>SMDT01003235.1:0-600000 GCA_005392925.1 Aquilaria sinensis | reverse complement strand
GCCTTGGGTCATCGATCTCATAATAACTCATACTCCATTTATTCACTGAAGGGTAGGGAGGATCTAATGCACACACATACCACAGCGGAGACGATGAATGTATGGGTCAACGGTTTCAATAAAAATACCACACTTGTGAGTAGGCCACCTTTGAACAACTGTTCCAATAAGAAAATCAACTTCATTTCGAAAGTAATGGATATGTTTCCCCCAAGAGTTCCCTTATTCTTCTTTAAAGTGGCGAAAATATTGAATGGCTTCTTCCATATAGAACGGACTTCAAACACTTGAAAGGAGTGCATACACATATTTCATAACCAGAATCCCATGGAGAGATGCTATTGAAAGATAAACCCTAATTGAAAGATCCATGTTTGAAATAACAGAGAATGCCATGAACAAAAAAATGATCAGGTGACCAGAATCCTTAAAAGCATTGAACAAAGAAGAACCACAATGTTGGTACCAATTCCACATCACAGATGAGAGATCAACTGATCGAAAAATAATGGGCAAGGTGAAAGCTAACGTGAATGAACAATGGATAGAAGCTAAACGGGCAGCCTGTCGGGGGTCATCATGGAAGACCTTAGACAATATGACAGCGATAATCTCTATAGGTAAGTAAAGCATAGTAAAGAATGTATTTGCAGAATAAGAAAAAAAATGTGTTTGGCTAATGCAAAAATTTGGAAATTAGGTAAACATAATTTTGAAATAGTTACGACCGTGGGCAAAAGTAATGTAGAACAAAAAAAAATAAAAATGTAAAATATGTATTTAACAACACAATTTAAATGACAAAACATGTATGCTAACATTTAATAAATGAAGATATTATAAATGTTCCCCTGATTTTGTATGATTATATTTATTGGGAAAAAAAAGTAATATTTCAACATTTATGGTATAAATAGGAAAACAATATTGGGCGACATAAAATAAAATTCATCATTTAGGTATTAGGAAGCCCAACAAAAGGAATGGAAAAAAAAAAGTTGGGCCTCATAATGCAATAGGCCTGACTATTTATGAAAAAATGAAAATGTAGAAATAAAATAAAAATTATGAAAAGGACTTGGAGGTAAAAAAAAAACCTTTTCAAAACGGATGTAAGGGGTTAAACTGTAACATGTGAAGCGATGGGGTAAGATTGGAAGGCGGTTGGGAAAACAGGTATTTAACTGTAACACGGGTAAGATTGGAAAACCTTAGACAGTATGAGAGAAATAATCTTAATAGGTAAGCAAAGCATAATAAAGAATTTACCTACAGAATAAGAAAAAACAGAATTTGGTTAATAGGAAGAGTTGGAAGTTAGGTCAAGATTATTTTCAAGTAGTTTCGAACGTGGGGAAAAGTAATGTAGAAAATAAATAAATAAGAATGTAAAATATGTATTTAAGAACACATTTTAAATGGCATAACATGTATTGTAACGATTAATAAATGAAGATATTATATAAATGTTCCCCTAATTTGAATATAATTATATTTATTGGAAAAACGGAATATTTCAATATTTTGAAATATACATGAAAATATTTTATACATTCTGAATAAATAAATTCAAAATATACATTCTAAATAAATAAAGTAAAACAAAACCAATATTCTGGGAAATAAACATGAAAAAATTGTAGTAAGTGTTAATATTTTGAAATAATTGTATGTATGAAAATAATTGTGGATGAAATAAGTGAACATTATTAGGCCAGAATTAATGGAATTTAGAATGGCATATTAGGAAGGCCCAATAGAAGATGATGAAGAAAATGTTGGGGCCTGGGTAAGAAGTGAGCCGAATAAGTATTAAGTGTACTAATAAGAAGATCCAAACTTTTTTTTAAAAGAAAATTATATAACAGAACAGAGTTTAATGATGTAACTGTAAAAGGCAACAGTATGGGATAAAAATGGAAAACGCTTAGGAAATGTTGGGCATTTATATAACACGGGAAACTGATAACGCTAAGGTTTGTGTTTTTCTATGGTGGCGACGCCGTCAAATGAGTTTTTAGCGGTGGAGCGGAATCGCCGTTGCATTTTTTGATAGATGCCTGCCACTGAGATGAAGTCTCCGGCCGTGTATCAAAGTTTGGACACGTTTTCCGCTGGTCCTATGCCGCTGGGATGAATTTTCTGGCAGCGGCACCTTTGTAAATATTTTTTTTTCCCCAGATTTTCAAGAATTTTTTAGGTTTCGGTTCGTTGTCGTCTCCTCTACAACTTTTTTTGAAGGGCCACTTTCAAATTCACAAGTTTTTTTCGTAGATCTATAATGAAAATGTCGGGATTTTTTCATTTTTGTAAACCAGTTTCCACTGTTTTCCACTAATCTATAATCAAATTCTTGGGAGTCTGTCTTTTTAAGATTATTAGATATCCTATCTCAAAATTTTTCTATATCGGTGTTGTGAAAATCTCTAGGGTTTATGGGAGATCTATTACGAAATGGTTTTTTTTTTTTGTACGAATGTAATAAAGTCTTGGTAACTTGCATAGGACACTAGAAGGACGACCTATGTCGCTTCCTTCAGAGGTTCCAATGCCCAGGAATGGTAAAAATAAAGGATCCGGCCTCTAATTGGGAAAAGAAGGGCCAATAATATGTGGATAGGAAAGGATCTATGCATGCGACAGTGGTGCCCCACCAGTGGTCGGTCGTGTAGGGTTCACGCACCGCCATCCAAGGCAGGGAATTTTTTTAGAAGGTAACACATTAAATCTAAAAAAGGATTTCCTTTTTATTTACGTATTGCACCTATATCATTCACTGTACAAACAATTTTTTCTGGAATTAATGTATGTATTGAATGACAAAGGTGAAATTGGTGGAATACCAGATCCTAAGAATGGAGGGTGACGGATCTGGGGCTCAACACTTTGAAGGAATAGCTTAACATTTTTTTTAATTACGAGGTAAGCACAATTAATATGGATACGGTTTGGAATATCTTAATGTATATATCTTAATCTATTTGCCATGTTTTGTGGTGAACCTATCTAAATGTAATTATTACTTTAGTCAACATAGGTTTGATCATCTACTCACGTGTTCCATTAAGAAATTTAGTAACCTAGGGGAAAAGGAATGTGATTAAATAAGATTGAAGTAAAGAAGTTAATATTAAAATGTAGGCACATAAATAGTACTTAAAATTCATAGGAAGCAAATAGGAAACATAACCATATCCTAAAAGCATTTTAAAAAAACCCATAGAATCAAACCATCCCCTAGTTATTCCTAAATATTAAATGACATTTATTGATAAAGGTCATCATTAGATGAACTACTAGCCTCAAAAGGGCCAGTGTCCATACCCTCTAAATTCCTTCCTTGAAGTGCATCCAATTGCGCTTTCAGGGACACAATTTCAGCTTGCAGCAGATAAACATGCTGCAAGTACATGTTGACCATGTTTGCATAATTGACTCGAACCAGCCTCATTTCATCCTTAAGATCCTTATTTTCCTTCTCTTTCTACTTAATCTCCTTCTTCAACAACATATTCTCATCACAGTTAATGCCATGAACTTGAAAGTTGTAAAAACCCTTCAGCCTATGGATTGCAGCCGATGCAACAGACTCTATAGCAAAAGGTAGAGTCCTAGAAAGCTGCCCTTGAATCTAGTCAAATCATTTTTCACCTGCCTCCGTCTTGCCCAGCTTAATTTCAACAGTAAACCTAAACTTACCACCTTCAAAAGCATTTCTATAAATGGGCCTGCATATCTTAAGTCTTTCACACACATGATATAAACTTTTCGTAAAGCGTATCGAAATCACAGGAGTGACATCCATTAAAACTGTAAAATAAATTGTGGGCATGAAAAACTTGCATTTACATTCAAAAAATATAAGTTTTTTAGTAACATTAAATATAGGGTTTTAATTGTATCTCCATTATTCTTGTATTAACATAAAAAATAAAACTATAAAACGTAAATTTTTCATCTTCTAATTGGAAAATTTCCAGAGTTTGTAGTTGGAAAAAGTGGAACCACATTGCACCTTCCCATAGGAAATTCTAATAACAATAGTAATAGGAAATTCTAACAACCTACTGTGTTTGCAAAACTATTAATGCCTAAAAAATTAGTACCAAAGACATAAAGAGGCAGAGATGACAAAAACGTTGGAACACTTGGACATTAACCAACTTCTATATTCCAAACAATGCGCAACACATGTGAAAAATGAAGTAGCAAACATAGTGGTAGGGAGTAAGAACCTAGTGAATGGATGTGAAAAATGTGGTGATCTTCTTCTTCTTAATGTTAGGTGTTTGCTAGGACAAATCGAGTTAATTAGTACCTGATTTTTGTGATGCATGCATCGTATGAAATAATAAAAATTAAAGGACTGTAAGGTTGTATTTACCTTTTCCAACCAAACTGAAACCCCTAATTGTGTTCTCCCACGGTGCCACTAATCTATATAAACAATTGTCGTTGATGTGAAATAAGTGGAAACAATAGTGTGACAAGTAGAGTACATAAAAAATAGTATGGAAGTGGAGGTATTACATACCAAAGCTATTGCTATCCAAATTTATTCCTAGGCGCAGGTGCAATTGCTTGCTTCCTAAGCTTCAATTCGCTACTGGGCTCAATTTTTTGCGTTGATGAGTCCTATGGAATGCTTCAAAGTGCAGAAGAATATTATGTTTATTGTATAATAGTATTTATACTTGTAGAATATTTGTATTAGTTAGTGCATGAAGAGTAGTGGTTTTGGGGAAGGGATAATTGAAGGGAGCATGGGTAACGGATAGTGGAATTGCAACTAAACTGCCACTAATCTTTTTTTTTTTTGTTAAGTTAGGGAAAATATTTTCATAAAACATTAATACAGGTTTTCTTCAACACTTAATGAATTTTGTTGTGGAAAATGAAGGTGGTAACAGGTTTTTTTTTAAATAAACTGGTATGAATTAAATGGATAATGTGTTTAAATTCAAATTAGTATAATTGCTACGATTTGAATGGATAACGTGTTTAAATTTCAGTATGGGTGAGGACATGTGCTGACACGTTCAAACTGTTTAATTTCAAAAAAAAAAAACAGCAAAGAATGAGGACAAATGTGGATAAGAAGTGGATGGGAGTGGTGATTGAACTGTAAAATTTAATTACACTTAACCCAGATACAGGTGTTAAGCTTTCATACAATCTGTAAAGAATTAATTTTCATAAAAATGGTTCAACTGAAACATGGAAATTTCAGTTTTTCAACACCTGTGCTTTTGCAAGGGTAAAAATGGAAATCAACACGTGTCAACTCATGAGCGACTATAGAGTACAGATTCTTAGAAATTATGAAAGTACCATTGTGCCAAATTACCTGCTTTCATATATATATATATATATATATATATATATATATATATAGGCTGTTCACACAGTTACAAAACTAATTTTAGAGTTTATTTGAGAAACTTTTTTAACATTTATGTACTAAAATTATAATTTTCCCTAATACTATAAAACCCTTCAAAGGAAGCCATACAAAATTGGAACAACGGCTCTAAATGTGTGTCCACAATGCAAGACTCCCTTCCCTAGTTTCTCCAAACCAGTGTTATATACACAAGAATCATCCTCTAATATGAGCAAGGAGAAGCAACCATCCAGTGCAACTAAAATTAAAAAAGAAATCTGATCCGGCAATTTATTAGAATCACAGATCAATCGGAGCATTTCAGATAAGGTGAGTCCATTTATTGTAGTGATGGGCTAATGGGAGCCGTCTAATGAGGTAGGTTCGTGATCTACATCATTTAAACAGTTTTGATTGATCCACCACTATAACATGCCTCCTCCATTTTATATTCTTTACACTATTTTAATTTTTTTATTTAAATTTGACTTAAATTCATTTATTTTAATATTTACTAAAAATTTTTAGAAAATTTAAATTTAGAAACTACAAACTTACAGTTTTTAAATATATTTTTCAAAAAATTTTAAAAAATTATTATTCCCACCGTTTTGTATTAGTTAATTATTTTACCTTTTTTTCTAAAGTTTGACATGAATATATTTATATTAATATATATTAAAAAAATTAAAAATAATATTTAAAAACTATAATATTTAAAGTTTCATTTTTCATATAAAATATTCATATTTTTATAATAAAATTTGAAAAAAAAATAAAATCATAAATTAATTATTATAAATAATAAAATAGTCAGTTTTTATTAAATGGAGGAAGTAATATATACAAATTTAAATTAAAAAAATAAAATGATATAATGAATTTGGGACAGATATAATATTCATGTAAGAACAATCCAATTTAAAGACGTTTCATTGCGGGTTAAAGTAGGTTTGTTGGAAAGGCTTTCTGTTTATTGGCAAAATTATGGGTAGAATCTGGGCGCCTTCCCCTTGTGGTGGAAATGGATTCGAAGTTAGCCATTCAAATTGTCGAGTCCACTAATTGTTGATTCCATAGAACTAATGTATCTGATGTAATTGCAAGTAGGGGTGAAAATGGGCTGGGCTTTTTTCGGGTAGCTCGAGCTCGAGCTCGAGTTTAGACATTTCGAGTCGGGCCTATTCGAGCTCGAGCTCGAGCTCGAGCCGAAAAATAGGCTCGAACATTTTTAGGGCTCGAGCTCGAGCCTAAGCAAACCCGGCCCTAAAGGCTCGCGGGCCTAACAAGCTCGTTTTTCTTTTCTTCTATCAAGCCCCAAACCCTTCCCTCTTAGTTTTGCCAGCCTTGCTCAATTAATGCCATTCCCACCCACATCGGCAGCCACCACAGTGCCCCCACTGTCAGCCACCATAACATCGGCCACCATCGACAGCAAGAGCAGAAGATCGATGCCGTTGTCACCATCGCTGACAACAACCCCACCCGACGAGATCGTGTTGCTGGATGTCCGATGTTTGCACTTCCACCGATTGATTGCGCGATTTATCTAGCTATACTCTTGAGTCTTCGTCGGTGCTCGAATGCTCCCACCTAATCGGCTGTTGGCTAGTCCCACCAGACCATGATGATGGTCAACGCCAACAATCACCACCGAGGATGTTCGATGATGACAATCGCCGCCGCTTGATTGCTCGCACCATTGCCAACGATCCGCCGATTGATTGCTTGCACCACTTCCAATGATAGCCCCACCCAAGATAGACGTTGCCGTCATCGACCCTCAAAATAGACACCAGAGACCTAGATCTGCAGCTCGAGGATTGGACTAAGGTGGCTCCACTGTCGAATTGAGGGAGATGATGCCTCATTTGTGAAGTTCACAAAATTAGGGTAGAATCGCAAACAACTATAAAGTTTGGGATAAGTTCTCCATTTTCCCTTCTTTGGTTATCAGTGTAAGAAAAATTACAGATTTAGTCCCAATCTTTTATCTAAGTTGTAGATAGGGTACTAAAGATTTATGTATCATTCGAGATTCTCGGGCTTTCGAGCCGAACTCGAGCCCACCTCGAGTCGAGCTCGAGCCTAAAAAATTGGGCTCGAGCAATTCGAGCTCGAGCCCGAGTAGTACCGAACAGTGAAGGGGCCGAGCTCGAGCTTAGTGGGCTCGAGCTCGGCCCGGCCCATTTTCACCCCTAATTGCAAGTACCTGATCGAAAAGGGCCAAGTGCTTTCCATTCAAGATATCTTTGGACAAAGAAATGTTGCAGCGGATGCACTTGCTTGAGCATAGGCGGATCGTCAACAGCAGAGGATTTTAGAGTCAATTCATTTTAACTTAAGTTAATTAACTTATTTTTATTTTTATTTTGTTTTACTTAAAATTAATTTTATTTGAATAACAATATTATTTAGGTTCAATCATTCATTTGAAAGTAAATTTTCATAATATTGTTAATTTTTTATAAATTTTTCTTTTTTTAATGTCTTAAACTAGATAAATTCATAAAATTTTAGTAAGATTATAAAAATTATATTTTTGATAAATTAGATTTTAATTAAAATTAATTTCAAATAAAAAAAAGATGTTCGAGTAAAAATATGTCATTTGTAGTCTTTACGTGGTGCCCTGATTTTGCCTTGGCTGCAACTTTTGCCGGCTCCTGAGTCCTAAGGCGCTGAACAGCCAAGATCTGTTAACTTACACAGTGAACACTTTGTTCCTTCTTCCGTCTATTGTAAAAAATGATGCTATTACGAGCCATACTTTTGAAGGGCCTAGCCCTAGTAGGCCCACTAGTAGTAGGGCTAATGCCACTTTAGTCATCCAAAATAGTCAGCCCCAGAGTGGGCCTACTTCTATCTTGGACGATAACTTATGTATTTTGGACTAACCCCTCCTTTCGGGGCTTTTCAATATAGTATCTTTCCAACCGAATGAAAAAAAGGCGTTAACGCGTTCAATTGTTTTCGGCTTTGAAAAATTGAGTCGAGTCTAGAGAAATCGATTGACTTTTGTGAAACAAACGTTAATTTCTTCGAAAGTACCTTTTTTTCTGTAACTTTTTCCTTGAGGAAATAAGGTAAGGGGTATATTTAGACAACCCTTCTGTTTTTGCCAATTTGACATTAATCAAAAATTCAAGATATGAGTTGACGTGAGTCACGGCATATACTTGAATTGAATAAACTTAAGATCTCCCGAAAAAAAAAATTATGATCTTTCTTCTCTTTTTTTTTTTTTTTGTCATAGATTTCTTTTCTTCTTTATACTAGTGGAGGCTAGCGAAAATCTACTCCAAAAACTGAATACCATTTAAAACTGTATTATGTCCATCCATTTATCATCTGAATAGCATATTTTTTAAAAAAAAAATCTTTAAAACTGATCGAGTTTTCTTCTAAGAATTATAATTTAAAAGATATTTTCATTGACCTTCTACTATAAAAAATTTGCTTCCGCGCCTGACCACGACCATGGAAATTTATATGCACCGAAAACAAGCCGTGACGCTAATGATCAGTTTCTTTGAGCTACGTTTGGTTTAGCTTCATTCTCAAGCCAAGTCCTTCCCTGCCTACGTAATAGGCCCCCCATAAAAAGAAAATTTCTAAATATATTAGTATATATCATGCGAACCTTTATTTAAAATATTACTAAATATTGAAGGGGAGACATCAAGTAAGTCTTTTTCAAACCTAAACTTACGTCGAGTCGAAGACAAGAATATCTATATTTAACGAGCTTCAGTTTCTTCAATTCAGACGAACTTGTATGGTTTAAAATTCATGGTCGGTGACCTTATTATGATGATTCTAATATGGTTTCTTACCACAACTAATATCATCTTAAAATCTTCTAACTCATAAATCGTATTTTATGCAAGTCTCTTCTATCAATTTTTCCATTATTTTGGATGTAAATTACTTATGTGATACTTTCTACCTTCATAGTAAGACTAGACAAAGGTGGAGCCAGAAAATATCTTGGTGGGGCAATCAAAACTAATTTCATGCATTTTTAATGAGTGAGGTCATCACATAAAATTTTCTAGGGCCATAATGAATATTTTTTAAAATACCATACACCAATTACATATTTTTTCAAACTTTTTTAAAAGACCATACGCCAATTACATATTTTTTTCTAAAATTGAGTGGTGAGAACTGCCACTAGTCACGAGTATATGGCGCCACCCTTGGGACTAGGTCCCAAACTGCCACGCGGTCTCTTCCTTCATAATAATGAATATATGTACTTAAAGAACAAGAAACTTCAAGTTAAAATTGATACAAATAAATAATCATAAGAACTTAACATGTAATTTAGCCCAAAATCATCTTCTTCCCCAATTTTCTCCCTTTGTCCAACCCCTCATCCCTCTCCTTTGCCCTTTGGTCCGACATCACTTTGGCCAGAGCAAGCCTCAACTAGCTACTCTACTCCCTCTCAAATACCACCCAAAATGTCAACGAATTCCTCAACACTACAACCAGCGCCACCTAAAATTCGTCCTTGCTCTACAGCCATTTCCTCTCCTAAGGGGACGACCCCACCAAGATCTGTCAAACTGACATAGACCATTTGGAGGGTTATCAAGACAAGGGCAAAGCTTAGAGAATGAAGCTACAAAGATTCACATAGATGAATTTCATCTTTTCTTTTCTTGTACATCTAGTCACTTTTACACACTAGTAAATCTATTAGGCATATCCCTAAATTACATAAGATGAAATTCAATAATTCTATCCTTAACTATATTCCAATTTAACCTTTTCAATTGTTGAAAATGCAAATTTCCAAATTATACCAAGTACAAATGCACAAATAGAAACAAAGCTATAGCTAATAACAATCCCATCTGCAACTACTACAACCACCAACACTCTTAGCGCACATTTGGATCTAGTATAGAAAAATGATATTATGACGATCACTAACAGCTAGTTTGGGGCGCGTTAACCCTGACACTTTGATGCATTAAGGCTGGGTTGGTTGTGCAATTTCATGGGTCAGGCTTTGTGAATCCAGAATTGCCCACACAAGTCTCATCATTTTTCTGATCAAACCATTGTCGAACATGAGCAACACCAGCTGAGGCCATCCAAAACTCCAAACCAAACAAAATACTTGTTTCTCACTCTTTCTCTCTACTATTATCGCTCCCCATATCGAGGCCGGTCAGGAGTTGTCAACACACTTCCACCTTTTCCTTGGAAAGTGTTATGGTTGATTCTTAACTCACTCAACAACACCATCAACCTCTAGGGATCCTTTGTCAACTCCTTCTCATTAGATGAGAATGAACATCATCAAGTTACTTAGACTTGGTTTTTGGACAAAATTTTCTATTGTTACATCTAGTTATTGACTAGTGGCAGTTTTGGTGTGTTAAGATTTTTTTTTTTTTTTTTGCTTTATTTTGATCAATTGGTATGTATAGATGTTGTGTTTTGCTTATTCTATTTCAATTTTTTGTTCACTAGCCTGGCAAGTAGGCTGCTCCACCAGCACCATGCTTCATCAATGGAAGAAATGAATCAGAACCCATTATCATCCCAACAAGTAGACTTGTTATATCTTAACTGCTATTGTTTTCTATCTTCAATTTATTTAGGAAAACCCATGCCAGAAACTCAAAGGCTAGAATTCTATGGTGAGATGTGTAGCAACGTGATTTTTATGAGTCGCCATCAATCAGTTTCGCATAGATCGATTGGATACCTGTTATAGTTTGCAAAAAATTCTAAGATTGTAAGTCGGTTACGCTAAAATAACCTTATTAAAGCGCTCAGAAATTGACACCATGGGGTTTGGTTTTATCTTTTCCTAAATCTTTATTTCTTTACCTAATAATTGATGAAATGGTTTTAATAAATCTTATTTAGTTATATTTGATTTTTAATTTAATTCCAAACTATGGATCTTATTAGACCAACCAGATATGAAATATTAGAAGTCCTTGAAATCTCGAGACTTTATCAAATTCACGAAGAATTTAAAATGACTATCTTGTTCTAGGCTATGAGTCTTATCAGACCAACTGGATTTGAATAAATAATCTATATCTGGATTTTATCAAATCACCAAGAACGGATTCTTAAATTTTGTTATCTATTTAAAAAAAATGAACTCCATTTAATTTCTTTCTAATTTCTAGATGATGAGGAAAGTAAAAATATCTGAGCAATTAAACAACTAATTAATTTTATGTATTATTTATCTGAGCAATTAAACAACTAATTATTTTTATGTACTATTACTTTTTTAAGGTGCATTATGAGATTTAAATAACAAAAATCACACTATTCTAAGATTAAAAGAAAATAAAGATAAATAAAGAGATTAAAAAATATATAAAATAAAAAACCAAATTCATATACTACATTGTACCCCTATACAAATTCAATGCATGTCCAAGTGTACCAGTAAACAAAAAGAACAAATAAAAAGAAACAATAAAAATTTGATGTTAGTGACTAATCTGCAAAAAGAAAGAAAAAAAATGATAGTGATCTAGGTGAACAAATAAAAAGACCAGTGGACTGAATGAGAATTATACCAAAAGCAGATGGTTGATTGGGTCAACAGCAGTGATGGGTCGAGTCTCGGGTCGCGATCCGGATCTGGCGTTCTCCTTCGATTCGGTTGGCAGCGGTGGCGTGGCTCTGCTCGGCAGCGACGCAGCAGCCACCAGGAGGGGTTGACGGAGAGTGGAGTGGCGGCTGGGGAAGTCAGGGATGACAGGAGGCAAGGAGGGCGCGATCCGAAGCGGCGGTGGGAGTGCGATCCTTTTCCGATTAGGGAACCGTCGGCAGTGCGATCCTTTTCCGATTGAGGAACCGTCGGCGGCAGCTTGGGTGGCGGCTACAGAGTGGGGCTAGGGTCGGCGAGAGGCGGCGCTGACGGTGGAGCTGGCGGCGTATGGCTGAGGAGGTGGAGCGTCTGGAGGGGCAGAGGGAAGGTGACGCGTCGGGCACAGGGGGAGACCAGGGGTGGCGGCGGTTCTAAGAAAAGTTAGGGTTTTCTAAAGTTGAGAGAGAAAAACCAGGGGCTAGAGGCTGCAGATTTCCCTTTTTTTGAAAAAACTTAGGGTGTGTTTAGTTCTAGAAAGAAAAATTTCAGAAAATTTTTTAAAAATTAGAAAATGGAAAGAAAATGTGTTTAGTTCACTAACTTTTGTTTTCATTTTTATAGGAAAACAGCTTTCTACTTTATTAAGAATTATAAAATTTCTTTTTTATTGTTTTCCATTTTTTAATAATCAGAAAACATGTTTTTTACTTAACTAAAAACTTTCAATCGATCTTTGAGGCACTCAGCAGTAGGGGTGAAAAAAAGCCGGGCTTTTTTCGGGTAGCTCGAGCTCGAGCTCGAGTTAGGGCATTTCGAGTTGAGCCTAGTCGAGCTCGAGCTGAAAAACGGGCTCGAATATTTTTAGGGCTCGAGCTCGAGCCTGAGCAAACCCGGCCCCAAAAGCTCGCGGGCTTATCAGGCCCCTTTTACGTTTTTTTTTTTTTTGGGCCATCAGGCCCTAAAGGCCTAAACTCTATTCCTCTCTCTTCTGCGTTCTGCGGGCATCGCCCCCTCCTTTGCGTCTCTCCTTCGCCTCCGCCATTGCCGACGACGCCGATTCCTCCTCCCTCGACACCATCAGACCTTAAACTCTCTTTCTCTCTCTTCTCCCCATGGCGTCGCCTCCTCCTCCGCTTCTCTCCTTCCCCTCCGCCATCACCGACGAGGCGACGACGCCCATTCCGCATCCCTCGACGCATCTCTCTTTCAGATTCAGAATTTCAGATCGTCTCCCTCAGACAGTCCCTCTCGCCTCTCGTCTCATCTCGACTCTCGCCTCGTCTCCCTCCGTTACTCTCCCCGTCGGCCGTCTACCCGTCTCTGGTCTCCCGAGTCCCGAGTCCCTCCCTCCAGTCCCGACTCCACGACCCGACATCCAAGTCCCGAGTCCCGACTCTCGTCCAGGCCCTCCCCTGCCCTGAGTCCCTAAAATGCACTAAAACCAAACCCAACGAGCCCTTCGGCGTTGGTAATTCTTGAGAAAGGTGATGGCTCATTTGTGAGATTTATGAAATCAGGGTAAAGCTGAAAAAAATTAGAAAGGTTAGGACATGATCTGTCATTTTCTCTTTTCTCGCTATCTCTATAGAAAATTACAGATTCAGTCCCTATCTTTCATCTAAATTATAATTCTAAGACTAAATATTTGTAATTGTCATTCGAGCCAAACGAGCCCTCAGGCCTAGCTCGAGCCTATCTCGAGCCGAGCTCGAGCCTAAAAATTTGGGCTCTCATTTGACCAAGCCTCTCAACCATGGCGTCTACGGTCCGATTCCTTGTCATCTGATGCTTACCTCGCTTCACTTATTCCGATTTATAAACAGATTGTTCCGCCATTTCTCTATCATCATTTGATTCGCAGGTTCGTTCATCTGATCTCTCATCTTCTCAACCTCTCTCTGTTTTTGCTTGGGATTTCGTTTTCTCTCTTTTTTTTTCCCCAAATAATGACTCATATTTATACTAGGAGAGTCTTAAGTGAGATTAGCCATGTTTTTAAGAGTTAAAACCCATCCAAATCATATTTGATAGAGTTTAAACCTTTTAGGATGTTATCTGATCAAAATATTTGTCCAAGTAAAGAAAAACTCTTAATTTGGTGATTCTGCCCTAGATTCTACATGAATTTCTTCTTTCACCCAATATTTTCCTATTTTTTCAATTGAGCCCAAATTTTTGTAGAATTTTCCAGATTCTCATAAACATTTATAAACTTGTCAGATTTGCCTAAAACTTTATGAACTTAACAAATTTGTCCCAAAATTTAGGTTTTTACCCAAAACTTTCTAAAAACTCTAAAATTCACACCCAAACTTGTCCCTTTTACCTAAATTGACCCCAGAAAACCTTTAGGACTCCTAATTAGTACATAAACTAAGTGAATTCCTATTTGACCCTAAATGATCATACTAACTTCTAAAGTTTTATAACATGAGCAACAATGTAACCTAAACGTAACCAGGCCAACTAATCCTAAAATGATAAAAATGACCAAAATGTCATAACAATTGACCAAATTGCCCCTTAAAATGAAAATTCCCCCTAAACTAATTTTCCTAACCCTAGAACTTAAACAAAAGTCAGTGCCCGGACAAAATTAAATATAAACAGGATGCCCAAAAAACACTAAACCCAAATGACTAGTGAATCTTTAATGCAAACCCATTAACATAAAATGAACTAGGCCTAAAAAGAAAAACTGTGATAAAAAAGAATAGACAACTAACATCAAAAGCCCATTTCAATTATCCAATGAAGCCTAAAATTCAAAACAAAACAACTGTAACAATAATAAAAGCCGATGGTTGAATTTACCTCTTGGCCAAACCCTAGAAACCAAATCAGATCAGGAAAAGATGATAAATAGTACTTGACATGGTCGTCCTTCAGCCCTACCCAAGAAGCCTATGAAACTAATCTCTCGGTGGTTGCAATTGACTAGCTGTATATGTGCGCGAATTAAAACTTCATGCTACTAATTGATTAACCTATAATATGCAAGATGCATGCTCTTATGCTTTAACTAGAGTAAATAAAAACCATAAAATCGTTCACTTGGCCAAGGTATTTTCATAGAAAATAAGTTCAAATAGCCAAAACATGAAAAATCAAATTTGTATGATTAATACTACACATAACAACCGGGTGAAAGTATGCAACAATAAGTAGACTAATGTCATCACTCAAGAGCAACCCTAGGGTCTAAAACTAAAAAATATAGACAAATGAGGCAACTAGGTGTACAACACATATACAAGCCTCGACTGAAATTTTTTCCTCTAACTCCCACCTTAGAAATGAATTCCAATGGCGAGTCACAAAAGGCTATCCACATGTTGTTAGGCTCTGTGGCCAATAAAAAACACTAAAGTTAGCACTATTACTTAACCAACAAGTAACCCAAATAAACTAAAATCATAAAGATTCTCAAGCAAAGTACATTCAACAACAAGCTACTATGACAACCCTCAGCGATTACCGGGCCCAATAATGTCAGAATCTACACAACATAGCTAGGGAGTGAAAATTCAAAAATTCTCAGTAAAGGTCTTCACTTCACCCGTAAGAAAAGTGAACATATGTAATCTGCTGCGAGCTCATACAGCTTGAAGCTAAACTTATGCCCATACATCTCAATCCCTTGGGACTTCTCCTCAACCTAGTTTTTGAACTACAAGGCAGAGCCTTGCCTACTAGCAAGCATATCTTACTAGCCTAACCAATGATGTTTCACTAGTTGAAACTCCCTTATGTTGTATAGGGGCACTATGGTGGGACTATTGTCGACTAGGCCATAAAGTCCCGCTATGCCATAAGGACCCGCTAAGCCATAAGGACCCACTAGGTGCTTTAAGGTTTCATATTGTAACCTCGTGCCCGACGGCACGACTAGGTCGCTGATGATACTAAACCTTTCACCCAAGCTAGAGATACTTAGTTGTGGTCATTTGTTAACTAGTTTTCTTGCTTATGGTTAAATTAACAATAAAACCCAAGAAAACTCCTAGGTCTCGGAGGAGTTTTGGAATCCTCGGAGTACCTCTGGAATACTTAGACCCCTAGGTACCCTAAGCATCCCGTCAGGCCTCCCCTCAACCCCTCAAGCAAAATTGGAAATTTTCAACCAACATAACTGTGGCAACCCTACTGTGAACTTTTCATGGCGTTGGAGACGTGTTGCCAATGTCTGTGATACCCACAATTTCCAGTTTTATTGCTACAACCTTGGAAGACTTCCCAAACATGTCAAACATGCTTGGATGGCCTTCCAACTTCACATACCTATAAAACAAGTTGTAAAGACTACAACCAACTATCACAAGCATTCCTATGGTGCAATGTAACATCATTCCAAGCTCCATAAAACTAGTAGTCCAAAATGATAAAACTAGCCCACTAACTAATGCTATTTAATGCTATTGCAAAAACTACTTGACTTCATCAAGCAAACATACTCCAATAGAATTAACCAAGCTTGAAAACATAACTCTTTTACCTCAACTTTAACTCATAAGAAAGAATCAAGCAACTCTTCCACAAAAACTAAGTTTCACAAAGTTACACCTAAGTTCCAAGCAAACAAAAGCACAAAACACTAAATTACTAACTTCTAACTAACACCCAAGCTTCCAATCATCTAATAAACAAGAATTCATCATTGAATCACAAGTTACCTCGCATAAAAAATAGGGGATGACTGAAAACATGGTTCCAAACTCCAAAAACTTGAAATTCCACTTGGAGCAAGCTTCCTAATGCATATACACCCTTGGTAGCTTCAACTTTCACCAAAAACTCTTGGTTTTGAACTAGAATTCTTGATAAAATGGCAGAGAGAATGATGAGCTCGGTTTTAGAGTGAAAATGGCAGCCATCTTGCCTTTACCAACATTTATGCCTCTTTTTAGAACCAAGCCACCAAAGTTTATGCATAATTACAAACAAGTCCCCTTATTTCCTTAGTAACTAGTCAATCTTGGCCAAATCATGTTTATTTAAGTTAAGTTTGGGTCTAAAGAAAAAGTTAGGTTTTTAAAACTCATTTTTAACATTCGATATTTAGCCCGACTCTTTGAGATGTAAAATTACCATTTTATCTCTGAACCTTATTTGGTGCCTCCTCGGAACTTAGTGAACTTTGTCTAACTTACCTATTCTTGCTATGTGAACTTGAAAGAAGGTCCTATACTAGCTTTCAGTTACTTTACCTTCCTCGAGCAAGCTTCCCGCTAAGAGAGCCATAACAATACTGGTTAGGCCAAGTAAGAACTTGGTGATGATGGGTCCAGTGATAGGGAACCCAACATAGATGGGTCAGTTACTGTTCCATTCTCATTTGAAGAACATTGCCCATGGATCAAACCACCATTTCATTATTACAAATCTCTGTAGTTCATCCTCTCAACTGCTAGGAGTTGGGAAAAGGAAGTCTCTACATTTCTTTTAGGCCAAAAAACACCAGCTGTTGAGAGGGGTTAGAGGGTTATTGAGATAGGGGCAGAGCACATGGTAGAGTTGAAGGAGAGAGGACAACAAATAGTTGAAAGGGACAGAAAGAAAAGGCTTTGATTCATAGAGCATTCACTCGATGGGTAATAGAGAAATAGAAGAGGTCATTACTAGTGTTAACAACATAGAGGGAAATGACTAAATGGAACTGGAGCTATTGTCGACGCATTTGGCGGAGAAAAATGAGCTTGGGTTAATTTATATTTTAAGTCATTATGTGTTTGTGACAATTTTACTAGAAGGTTCTTGTGTCTCTAGTACAATCATATATTGTTATGAAAAATGAGATCATTTGACAAATTGGGACCCACCAATGGGATAAAAAAAAGCATTACAAAAGCAACTTTTATTTGAAACAACGAAGAAATTAATGAAAATGACTCATACAAATTATGATACATGGGTTATAGAATTTTAAAATAACATCAAGTGAGATAAGAGATCATGTCTATATTAAAACAACTGCTACCATGTATTGATTTTACTCTAATTTTATATCACAGAGGTAGAATGTTTCATGAGAAAACAAATTTAGAGTCCATCTCCATCATCTCAGCTCTTTCGGCCAACTCACTTTGTTTTTCGCTCAAGCAGTTGACAAACAAGACAAATAATCTGAGCAACTTGGCATAATCATAATTAAGCAACATAAAAGCAACCAGCGAACTTGGCAAGTACATGATAAATGTGCGGGGACAGTCCAATATATATGATAAATGTGCCACTTTTGTCGAGAAGGTGTCATCCTGCTATTAAGACTGCTCACCGTACTGGATTTAAGTATGGGCGGACAGATGACCTTTTAATAAATCAGCATGGTATCTACTCTCCTCCGTCTTACTTTTTTTGTCCTATTTAATTCTTTAGACTAATTTAACTTGAATTTATTTATATTAATTTTTATTAAAAAAATTAAAAATATATATTTATAAACTGTAGGTCTTAATTTATCATTAATTATAAAAAAATGTATAATATAAAAAATTTGAAATAGAAAAAGTATTACTTATAATCAGCTAAAATTTAAATTTTGATTTATATAAAAGGCTCTTTACAGTTAAAAGGCAGACTTAAGTTTGATAGGATAGTATTTAAGGTAGCTTTTAAATAGGATTACTTTTATAACTTTCTCTTATACTCTAATTTGAGTACCAAAGAGAGATGGAGCGGGATATGTCAACCTTTTTTTTTTTTTCAATTTTGACTTTTCTTTTAATCTTTTAACATTTTTCTTTCCCTTTTTTTAATCTGGTCGTCTTCTCTCTCTCTCTCTCTCTCCCTCTCTCTCCCGCTGATTTCCCTGGATCAATTCTAGACTAGAACTCCAAATTTTTTTGGTTTTACAATATGGTTTAAAACATGTTGTTAATAAACAAACAATCATGATGGCTCTAATACCAAAATGCCCAAATAGTTTAGAACCAAGCATAAAGGTAGCTTAAACACAAGCATAAATTATTAACAAGCATGAACATGAACTAGAAATGCATTCATATGATTTATCTACCTGAAATACAAGCATACAAAGAACTAGTGAAAACTAATTTACCACACGTGAAAAATGAACACAAGAATGATTACAAACCTGAACTATTGAAATAGAAGACTGAGCTTCAATAGGATTGACACCACTATAGTATAGGTATAAGCACATCACTTAAACACTAAGTAATAAAATACAAACTCTGGTGAAAATAAGAAAGGCATCTAGCACATGGACTATAATATAGAAGGCAGAAATATCAAATTTACCACTAATATTTTGGGTAGGGAGCGAATATGCCACTATAGTTTTTTCTTTTTTTTATCAATCTCTTACTACTGTTTTAAAATGAGCCGAATATGTCATTACCGTTTAGAAAAATAACTAAATATAGTAAAAATAACAAGTTTTGAAATGTTGGGGTTATTATGTATCTTTAAAAAAAAATTAAGACCTTTGAGATTTTTACCAAAAGAGGTTCTGACCTCTGTCATCAGTGCTTCAGTCCTGTTACTGTCTCTGTCACCAACATCCCAACTTCATCGCCGTCTTCCCACTATCTCAACTGTCTAATCTCGTTGCTGAAATTTTTGTGTGAGAAAGAGTTTAATTACAAAAAGTCTTTAAAGCTTCTTAAAACTTGCATTATCACCCTAAAATTTCAAAACTTGTTATTTTTAACATTTTTTATTGGCTTTTTAACGTTTTCCATTAGATTTTTAACGGTTAGTGGTGTGTTCACTCTTAATTTAAAACTTAAGTGGCATATCTGACCCATTTTAAAATATTAGTGGGAGATTGGGCCCAAAAAAAACTATAATGGCATATTTGTTCCCAACCCCAAACTTTAGTGGCAAATTTGATATTTTTTGCTTAAGAGAGAAATAGAAATTCTTTCAGATGCCTAAGACTCTGGGGAACCACTCCTTAAATAAGCAAAGACTATAGGTCTTAGTGATAAGGCTTAGTAATTCTCCTCGAATCAATGAGCAAAGGAATCTGGGACCACTAAGTTAGTGGCCGGATGGTACTCTAATAATTCTAGCTGGTGGGCAACTCTAAAGATTTTGGGTAACTGGCAGGTAGACAGACTGCTTCTTTTGTTGGTTTCTACCGACACTTACTTTCTTCACATGGAAGTAAAGGCACTGATTCATATATGCATTTACTGGGTCCCTATTGAGTTGTTCTTATCAGATAAGGATCCAAAGCCCACTTGGCTATTTTGGATGAGTTGTTTCTGAACAGACTTCAAGATTCTTTCTTTCATCGCTAAGATAGGAATTTCACTATCTCTAAATTTACCTCATTTATAGAATATATTAAGCATGATATCCAAAAAATCTTCATATGAATTTTTTTCTTCATCAATTATATCAACTTTATCAAATCTAATATTCTCAGACAGATATTGATTAAGGACATATTTGTCCCACCATTTTAATTCCCAAATATGCTCAAGATAAAGAGTAAAGTGTGTGTAATAATCCACTTCTTATTTCTCATAGTGCCATTAAAGGATACAAGAAATATGGTTCATAACCACAAAAAAAAAAAGTCCGGGAATGACACATTTTGACCTTTTTCGCAGAATTGTTCTTAAAACATATAAAATCATTCAAAGGACTTTATGACTTGTTCTAGGAAAAAGTTTCTGAAAATGCCTTTCCAAAGTACTAGTTATAAAACGAATTAAGGAATTTTCTCTGCTTGGTCTTAAATAAAAGCATCTATGAATGCTGATGGTCTCTATTCTGAATATGGAAAACTTCATCCTAAGCTTTGACATAGTCCCAATATGAGAATAATATATTATCATATTTTCCTTGGGTTAAGATTCTTCTTCTTTCAGATGGCACTTCTTATTCTTCAAAGGTCCAAACTTTTAATATTTTAAAAGAAAAAAATTCTAATTTCTAAAATATATTTTTCTGAAAGCTCATCATCACCACTTTTAGGATTAATGATTATCTTAGTTCTTCTGAGTTTATGTTATACTTCAACAGAACCAATCTCTTCAAGAATTAATTCAAAGAATGATGGATTCTTGAGTGGCTAAAATTGTCATTGAGGATTCTGGTGATTCGGCCAATAGTTTTCTACCAGTTTTATAACTGAAAGATGCTTAAAGTCTTTATCTTTCTAGGGAAATAATGCATTTCCTCTCAATTTCTTGGTATACAGTTAGTATACTCAAACTTTGCATGGAGATTTATTTAGGCCTCTAAGTAACATTTTTCTAATTGTTTTCTTAGAAATTTCTTTAAAAATTTCTGTACATCATTGCCATTCCAAAAATCCATTTTCTTAGAGGATTTTTCCACATATTTATTCTAGGAGGAGGATTCACCTTCCTTAGAGATTTCTAGATGCACATGATGTTGGGCTAAGATAGCCCTAGTCATATTCGCATCAATTTCCATATCCATATCTATTATGTCTTCCTTGATTTCTTGCTAAAAAATAGCCTAGTTTTTTTATTCAAATTCTTTGTAAAGAGTTATTTCTAATTATGTCTGTTACGTCCTCCTTGATTTCTCTTTCAATTTCTAAATTCTTAATCACATAAAAGGCAAAACAACTACATAGTAAAGAGCTATTTCTAATTAATTTATTTTCTAACAAATCCTTAATTTTTTCATACAATGTATCATCAATTCTTGCAAACAAATCAAGACATTCTGTTTTTTTTTTTTCCAAAAACTATACTAAATTCTTCTAACAAAGATCTTCTTGGTGGCTTAGGGAATTCAAAAGTAATTTTCTTCCCAAATTTTTTAGTAGAAATTTTATTCATACTTATCTTAAAAGGCATGATTGCAACTAAGAATGGAGTTCCTAGAATTATCTCCTGATTCATGTTTAAAACTATGAAATGTTATTTAATATCGATGTCTTCATTACACACATCAATATTCGTTAGTTTAAATTTTATTAGTATAGTTTCTTTGTTGGCAATAGTAATAGATCCAAAGGATTTATTAAAATATTGGAAAGGAGCAATACCTTCTTTAACACAATTCTTATTAGCTCCTGAATCTACTAGAACTACTATCGTTAATTTAAATTGATTTTGTATTAACAAAGTCATTTTACTAGAAAATCTCTGATTTAGCATATAATAGACTTCATTAATCTGCAAAGGTTTTTCTTCTAAAAAATCTACTTATTTATTTTCTAGGCTTACTTCTGGGACATTTTTTCCTTTCTCTTTCTGCTTTGCCTTAAAGCTAAATTCTTCCATGTCTGCCACGATTAACTCTTCTTCTGGAATATTTTGAAAATATCCCTCAAAATTTTAAAGTTCTAAAATCTCAATTATACTTCTGAAATATTTTATTTCTACTTTAATTTCTAAAACTTCTCCTCTCAATTATGCTATTATTGGTTCTTTATGACTCTTTTGTACCTCATTTATTCTCTTAAGAATTTTATTCAGACTATAAACAGGAGGTTTAGTTAGCTCTTGGATATCAACCTTTTTTTCTAATTTCTTCTAATCTAACTTGATTGGTGTTCCTAATTACCAACCTTATCAAGATACTTAAACAAAATTTCTTTTCTTAGTTCTATATCATCAATTTGCTTAGTGATTTCCAGGATTCTTTCATCTTCCTCAGTGATGGCATTAATCTTAATCACATTTAATTGTAGACAATCAAATATCTTCTGCAACTGGTTAGAATCACAACCACAACTTTATGACTCAAATTCTAAACTATCTAAAAGACCAATTACATTTATTTCCTCAAAACTTTCAAAAGTTATTTCTTCTAATTTTTCTTTAAGCTCACTATCACTGTTTAATAAACTTTGCATTAAACTCTTCTTTAAATCTTTATCTATTTTTAAAGAGTTTTTTTTTTTTTTGCCTTGTCTTACATTTATTATCGAGATGTCCTGGTTTACCATATTTCCAACAAACCTTTTTTGATCTTATCTAAATTTTCTCTTTCTAAATCTCTTAGATGGTCCTAGTTTTTCTTCTAACTTCTCAAATCCTCTTGTCCTATATTTTCTATAGGATTTATGCTTCTTCTTTTTTCTATGCTCATATTGAAAATATGGCATTGGGATATTATACCCAAACTGGAAGCAAAACCTTCCCATTTTTTTTCTTAGTAATCTTTCTCTTTTTACGTGTTTTTACCACTTCAATTCATGACATATTTTCAAACCAACTTCTTTAATTTATGCTATGATTTGACCGTAAGTATAATTTTCTAAGTTGGGATAACCTTGGTTTTTCTCCTTAATATTGCCCATAACCAACTGACCAAAATGTTTAGGCAAACTTTGAATAAATTTTTCTTTCTAAATAAAGGATCTAGAATCTTGTCTTTCATAGACTCTCGTAAAGAAAGTGTCTTTATATCATTATAAATCTGATAAAGTTCTGCATCTTAGATTTAAAAGTAATTCTCCATTTCTACTTTCTTTACTTACTACATCACCAACAAAATGAGAATATATAATACACAGCAAAGTATTTACCACATTGGGTTCACTTGTTTGAGCCAATTAATTCCCATGTTGAACTATAAGTATTTTTCTTGTATTTTTAATTTTTTTTCTAGCTTATTCTGTTAGATATTTTTCCCACTAGTTTATTAACTAACCAATAAATCTAGTTATGATCATTTCTACTATATTTGAGTCTGAATTATCAACTCATTTTCTAGCAGCTATCCTAAACATAATTATATGTTGGATAGTGTTTATTATTTGATATTCTAATAAACCATCTATATTTCATTCTTTAATTGAATCTCCTTTATATTCTACAAAAGCATAAGGCTCTGAATAATTTGTTAACCTTATATCCACTGGAGATGGTTTTATGGAAGTAAAAGGCTGAGGCACATTCTAAATTTTTGAAACATTTCTAAATAGACCCCCCCCCCCCCCCCTCTTTAGAACAAAGACAATTTCATCCTAAGTTATCATATTTTAAGTGATGAGAATCAACTAATTCTTGGATATTTAAACTTTCTCTAATAACATTTATCTGAAGACCTTTTTGTTTCTTATCCACAGTTTCCTTTGGTTTCTCATATATAATTATTAATTTAGCTATTTCATTAGCTAAATCAGTTATTCTATCATTTAGTTTTAATTTGAATTCTATAAGTTTTTTGGGAAAACTTTTTGGACACTTTGGTATTTCTAACAAAAGTTCTGGTTTAAAAAATAAAGTCTTTATGGGACCAAAGTTATGCTTGACCAAAGATGCTTTAATTCTATTCATCTATTTACCTATAAACTGTAGGTATAGATTTGTACATTTATTTTGTTCCACCATATTCCTAAGATCTTTCTTATCTTTGAGTTTTTTGGCAATCTCAGGGTTTTCTGCGTCAAAAGCCTTGATGGTTGAAGCCGATGATTTAATTTTTTCCCCTATTATGATTGTAGTGTTAAGTGGATGTGGAGATGTAATTTATTTTCTATCTTTAGTCTTGTATATAGACCAAGTCTCCTCTAACACATCTAATGTAGTCTTTTCATCCAATACTATGACTAGGATTAACCATTTAAAGAACTTTAAATTCTTTTTAGTTTTCATTATCCTTTTGTACCAGAGGTATCTTGAGGCAATTCATTTTAACTTAATCCAAAATAGTTTATTTTTAATTTTTACATCTTTTTTACCTAAAACTAATTTTTTTTAAAGTTAATAGCATGTAGATGTAATAATCCATTGAAAATACAATTTTAATAACCTTACTAAATTTTTATGATTTTTCTAACTTTATCCATTAAAAAATAAAAATTCATTAAAATTTAATGACACCATGAAAATTTAGTTTATCATATCTACATAATATTGGATTTGAAATGAAATTATTTTGAGGAAAAAAAATATTTAAAAATAAAAATAAGTCATTTTGGATTAAGTTGACTTAAGTAAAAAAGAATTAGCTCTTAATCTCCTTTCTTTCCTATTTGGTATGGGTGTTAAAAAACCATTTTCTTTTTATCTCATTTTTTTCTAACCAGAAATCCTCATTTAAACTTTAAGGGTGTAATGCCCCCAATTTTATAAACCTTAATTTTAAAAGATATCTTAAATTCCCCGAATTATAAAGCATTTAATTAAAAATAATTTAAGAAATATGAGATAAAACATTTTTTTTAATCTATTTTCCAAATAATAAGAGTATTAAATAAAATCAGACTAATTAAGTGACAATCATAGGAAAACTAATATACGGATAATGTGTCAATTTAAACAAACCATATGTTTCTTTAGAAATCAAATAACACAAAGTTGAATCTCAATCCCAGCCAGTTTTACTTTTGATGAGCTACAGCGTACTTTGTAGATAACTCTTAGGAAGTGCCACTAGAGATGCCACCAAGCCAAAGTCTCTCAGGGATACCTACGCTGAGGTAAAGCATATCGTGATACTAGCCATAAGCATGGTTCCTTACCAGCTATGGTCTAGCAGCACACAAATCATATCTCCATACTCCATGTCAATATCGGGTCATGACTAGGGACGGTCCGCTACCACCCTAACATGTCTCTCAGGTTCGAATCATCTGTTCCAAACCTCTCATCTAAATTTACGGCTTATTAGGTCATGCAGATATGGTTCGTCACCAACCTTGCATGCCTCGTGTTTTATCTTATTCTTCAAATCTTTTACTTAATTCAGTCTTGTGTATGACAAACATCAATCATATGCAACAACCAATTGATGCATGACTGTAGCTTGTTTTATTTAGCCCTTTTTAGTAGATTGTCATGATCCTACTGCATTCTATTTCTTTTATCTTGTTATCTTAACTTAGTGTTCCATGATGACATGACAATCAATGATATCTTTTTAAGTGTATTTATGATATATGTTCATCTCCTCTTTCATGAATTCTTTCTAAGTTCGTCATTTAGTATTTACGCTTCTAATCATTTATCTACCGGTTTATAGTAATCTATTACGGCCCTAACATGCCACTAACGGTTACTTTTAATCTTATCACGTTGCTAGCGAGCTTGTTCGCCCTAAACATAGTACTAGCGGTGTTTGTTTTATCGGCCCTAAACATCGTTCTAAGGGGTTTATTCAAGCGATCTTAACATACTTCTAATTTAATTCTTGTTACAAACGGTCCAAGTATGATACTAGTGCCAAACATACATCATATATCACATCATTATAACCATACAACCAACTAACCAAAATTACATCTCAATGGAATAGAACTAAAATAAAATTCTAGGAAAAACTAATTAATTACCCAACCCATGTTGCCCACGCATTTAAAGGTTTTATTTAGCCTAATTGTTTATTTAGAATTTACTATTTAGGTTGATGCTTATTTTGGGCCTAAGAGGACCCACTAGAACTAACCCGTTCTTCCCTCTTATCTAGTACGGAATAATACGGCGAAACGAGACAATTTCCTAAGACGGTCCTACAAAATGTTAGTAAGGTAGAAAATTAGAAAATATGCTAAAATTTGAAAATTTCCTAAATGGTACTTGGAAGGTTCATGTTCTTGGCATCTAGGCCGAAATTTTACCTAGTGAGAAAAAAGGGTCTCAGGGTGTCTCTAGTGACCTCGTGTCTATTCGGGATCGTGTGGGAGCCTTCTTGATATTGATCCTAAAAATTACAATGGCCAAGACATTGAGTTATAATATCATGTAGTAGTTGTAAAAATTGATTTTGGAATGACAAAATTCAATTTTGATTACCGATGTGTTTTCGGGATCTTCGGCGCTCCGAAAGTCCAAAGAAGCACTAAATTCTCAAGTAAGGAATTTCTAGCCCTTTGTAACAACATGGATAGTAAAGATAAGAGAATTATTATGGCTGTAAGATTTGAAATTGGCAGTCAAAAGAATTTTAAAAAGACTACAGTGGCTTATCGGGGTTTAGGAGCAAGTATGGACTCAATTGCACCAGAAACGAGTGAAAAACCCAAAACTTGGATTAACGATAATCTACCAAAGGTTTACAGCAAAAATATAAGGCCTTTAGGTGCTGGGAAAAAAAAATTAAAAGAGTGATATAGAAGGATTTAGACTTACACAATGAATTCGGAATCGTCGGTATGCGTAGGATCGCTTTTTGGTGTCCGGATGGGGTTTTCCTTCAACTTAATGAACCTAAGAAATAATAGGGAATAAAATAAAATAAAATAATTTCTTGGATGATGGAGAAATAAAGCCCAAGGGCTGGACTTACGACTGTTCGACAAAAAATGCGATCAAGATGACAACAATACATAATGGTGTGATGATGATTCTTCTAGTGCGATGACTTCTCTCCAAAGAACAAAACCAGAAATATTGGATCAGGTAAATGGCTATGTAGATGGAGTAACAGAATGACGTAGAGAAATATAGTCAAAAATATTAGAAACTAATGCGTTTGGCAAGACTAGGATTAATGGTCATGGCATCGGCCTTGAGTAGTGTGGCTTGGCGGCTAGAGAAAAAAAGTTAAAGGCAACCAAATGAATATTCCTAGGTTTTGTTTTTCTAGACACAAGTTTGGATCCTAAATTAGACACAATTATGGGGAGAAGCAAAGAAAGGAAAAGAAAAAAAAAAAAGGTTAATGGGATAATGGTAAAATTAGTATAAAAAAAAAAGGTAAGTAGATTAAAGAGATTTAATTTGAAAGAAAGAATATATATTCTAGTAAGTCATGCGGCAGCCAGTTATATTTTTATCTTAGGATACAGATTAGGGTTAGATAAGGAATTATCCCATATAATGGTTGAACGAACTTTGTTTAAATTGTATACGTGTGCAGGCTAAATTTTTTTGAAACCTAAGCAAACAAATTTAGAATTTAATGAGGAAAATTTCTTTAAACTCATTTTTGTGAGAAGAATCTAATGGTGCTCCCAGAATTTCCATTCGATGCTCAGTTGAAAATGACAAAAATGCCCTTAGCTTAAAGAAATTGATTTTGAGCTTCCAGTTTCAAATTTGACTTAATAACTACTAAGGATCAAGATTCTTAATTTTATATTAATTTTATAAATTGATAGATAAAATTAGAAAAATACCGTTGACGGTAAAATTGTAATTTTTGCATTTAGGGTATTTTGGAAATTTTCTTTTCTTTTCTTTTTTTTTTTTTATTTTTGGGGTTATTACAGAGTGTCAAATCTAAATGGTTCAGCCAAAACATTTAGTTGAAAATATGAAAAACTAAAATTGTGTGATCCTATGGAAATAAATTTTGTTTCTCCTCCTTGTTTTCTAAAATTTTAACTTTTTTCTAAAACAACTGGACTATAGACAAGGTGTGAAACTTGTTTTATAGATTCTCTAACTTCTCTTACAAGTTTCTCATGTTTAATTCTGGCACATAAGAACATGATGCTCTAGAAGATTTATAAGCAATTCTTGAAGGAATCCGTTTTGGTTCCAATTCTAAAAAATTAAATTTTGTAATTCTATCTTTACTAAAGTTTATTTCAACTTTGCCATTTTCATACTCAATGATTCTTTCTAATTCTTGTGGTTTTAAGGGTTTCATGGGTTTTTCATTTTGAAAAATTTATTTTTCTAAATGCTTGATATATCTCCATTTAATTGGTTTTCGAATGACAACATGACTTTTTTCTGTGTTGGCCGTTAGCAATAAAGTTTTTTCTTGTGTATCAATTTCTAATGCTTGAGGCTCAATTTGTATTGTCATAACCATGTAATAAATTCTATAACAATAGCAAGATTTTAGGATCCTTCAAGCATGTCAAAACTAAATGTCATAATATTTGCAGTTAAAACTTTCTTGATGTCAAGATCTTTTAGGGAAATAGTAAAATTTGGATAGCAATTAAAATAAATTGATCTATCACACAAATTTGATTATACAATGCCTAATAGAGAATTAAAAAATTTATTATGTCTACAATCTCTTAAGACAATAATCATAGAGGCATCTAAATAATTTTTTATCAAAGGTTTCAAAGTAATTTACACAAGACCAACATGCAAATAATTATAGTCGCTTTCTAGTAGATCTTTAATCATGTATTTTGAAAACAACTAAAATTTATGGCCTTCTTTTATTATTGGAGCAATTTTTTTCTACCATTTTAATGATATAAGTAATTCTAAGATCAAAGTTCCCTTTTGATAAACAGCTTGTGAAATCTTAAATATCTAATTTTTTTAATTTAATTAAAAGAACTTGTGAAATCTTAAATATCTAATTAAAATTAAATTAAAACAGCTTGTGAAACTTAGTCAAATTTTTAAAGATTTATCCATTAGTAACTATTTATTAGTATTAATATCTTAAATAGCTATATGTCAACGTTTTCCGCGATCTTACTGTCCTCTTACTTCAACAATGGGTCTTACAGTCGCTAAGCGACTTGGGTGATAGTCTGAAAATATTTTAACAATAATCTTTAATTACTAACAGGATATAAGCTTTTGAAATTTGACTAACTTTTTACTTCAAAGAAATAAGTGAAATATTAAACTCTCGGAATGGCTTATGTGTAAGCCGGGCCGATGCAAGTTTTTTATTTTTTCTTTTGCCTTTTGTCTTCTTTGTAACTTCTTTATTTTTATTTTTTCTTTCTCCTAATATATTTTGTTTCTTTTTTTCTTATCCGGAAGAAAAATAAGAAATTAAAAGGGAACATGAAAAACAATAGGAAAGTAGAAGAGATTTCATAACAACAATAAGAAACTAAAAAACATGAAGATAGACATATGGGAGAATAGGAATATACTTGAGAACAAGAACAATAAAAAAACAGAAAGGAACAATAAAACATATCCAACATGACAAACATATATATATAAAGAAACTACAATGGAACAAGAAAATAAATATCAAGGAATATTATTTTTCAGCGGAGAAAATAATTTGTGTAAGAGGCAACATGAGTAAATTACAAAGGAATGGTCAATTTAATAAGGGACAACAAGATGGAAAAAGTAACAAGTATATTAAGAAATATATGACAAGGAACAACTACCATATGAATAGTGAGTAGCTATTAAATATCAAAATGAATAAATAGGTTTGTCAGAAAACCAAAAGATTAGACTAAGAAATAACTCTATTCAGTAAGTGAGCAACAACCATCTAACAAAGAATAACTACTATAGGTATAGCAAACAAACAATAAATGGCAAAAAAAATATATAGATCTGTTAGGGATCAATAGCATACGTCAAAAAAACAACTAAAATTTGGCTAAAGAACATGAACAACCTGACAATACAACTACTACAATCATAGCAAGCAGCTATCAAATATAAAAAAAAAAAGAAAAAGGAATAGATAGATTTTCAAAGAATAGAAAGATGAGAGAAATTATATTATACTATATTCTAAAGAAGAACTCGTTTTTACTGTCCATCAATAATACCACTTCTTGCGCCTTTTTTTTTTTTTTCAATTTTGTGGTAAAACTTCTATTTTGGTCTTTGAATATTTCACATCTGCCATTCTGATCCCCCACTTTCTCCTTTGATCACGAGAGAGGTTCAGATTGTATGTTGATGATAGGGGTGGAAATAAGCTGAGCTGAGCCCGAACACCCCTAGGCTTGAAGCTCGGCTCGTTAAAAATTAGCTCGGCTCGAGCTCGAAAAATTAGGCTTGAAACTCAGCTCAAAAAAATTCAAGTTTGACTCTGTAGCTCGATAGGCTCGAAACTCTAATTGAACTCATTTTGAGGAACACATAGGTCTTGATTTATCATTTATATATAAAGATTTTTCATTTATATGCTAAAATGTTGAAAACAAAATATCATAGATTAATTGTTAAAAAGTGAATAATGTAAAAAATTTGAGACAGAGAGTATTATATTAATTTTCTTACCAGGCTCGTTATGCTTGATAAGGACTCGAGCAGAATACTACCCGGCTCGAAGCTCGGCTCGTTAAGGATTCAAACCTATTTTATGGCTCGAAACTCGGCTCAAGGCTCGTCAGCCTCGGCTCGATAACAAAAAAACCGAGCTCAAGCCCAAACCGTTTGATAAACGGCTCGGCTAATTTCCACCCCTAGTTGATGATGGTAAAATCGGTAGATAATAAAGATTGGGGACTGATACTGAAGAAACCAACAACTCAGGGAATGAAGGTATATTTTTTCATTTTATGGCAAGTCCCCCCCACGCCTTTTTTTTTTTTTTTTTTGCATTAGGGGAATCTTAAAATCCCCTTTTGGTCCCTTAATATAACAATTTTGTCATAGTGGTCCCCAACTTTTGCAATCTATTGGAAACTTTAGAAAAAAAATTGGATGACTTATTTAAATTTAAAATGACGGAGCCTTAAATAAAAATAAGAGACATGCTTTTATTATACATACTAAATACCAAAAAAAAATTCTTTTACATGTTTTTATTTAGAGGTTTAGTTAGATAAGTCAGATGTAAAATTTTAATTAATTAAAATAGATATACAGTTTGTAGAATGTACGAGTGCTTTTACATAAGGTTTGATTCAGAGTTTTGATTAGTTAAAACAGTGTACAATTTGCATTACGCATAAGTGATTGATTCTTAAAAGTTTAATTTTATTACTAATTCATTAGTGAGTAAAAATTTGAAAAAAAATTATGCATATATATATTGTGAAATGTTATTCTACGTTATACATATCATTTGAAAATTTTTCGTTTGTTATCTTAATGTTTTTTTGACAATCTGTAAACACATCTTCATTTAACTATTGTATGTGTATACAATTATCTATACTAAGATTTTATTTAATGTTAAAGTATGTCTTATTTTTTATATTGTTCTATCAATGACTTGCAGAATTACACAAGTCTTCACATATTTTTTTTACTTTTAGAAGAAACCAGTGTTTGTACTATTCATCCATGGTGAATTCCATTGTATATTAACAGTGCCACTTTTTTCTCCCTATTTTCTTGGATGTCATTGACTCTTTTTTAAGTTTGATTCCATTTTCACAAGGCATTCACCTTTTTGAGAGCATGTGTTGCAATTTCCCATTTTTAATCTGTTTTATGTTTTGTTTTGGTTAAAACTCGATTTCAATCCCTAAATTTTTACTCTTTAAGAAGTTAGTTCCTAAGTTCCATCCGTGTTCCATTTTAGTCCCCAAATTGAATAACTATTGAACTAAATTTTTTATATTTGCTCTCTTGGTCCCCTACACTTTTTTTTTGTTTTTTTGTATATACTATCTTTTAAACTAAGACATTAGTCACCATAGTTTACTAGTTAAATATTTTTTTTGAATTTACTAAATCAGTTATTAAACCTTTAATACATAAAATTTTTTCAGCTTTTATCTTGGTCCAAACTATTTTTTGTCATCTTTCTTTATTATTGATTTCTGAAATGAAACTTTAATCATTATAATTTGTCTACTTTTAACTATGGTTTTGGTTGATTTGTCTTAATTCATTTTTTTCTTTTTATTTTTTATTAATTTAATAGTTAAACCAATAATTGATTGACATAAGTTAAATACAGTTTTTTGTTTCTGGTCATTTTTTTCATTATTGATAATTGAATTTTGTAGCATCATTGCTAAAATTTAAATTAAATTTCTCTAGATAAATTTTTCATTAATATTAAAAATTGGAGTGTGAATTAATAAGAGATGAAAAATTTTAGTAAATTATTTTTTAATAACAAAGAAAATATGTATAGATTTAAAGCACATACAATTTTTTGTTTTATGGTATTATGTTTCGATCATAACTAATCATTTTAATTATAAAAATATAATGTAATAAGAAACCAATTGAAAATTGAAATAAAGCAAAATTTTAGTTGATCAATATAAATTTATGGGTGAACAATTTTTACTTACTAATAATAAAAATGTATTTTAATACTAAATTTATTGAATTAAATCCCCGCAACAACGTGCGGGTCATTAAAACCTCGTTATATTCTAAAAGATGAACCATATTTACTGCTTATCAACAGTAACTTCACATGTGCCCTCTCCTTTTTTTATCTGGTTATACAAATTTATGGTCAATCCTTTTTTTTTTTTCACTGAATATTTCACGTTTGCAATATTGCTCCTTCTCTTTCACCTACTGTTGCGAACTAAAGAGTAGACCATTTGTTGACGGTGACATGATTGACAAATCATAAAGTCTAGGGACTATCATTAGAAAAAAAAATATTATAAGGACCCAAGAGTATTTTGTTCCTTTTCTGACACGTCCACCCACTGTTCTTGCAGAATGGTCAAATTTGCTCTTTCGTCCCTAAATCTAACATTTCTACTGTAATAGTCCCCAACCTCATGATCTCATAAACACTTTTTTTTATTTTGCTAATCAGGTTTTTTGTACATACCAAAAGTTAAATGTTTTTAAGGAGAAGATAAAAAGGCTATCTCGATCCCTAGTCATAGCTGTAACAGGTTTTTAGATACCTTTTATGAACTTTTAGGAAAATAAAAATTTTAATAAGCTATTTAAATTTAAGATGATAAAATCTTAAATGAAAGTGAAGGACATGCTTTTCTTAACCATATAAAATACCAAAAACATTTTCTTTTGCATGGTTTGACTCAAAGTTCTAATTATATAGGTTTGATTCAAAGTTTTAATTAGTTGAAACAAATACACACTTTTTATAATGCATGGCCACTTTACATAGATTCAATTGAAAATTTTGATTTGTTGAAATGAGTGGACAATTTGTCATAATGCATGAGCATTTCACATAGATTCAATTTTGAATTTTGATTAGTTTAAATAAGTGGACAATTTGTATTATGCATGAATACATGATTCTTAAAAGGTTTCATTTTATCACTAATTCATTAGTGAGTAAAAATCTAGAAAACTTATGCATGTGTATTATGTAATGTTATTCTGCACTATAAACACCATAATTTTTTTTTTCTCTTAATGGTTTTATTTGAATTGATTAATACAATTGCTTTAATCATTTTTCATTTGTTATCTTTAATGCTCTTTTGATACTATATAAATATATCTTCAATTGACTATTCTATGTGTACACAATTATCTATACTAAGATTTTACTTAGTGTCAAAATAAGTCTTATCCTTTTATATTGTTCCATTAATGACTTATATTGATTATATTACAACTAATATTGCTATAGAATGTACCCACATACCTCACTTACGTCTACAAGTTGTGGGGTTTTCAATATTCATCATTGAAGATGAAATGTTCTTTTTTTTCTTTTTTTTTTCTCTTGCCTCTTTATTTTTCCTTTTCACACGTAATTGACCATTTTTTAAGTTTGATCCCATCTTCAAAAGATAATCACATTTTTAGGGCCTATTTTGTAATTTTTCTTTTTTAGGTTGTCTCCTTCTTTGTTCTGGTTAAATCTCAATTTAGCCCCTAAGCTTCTACTCTTTTCCGTCTTAGTCCCTATGTTCCATCCATGTTATATTTTGGTCCCCAAATTTAATAAATATTTGACTAGATTATTTCTATTTGTTCTCTTGGTACCCAAAATTTTTTATTGTTTTTATGTACTATATTATAAAGTAAGACATTGATTATCATAATTTATTTATTTTTTTCTTAAGCCAATTTTTTTTTACATTCATTAGATCAATTGTTAAGCTTTTAATACCTAATGTTTTTTTCATTTTCTATCTTGATTCAAATTTTTTTTTGCTTTTTTAAAAATTTTATTTTTAAAAATAAACCTTAATCATTGTAATTTATGTACTTCTAGCTATGGTTCTGATTGATTCAGCTTTGGTCAAATTTTTTTTCTTTTTTTATTTTTATCTTTATTAAGTTAATGGTTAAATTGTTAATTTATTAACATAAATTGAACACAATTTTGTGTTTTAATCATATTATTTTTGTTATTGATGATTGTGTGTTGTTGTATGAATTATTCTTTATAATTTAATAAAATAATTTGGTCCATAATTGCTAAAATTGAAAGTAATTTTTTCTAAATAAATTTCTCATTGATATTAAAAATTATAATTTAAGTTGAGAAAAGAGGAAAATTTTTAGTGAATTATTTTTAATAACAAATTTATACATTATTTCAAAGTACATATAATGTTATGTTTCTATTTACCTGTTTTTGGTTATTGTTCAGGTTAATTTGGCTTTAGTCAATTCTTCTCATACTTTATGAATTATGTATTATTGTAATTTTTCATACTAAAGTTATAGTAAAAAATACTTGCTACATCATGCAGGCCAACATACCTCATGAATAACTATATTCAGCAATAAAACAAAAATCATCTAATGAAGAACAACTACTACATCGATAACAAATAGATATTAAATATCAAATAGAACATGCATATTCGTCAAAGAACAGTATTATGCATCAAAGGAATAACTAAATTCAGTTATAGAATGGAAACAATCTAACACATAATAACTTTAGTATGGCAGACAAATGTGACACAGACTACTATCGTATTTTATACAAAATTAGGACGTGTTATATGATCATGAGTGATGGTGTTGTGGCTTTATCGTAATTTATCAAAATTTAAGATGCCATGATAGTATTGTGATAATGCTATACTGAATGTCTTTCTTTTGTGTGCATGCTTAAGCTACTGTTATATATATATATATAGTGTGTGATTATTACTTAAATGAGAAAAAATCTCTGCGTATAAGATTGGAGTCAACCCCTAATTGGTCATATGATAACTATAGTCGTCATGCGAATGATACGACTACCTCTTAAAAAAAATATATTAAATAGGCTTAAACCCAAATCGGTATTGTGATACGAAACTCGTCACCAAAATGATCTAATTACCTCTTCAAAAAGATATTAAATAGATTTATTTGCAGTTATGCCCCTGAACTAGAGTTTATACTAGAGTTACTCTCCCAAAGTTTGAAAATGCACACTTTTTTCCCTACTTTCTTTTACACTATCCAAAAAATCTGAAATTCTTATTTAAACTATATGATTGTCATATTTCATTAATTTCAATCTGTTTAGTATTTTTAACAGTTGATTGACATTTCAAATTATCAAAATTTTCTCTTTGTAAATGTAAATTTTTTTTTATTGTCAAATAATTTGAAACAAAATACCATATAGATTAAAAGTCAATTCATTTTAACTTAACCCAAAATAATTTATTTTTATTTTTACATTGAATAATAAATTGTAAATAAAAGGGTCACTTGAATTTAGGTAATCTTAGTACTTTTCACACTTCCAGGTCCAGCATTTTTTTTAACACCGATAAAAAAAAACATTTTTGTTCAAAAATTTAGGAGTCTGCGTGCGTATTCTTCCACTTTTCAACCAAAAAAAAAAAAATGAGTATTCTTCCACTTGGTGCCACTGTCACAGGATCGTCGTTATAAATAATTTCTAGTAATATTTACAAATCAAGTACGCTGCTACTTTTCTAATTCTGAAAATTATGATGTCGCTTTCATGTTTTGCAGCTTCTATTGTTAGGGTAAATTGCAGCCATGACCTCTAATATTTTATTATTATCCTATTTTAGACCCTAACATCAAAATCTCACATGTGTAATACTTAATCTCAATTATTTGTTCTATTTTAGACCTTTAAAGGCCAAAAATCATTAGAATAGATAAAACTGGCCACGTGGCACGCCAGCGTGGACAATTTGCCATGATAACACTATGAATCACCAGCTATATATGATGTGGAAAATAATAAAATAATTAAAAAAAGTATGAAAAATTGGGGAAAAAATGTTTGGTTGCATTCACCGCCCCTCCCACCGTCCGCCAATGCCCCTTCATTGCCTTTTATTGCCTTTTTTAGAGGCCCTTCCTGCCATCCACCCATCGCCTCTTTGCTGCCATCCTCCACCGCCAATCGCCCTTTTGCACGCCATCGAATCGTGCCTCTTTTGCTCGCTGTCGAATTGGAACTAATAGTTGGCCAATCAAGCAGTGAAAGAGGAAGATTGGGAGATGATGAATCCCTATAACCTTCGATTTCACCATAGGGGGATTGGAAGTGTTCGTGTTGGAAAATGCGGAAGCCTCCAATTTCACCAAGGCAGTTGAGACGTCGTTGGAGGATGCGGAAGCTGCCGCTATCTAGGTTTCAACAATTGGAATGATGCGTGGAAGGACGATGGACATGCGACTCTTCCCCCATTTGTTCACGCTGAAATCGAATGCCCCTCCACCTCTGACCACCAATCCCTTCCTTGTTCATCGGCCAATCAAACAGCCCATCAACCCCAATCTGAACTGAACGCCTCCCTACTTTTATCTATTCAAATTCGTCCGATTGGCCTAGATTTCATCAGAACAACTTGAATTTGTCCAAACACCTTCAATTTTGTCTGAACGGCGACAGCGGCAAGGCGAGAAGGCATGAACACCTTCGCCTAATTTTTTTTAAAATTTTCCTTTTTTTTCATATTTTCTTCCTTTATTTATTAGTTTTCTTTATTTTTTTATTACTTTTCTTCCCTTTTTATGCCATTGTAGCAAATTTTCCATCGCTGATGTGTCACGTAGCCAGTTTTGTTTATTCTAATGGTTTCCGTACTCCAAAGGTCTAAAATGAAACAAAAAAATAGAGGTTAAGGACTACTCATGTGAGCTTTTGAGGTTAGCATCCAAAATAGGATAATAATAAAATGTTAGAAGCCATGGGTACCATTTACACCTTAATATTACATGATACTTAAATTTTGGGAAAATTACAAAAACTCCTGAGGTATAGCAAAACCTACACTTGTCTCCACCCTCTTTCAAATACTTACGCTTGCCCCCTAGTCAAGTTAACGCCATTACTCACGGTTACCCAACCATGTTCGAATCGAACGAGTAAAGCAATTAATCTGGAAGAACAGAAAAGGCACAAAGCACCCAACCACCAGCCAGCCCCGGGGCATCACCGCCGGACTCCTCTGCCCTCAGCACTTCTCCCCATGTTTCATCCTCCTTCCCCCCCTCTCTGTGCCCTTTGACCACCCTCTTCCTTATCATCGTCCACGAGTCACCCATCGATTCATTTCAGATTCTGTGTTTTGTCAAATTCACCCTCCTCGCGTGCGCTGTCGAGCCAGTCGCTTAATTCTTCATGTCACCGAGGCATTGGTTCCGCTCGAGACCTCAACCATGGAAACATGAAAATCGGAAGAACGAAAAAATAAAAGAATTCCAAACCAAATTCCGAACTCAGGTCGAGGAAACCAAATTGAAACTCGAAAATAAAAAAGAAAGAAAAAATTGAAACTCGAATCTGAGATCGGATGAACCATCGAACCACAGCCTCTGAAACGATTCATCAGTCGTCCTCATCGGTTGTCACCCCGTCATCCTTGTCGGTTGTCATCCTCGTCATAGCAGTCGCATCGTCATCCTCATCGTCCTCGTCCATCCTTCATCAGTCCGTCACCAAGGAATCGTTTTAGTCCATAGCCTCCATCGCCTCATCACAGAGTCTTCGATGGTGGCGAATTAGGTGGGCGGCATGGCTGAGGGGAGAGGAGAGAAAGGGGACGATGGGTGGCATGACCGAGGGAAGAGGGGCAGGAAGGGCTGCGTTTCTCCAGATTGAAGTAGTGTTTTTTTTTCTTTTCAGATTTATTTGTCTTATTTGAATGGTTTTTAATGGTTAAGCGGCAAAGTTTTTAAGGAAGAATGTTAGGAGGGCAAAGTTATTCATTTTTCCCTTTTTGTATTAATGGTGACTAACGGAGTTAACTCTCTAGGGGGTAAGATTAAGAATTTGAAGCAGGGATAACACAATTGTAGGTTTTAATAAACCTCAGAAGATTTTTGTAATTTTCTCTTAAAGTTTTACTTTCTCTTTACCATGTTCTTTGTAATATTTACTATTCATAACAATTAATCTATAATATTTTATTTTCAATATTTTAGTACATAAATGAAAAGCGTTTATATATATAAATGATAAATAAAGATCTATAATTTTTAAATATTTTTTTAATTTTTTTAATAAATAATAATGTAAATAAATTAAAGTCAAACTTAAGTCAAAAAGTGAAACCTTTGAAACAAAATGGGTCAGAGATAGTAATAGTTATGAAATAAGCTCCCATTGAACGAAGGGGGGAAAAACAAGAAACAACCTATTTAAGGCTTTCAGCCAAGATTTCTATGGTACACATTCTTTTTTGTTTTTGTACACAGACATATTATTACAAGTATAGGAGAGTGGGAGAGATCCTATAGTATAGGTATTGAGAAATATATGTTTTTTTCTAACCTGAAAACACACTCGAATAAGCATTATATGGTGACACCATATAAAGAAATGAGGAAGGTGAGTTGAACCTTCAAACTTACCCCACTTCTAGTGCTCCTTTTACCATTCTACCGGTGGAAGTGAGACCTTTGGTACGCATATAATGAAAGTGGTTTAAGTTGGTCTGAGTGATTCAATCTTGGCATTCAATATAGCCAGCAGCAAAGATAAAGCACGTGGCAGAGTACGTCATTGCTCACCCTAAAGTTTGGACTTCCATCTTATGTAGTTTTTTCACCTCAAAATATTTATTGCCGTTCCTATTTTTATATTTTTTTTAGGCCGAAATGCACATATGGTCCTCCTCACGCCGTCCTCCTCGTCTGCAATCCTCGTCCACCGACCGTCACTCTCATATCTCTTATCTCTCCTGGCCCTCTCTCCTCCCTCGTCGCCCACCTGCCTCCCCCATCCTTCCTCATCCTCCGTCCTCGCCTACCCTCCTTGTCCACCGGCCAGCGTCTCACCCGATGCCCATCCTCCTCATCTGCAATCCTCGTCGGCCAGCCATCGTCTCACTAGATGCCCGCTGTCCTCCTCACTCTCCTCACTCATCCACCATCATCTCACCCGATGCCCGCATTTTGGCCATTTCCATTTCCATCTCCGGACAATTTTGGACAATTAGGGTCGAACTTTTCTAGGCAGGTGCCCATTGGGATCTGGTAGTGACGAGAAGGGGCTGGAGGAAGGAATAGGACAAGGTATTGCAGATTCGGTCCTTGGCGTTTGGCGAGAACCAGAGATGGCAAGGGGAAGAGAAACGACCAGCAAGTAGTGGCAAAGGGAAGAGAGATGGAGTCGGGAGAAAGGGTAGAAAGGAAAACAAAGGCAAGGAGCAACCCCCAATGACCCAAGATGAGCCCTTCACTAGGAGGGATCAAAATGTGAAGAAGCTGCGATGTTGTTGACAATGAGCTTTGTTGGAATAAATGAATAACAGGAGAGACGAAACGAGATGACATGGAAAAAAAGCTGATATGGCAGCATCAACTCAGCATAGCTCCACGCCATGTCAACAACACATCTAACTCCGTTTATCCTTTCATCCAATTTGGACGAACTCGCTAAGTTTTGTAAAGTTGAGGGACTAACTCGCAGTGAGTCAAACATAAATGACTAACTCGTTAGAGTTGGCCAAGTTGAGGGGCCAAATGCGGAATTTGGCCTTTTTTTAATCATTAGAAGTAAGTATAAGCTACATAAATAAGGGATATATATTCTAATGGTAAATTGCACAATTAAACCATAACTTTTAACTATTATTTCAGTTTTAACTATAACCTCCAATGTGCACGTTTTGATTTCCTAATGTCATTAAAATATTTCATTTTGAACCTTTGGGTAACGGAACTCATTAGTTTAAACAAGAAAATTGTTATGTCAGTATAGAATTATAGGGTAAAGCTTAACTTTAACCCCTACAAACTTTTTCTTTTAACAAAAAAATCCTAAAAGCTTTAAAATCTAATGAAAAACCTCCTTAAAAAGTCAAAGAGAAAACCAACCGGTCTCCATCTCGATCTGCCTCTTTGCCTCCCTCTCCGGCCACCCTCTCCTCCATCCGCTATACTCTCCGACAACCCCTCGTCCTCCATCCCTAGCCCCAATCCCTTTTCCTCGCATCGGCCAGCCCTATCGGCCTCCTTCCCTCTCACTGTCGTTGCTTGCCAATCCCTCCCTCTCGGCCTCCCTTTCTCCCCGCCGCTGTCGCTCTCTAATCCCTCCTTCTCACTCCCCGTCCTTCGTCCCGATTCCGTCGAGATTTCCCATCCCCGCTATCGCGATTCCGTCCCAATTCATGTCACGATTCTCGCCACGTTTGCCCATCGTGATTTCCAGCCTCTCGCTTCTTCGACGCTTCCCTCTCCGTAGCAATTCAACCAGTGTTTCATGCCCCGATTCAACCGGCATTTTGCGTTGCGATTCAACCGGTGATTCAACAGTCAACAATTCAACTGGCGCCGTGTCATGATTCAATTAGTGTTTTAATCGGTGAGATTTTGCATCGCAAGTTCCCTTCACCCGTCTCGTTTCTGGCCCGATGATCTTAGAGGTTCAATTAGACCAATAACAGCGGTAGCGACTGGGGACAGAAGACGGTAGTGGTCGGAAGCTGAGGGCTGGTGGCAGGACAGGCTGGAGAGGGGGGCAAACATAAGGGGAGTTTTTTGTTAGATTTAAATGTTTTAAGAATTTTTTGTTAAAAGGGAGAAGTTTTCAGGGTCAATGTTAGCATGTTTACCACAAGCATCGCTAACATAGCGTTTTCCATCTAAGTTAACAAGTTTCATCATCCAAAGGTCTAAAATGGAACATTTAAATAGGGTTAGGGAGTTAAAACATGCAAGTTGGAGGTTGGGGTTAAAAGTGCAACAATAATTAAAAATTAGGATCTAATCGTGCAATTTACCCATATTCTAATTAGTAAAGCTTAGGGGGAACTTGTATGTTGCTCGAAACCTTGGGGATCGCAAGTCAAATTTTGACATTTTAATGTCGCCTGGCAACTTATGTGGAGAGATTCAAACTATGCCCGTTGTCCAGAAGAATTGTATCTGGAGCCAGCTTGACTAGAGTTCCAAAACTTATTTTAATATTTCAAAATGTTTTCCAATATTTTAAAATATTTTTTTGTTACTTGTTTCTAATTATGAATGTTTTTCATATAAACCTTTTTCCATTATATAAAAAAGTTTTTTTTTTTTTGTATTCAGAATTATTCACAAGAAGAGATTTGAAAGTTTGTAGTGATCAGGTAGTTAGGGGCACTTAGTCAATTTCCCAAAACCTGGAGGACGTAGTATCACTTTGTAATCACTAGAACTTGTCATCTCAATACAAATGGAGAAATGGGAGATTTAAGCCAATGAACTATGAGTTTGGACAAAACCTGAATCAACCCACCTGATAATCTAGTTCATAAATATTCTGAATACATTCATTGTTATAATTATAGTAGTTGATGAAGATTAATACTTGATAAATATATATAATTTACTTTATTGCATATCATAAATAATATATAGAATAAAAAGTCAGAAGTGATAAATATTATTAATACGAAGATAGTTTATACAGTTCCTAGCTATTAAAGCCTTGCATGTACTTTTTAAGTTTTAACTTTTCTAGCAAGGTTTAGTGGTCGTACTTCCCTTATAGTTCTAACATACCCCCCCCCCTCTTTATATATATATATAAGCAAGTACAAGTTATACACGGGAGAGATATATATTATATTATAGTTAATAAAAGTTATGGGGAAACTTGCATGTTCCTTGAAACCTAAGGGTCACGAGCCATATTTAGCATTTAATTTCACCACGATAAGCTACGTAGAGAAATAAATAAGTATTAGGTGCAGCCGGCTTATTATATGCACCGTTCCTAAACAATTTAAGATTTTTCACTTTGGCCCCACATCATATAAAGACTTATATAATCACTGAGAGCAACTAGGTGTAATTTAAGATTGGGTTAATTGCGTTTGGTGGGAGCAAGGTCGTCTGGGTTTGAGTCTTTCCGACTCCCACTGCCCTTTCATTTTCGTTTTTATTTTGGTCTTTTTCGTTTTTCTTTCTCACTTCCCCAAATTTTTTTCCCCTTCACCATACATCTTTTCTATTTCCTTTTCTTTTTCATTTTTTGCATTATTTCCAATATTATTTGTTGTTTTGTTTTCAGTTTTGTTTATTTTTTTTTAAGTTTGTGCACCTTTTCTTCTTAGTTCTATTCAAGTTTTTTTTTCTAACATTAATCTTTTTAAAAAATTTATCTATTTTTCTTCATTTTTTTTGTTTCAAATTTTGTAACTAAGAAAAGTATAGATAACTAGTTGAGCTAAAAAAACAAATAATTACTTGTAACAGAACAAATAGTTCCTCAATAAGAACAAATTAATACTAATAAAAGAACAATAATTTCCCTGAAAAAGCTAATAAATACTAAAAAAAGAACAAATAGATGATGATGATGATGATGATGATGATAATAATAAAAGAACAAAAATATAAATAGTTTATTCAAATATATAAAAGAACAGATAAAACTTATAATAAATAAATAAAAACTGATAAAAAGATTAGATAACATTGATGAGAAGAATAAACAATAACTGATAAAAGAATAAATAAAATAGATAAAAAATATAAATAAATAAATAAAAAAATTGATAAAAGAATATATAAAAGTAGTAAAAGAAACAGAAAAAATAATAAAATAATAAATAAAACTGATAAAGAAACAGATAAATCTAATTAAAAAAACATAGAAAACTAATAAAAAGAGCCAACAATAACTAATAAAACAATAGATAAAGTTCATAAAAAGAACAAACAATAACTGATAAAAAAACATGTAAAATTTTATAAAAGAATAAATAAAAATTAATAAAAGAACTGATAAAACTGATAAAAGAATAATACAAAATTGAATAAAAATAAATAATAAAGCTTATAAAAGAATAGATAAATCTGATAAAAAATAAAGAATAATAGATAAAAGAATAAATAAGAACTGACAAAAGAATAGATAAAATTGATAAAAAGAATAAATAATAACTAATAAAAGAACAAATAAAACTAATATAAAAAAATTTGAACTAATAAAAAGAACAGATAAAACTGATAAAAGAACAAATAAAATTTGTAAAAAAAAATAGATAAATCTGATAAAACAAAATATAAAATTAATAGAAAGAACAAACAATAACTGATAAAATAACAATAAGAACTGATAAAAAACTAAATAAAACTAATAAAAAAAAGGTAAACTTAGTAAATGCCCAAACAAAAACTGATAAAAGAACATGTAAATCTAATAAAAAATAAATAAAAATCATAAAAAAAATTAAATTGATTTTTCTTTTGTTATTTTCTACTTTTTTATTCTTTTATTATTATCATATGAATGGATAAAAGTAACATTTAGAAAATCAATAATATAGAAAAAAAAATGAAATAAACTAAGGCGACAAAAGAGAATGGGAACAATAAAAAGACGAGAAAAAAACTATGAAAACAGAAAAAGAAAAAAGTTGAAAACACAAAAAAGAAGCTTTTTCCCTTTATAAATAGTTCTTATTTCATTCAAAAAGATAAAACTATAAATTTTAATTGTCTATTTATAGCCAAAAAATTAGAGTAAATTTTCTGAATGGTCCCTAACCTTTAGTCATTGTTTCCTTTTAGTCCCTAACCTATTGAATATTCTATTTTAATCCTTAACCTATTAAAATGTTTCATTTTAGTCCTAAATCTATTGAAAATGTTTCATTTTAGTCCCAATTTGATGAAATTTGTTAACTCAAAGTATTTTTCTGATAACAACTTTTTAGATCATAGTTTAAATTTTTCAGTAACTGTCTTACAATAAATTTAATCTGTATAATAATTTTTTTATAGTTAATGAAAATTACAAATCATATTATTTTTTCTCTCTGTAAATTAAACTTATTTCATCCAGAAAAAAAAATATTAATTTAAATTGTATATTTACTGTAAAAAAATTAAACTATTTAAATTTACTGGAAAACAGTTATCGAATATTTAAATTATAATTTCAAAATTTTCTGTCAAACAATTATTTTAAGTTAATAAATTTCATCTAGTGAGGGACCAAAATGAAACTATTTTAATAGATTTAGGACCAAAACAGAACATTCAATAGGTTGGGGACTAAAAGAAAACAATAACTAACGGTTAGGGACCGTTTATGCAATTTACTCCAAAACATTATTCTATATTTTATATTTACTTGGTACTATTATAGCATATTTAAATTAAAATTTTAAAATTTTAAATCAGCTAATTACTCTAAGTTGTTGGATTTTATCTGGTGATAGACCAAAATGAAATAATTTTAATAGGCTTGAGACCAAAACAAGACAATTAACATATTGAGGGTAAAAACAGAACGATAAATAATGTTTTATACTGCTTATGAAATTTCTCCTCCTTTTACACTCAATTCGTTTTTAACTTTAGTCAATTGACTACAAAATAACTTATTTTTATTTTTACATCTTTTTTACTTGAAACTAATTTTAATTAAAAGCCAATATTATGTAGCTGCAATAATCAATTGAAAATACAATTTTTATAATCTTACTAAATTTTTATGAATTTTTCTAGTTTCAAGCCTTAAAAAAGAAAAATTCATAAAAATTTAACAACATTCTAAAAATTTACTTTCAAATTGATTATTGTATCTACATAGCATTGGCTTTCAAATGAAATTGGTTTTAGGTAAAAAAGATGTAAAAGTAAAAAAAAAAAAAAAACTAGTTGACTTTAGACAAAACGAATTGGCCCTTAGTCTAGTGGTCTTTTCCCGCCACATACACACACCCTTTTTTGGCATCTGTTGATGGTCATGAACTTGCAATTTTAAACTATGAAAATTATGAAGACTAAACTATGTAACAAAATGAATGATAAGTTTTGTATTGATAATTTAATCATTTATATTGAGCGGAATACTACAAAGACTTTTAGTTTCACCTTTATCCTTTAATTTTTATGTGTAGCTCAAATATAAATATTTATTAATTTATTTTGTATGGATTGTTTACTGTTATTTTATAGGTACAAGTTTAGATTATAGGAGGTTGCTTTCACTAGCACTATATGGTGGGTCTATTTTCGATAAATGTAACATCAAAACAAATCATAATAACAAATAATTAAAAAATTCTCACTAGTAATTTTTTTATTAAAATTAATTAAAATTTCATTTTATTTTAATTTTGAGTTGGCTCTCTTTATGTTATATTCTTATTATTAAAATAATTAGTTATAATCAAAACATAATATTGTGGAAAATAACATAATACACGTTTCGAAACAATGGGTATTATTCTGTCATTAAAAATAATTCAATAAAAATTTCAAATTTTATCATCTCAAATTTCAATTCTCAATATCTATGAGAATTTTATTTAAGAAAATTAATTTTTAATTTTAGCTATTATAGACCAAATTACTTTATTAAGAAATATAGTTTTTGAAGCAAATAACTCATTCTACAAAACTCAATCATCAATAACGAAGAGATATAACTGAAATACAAAATTTTATTTAATTCATTTTAATCAATTAATAGTTTAATAATTAACTTAATAAAATTAAAATGAAAGGAAAAGAAAAAAAAATTGTCCAAATAGTTTGGAGGCCAAGAAAGGGAATGGAAAAATTTTAGGTATTAAGGGTTTAACAAGTGACTTAATAAAACAAGGTAGAGAAAATGGTTTAGCTCAAAAATAAACATATCATGGTGACCAATATTTTACTTTAGAATATAATATATAAAAAATAACAAAAAAATGCTTGAGGACCATGAGTAAATAAAAGACTTGAGTTAAGTAGTTATTTAGTTTGAGAACTAAAACACCACATGTATCGAATTTAAGGACTAAAATGGGAAAGAGTATAAATTTAGTAACCAAGAACTAGGGGTGATCAGTATTCAGTTCAAACCGAAAAAACCGAAAAACCGAAATAATTTTGAAATTCAATTCGGTAATTCAGTTGAAACTGAATAACAAAAATTTCGGTTCGGTTTCAGTTTTAGAATTCGGTAAATTCGGTAACCGAAATAACCGAAATTTTTTATACCAATTTTTTTTATTTGTTTCATGAACAATAATGCTACCAAGTAACCCAAATTAGCTTGGATTCTTATTTTCTTTCTTTCTATGGACAATGAATCTTCTATATTGAATTGAATTTGAAAAGAAAAACAATATCTTTATCTCATTTCATCTCTTATAGAATTTAATTACCATTTTTCGGTTAATTCGGTTTGAACCGAACTGAAATATTTCGGTTCAGTTTGAATTCGGTTTTATAGACTAATTCGGTTAATTCAATTTCTTAGCATCCAAAACCGAAAACCAAACAAACCAAATAATCACCCCTACCAAGAACGCGTTTAACCAAACAAAAGGTGAAACATACTCAAATTGGGAAAATAATAGTATGCATCCTCAATAAAATGATCAATTTGCAAAAGGAGAACAAACTTCAAACAAAATCAATCACATCCAACCAAAAGAGGGGGAATTGCTCATGAACAATAATTTGCACTTTTCATGAACAGTTAAAGTAGTGATGTTGTTTTGCCTTCCCTCCTTCAAAATCCTTGGCCCGCGAGGTGGCAGCCACAAATCACAATTATGAGGTCTTTGTGCAAAGACCATTTACGTTCTTTCCGAACAAGGGATTAAATGTTGTATAAACGTGTTTGTAGATATACAAAAAGGCAGAACTATCAAATTTACCATTATTATTTTAGGTAATGAATGGATATATCACTATAGTTTTTTTTACCCAATCTCACACTAATATTTTAAAATGGACAGAATATGCCACTGTTGGTTAGAAAATAACAAAAAATGATAAAAATAAAAAATTTTAAAATATTGGGATTATTATGCATTCTTAAAACAATATCAAGACTTTTGAGATTTTTGTTAAAAGAATGTCTGATCTTTACTAGCAGAGCTTCAGCTCTATAGCTGCCTCTGTCAGACCGTCACCAGTGCCTTAGCCCCTTCACCACTGGCATTTGAGAGAGAGAGAGAGAGAGAGAGAGAGAGAGAGAGAGAGAGAGAGAGAGAGAGAGAGAGAGAGAGAGAGAGAGACTAACTACAAAAAATTTTTAAGGTTGATTAAAACTTGCAATATCACCCAAAAATTTTAAAATTTGTTATTTTTAATATTTTTTGTTAACTTTTTAACGTTTTCTATTAATTTTTTAATGGTCAATGGCATATCTACTCTTAATTTAAAACTGAAAGGGTATATTTAGCTCATTTTAAAACATTATTGGGAGATTGGGCAAAAAAAACTATAGTGGCATATCCGTTCCCAACCCAAAATAGTAGTGGCAATTTTGATATTTCTGTCATCTACAAAATAAAACTATTATTAGGCCATGAATTACAAAGCATAACTTTCTTTAAAATTTATAATAAATGTCTCACTTTTGGAACATTATTTCGTCCAAAATCACTTCTAAAAGCTACATGTCAACTATAAGTTGCAAATTAATAGTAAAATAATAGGAAGGTATAACGTATTAGTGTATCAAAACCCTGGTCATCATTATATGCTTATCATTTTGTGTATTAATTTCTAAGAATTAGCACAATATGGTTACAGTTAGTGGAAAATAACAATTTTAAAATTGTGTAAATTATGAGGTACTAAGTTGGTCATTTTGTGAGAAGTTACGGACCAAGTGTAAATTTTGCCCCTTAAACTGGTTAAAGAATAAAAAACTAAAGGGCAATGAGACATGCATTCGAAAGTATGAGGACCAAGATCATAATTATATCTTCCCTCTCTGAACTCAACTGGTGTCATTTATTTTGTTCCTTTAACCCTTTCAATATCTCACAAGTTGCAAGCAACCCCCAAATTGGCAAATCCCCAATTATCATTTACCACATCTATTGCTCTCACTAACTCACTCATCCCACCCTCATCTCTGAGCCTAAAATCATGGTTCCACCACTAATTACAGTTAGCTAACTTATGAGATGAAGCTAGTCTCTAGAATATTGCCAAGTGAGATCTCATAAAGATTGGACTATCACATTTGACGGTGTTTGCAACACCTTTTAAAGTCGTGATTATACAAATAATTTTAGAATGAGGACAAAACCGAAACATAACACATAGTTCAAGGACAATAGGTGCAATCAGCCAATTGAAAATCAGGAAAATTACAAAAACACCTATGGTTTGGTCTAACTTGCACTTTGCCCCATTTATTTTCAAAAACCAACAATGTACCCCTATTTGTTTTATAATGATGGACAACAACTTCTGAAACCCTAATTTAACTATCTGATAATAATGTTTCAGTAATTTTAAAACTACATTTACATAAAGAAAAAACTGACAATTTGAAATGTCTATTAACTATAAAAAAAATATTTAAGAGATTGAAATTACTGAAAAATAACTATCATATAGTTTAAATACAGTTTCAAAAGTTATTATCAGATAGTGAAAAAAAATACTAAATTTAAAATGTAAGTTCCTAAAAATAAAGGGGTAAACTGTAGGTTGAGGCATACCTCAAGAGCCTAATTGTAAGTTTCCCTTAAAAATCCAATTACTTGTACGTTGACATGGTTTGTTCAGTTGAATCGTACCGCGTTGGCTTTTTGACTGAAAAACAAGAGTAAATACATTGATAATTCTTTATTTATTGCATACATAGTTAATTTGTTGTTCCTACACTTACACCCAATTTGTTTTTAACATGAGTCAACTTAATTTAAAATGATTTTAAATCCTTTTCACCTAGAACCAATTTCATTTAAAAGTTAATATTATATAGGTATAATAATCCATTTGAAACAAAATTTTTATCATGTTATTAAATTTGTATAAAATTTTCTTTTTTAATGTTTAAAAAATAAATCATAAAAAATTAATAGTATTATAAAAATTTTACAATCAATGGATTATTTCACTTAAATAATATTAACTTTCAAATAAAATTGGTTTCAAGTAAAAAAGATGTAAATATAAAATAAGTTATTTTGAATTAAGTTGACTTAAGTTAAAACGAATTGGCCCTTAATTATAAATAAGCAAAATTTATGGTGTGGGAAGATAGAGAACATTATTTTAAAGACTAAAATACTACAAATTAGAAAGCCAATTACTTAAAAGAAAAATTTGAAGACTAAAATGATAAAATGTGATACGATGAGACCTTTTTAGCATTTTTCATTTCTCTGTTTTAGGCACATCCTAACTAGGTCAAGTTTGTTCATAGTTGGTTTAGAGCCGTGCTAGTGTTCTTTTCTTATTAAAAATAATTTATTGTTTTTTATTTTATTTTTATTTTATTATTTTTATCTAAAACCAAAGCTTTTTTTAACTCTATGCAGTTAATAATTATTTGAATAATTATTATAGAAAGTACTATAGTTAGTTGTTTATAAATTTTTCTTTACCCAACGGAGAAAAAAAATCAATTGAAAATGCCTAATTTTTCTATAAAAAAACTTAAAAACACATTTTAGATTTATTTAAATATAAGGTTTCAAGCGGTGAATAAATTGAGCGAATAATCACTATAAATCAAAGTAATCATTAATTACTAATTTTAAAAATTACTGTCAAACATAAAGAGTTTGTTGTTATCTTACAAAAGTAGTTTATCAATAAAAAAATATCTTCGTTAAATTAAGATTAGACTGATTTTCAATTAATCTACAAGCGTCGGTAAGTACTTTTACATGAATAACTCTTTTAAATTAATCGTTGCGTGTGAATAGCGTGTGTGTGTTGCTAGTTGCTTGCTACGGATGGGAATCACATGCGAGCCTGTTCTAGTTGTTGGTACCTAATGCATGTGACTATAAAGGATTAGTGTTTTGATCTAATGATCAAACTTTGCGTGAATGTGGTTCAATTTTCCACTCTCCCATTGGCTCCCGGCCCATGCAAATAATAATAATAATAATAATAATAATAATAATAGTTGTGTTGGGTCTCCTTGGGGTGTATTTATACTAAGGTTCTTTGTAATGAAATTTGCCTTTACCTAAAAAAAATAATAAAATAAAAAATAAAAAACTACATTTGATCATGAAAAATAATTAAATTTGAAACATGAAAATTATTTTTTTGACAAAAGATGCTTCATCTAGAATAAAGGTGAGTCAAACAGCATCTTACAAACTAATAATGGTATAAAAGACTTTAAGAGACAATAAGAATATAAAACTAGTCACCAAAAATGCCACTCATTCATGTGATACCAAATGAAAGGAAATCAGATCAAATTAAATTTATGATAATCAATCAATGCTAGAACCAACCAAGCAACAAAAGTCAAAGAAATAGTATCTATAGAAACAAAAGACTACATATAAAACCTAAAAAAAATAAAAACTTTCTTCTATACAATCACCTCAATATTTATTACTATGTGTGGGGACATAGAACTGAGATTTCTATAATGTCAAAAGAAGATTTAGATTTATTACTGCCCACCTTCAATTGAAGATCTACCTTATGGGAGTGTCGAATCACTATTAAATATCAAGTTTGAAAGGAGATTTCTTCTACCATAAAATTTGATAAAAAATACTAGTCAAAGTCAGACCAAAGCCGAATCTGAAGAGGGTGGGGGAGTAGGTTTTGAGGCTCGGTGGAACAGCTAAGAGAAAAAAATTACATAACGTGAAAATTAATCTTGAAATAGTTTTCCGCTCAAAAAGTATTCAGCGTAATTAGACTTGTATAGTAACTGGTATGTGATAACAATGTATTCTTCAAATTATATTCTTGTATACTCGATTTTGAGTGTTAAAAAAAAATAAACTTGTAGAACCAAGCTATTACAAAGCAGGATGGAAATAGGTTGAGCAAATTCATTTTACTTAAGTTAATTTAATTCAAAATAAATTAATTTTTATTTTATATTTTATATTTTTAATTAATTTTATTTAAAACTTAATATTATATATGTGTAATGATCCATTTAAAATAAATATTTTATGATATTATGAATTTTTATAGAATTAAAAATTTTAAAAATTATTTTAAGTCAAATTAACTTAAGATTAAAGAAACGGGCGAGGTGGATCGAGCTTATCAAGGTTATTGAGCTTTTGTCCGTTTTGATATTTAAGGATCAATGGCACGTGCGCTCCTTCAAAGTTTGTTTATAATTGCAGTTATGTCATTTAAGTTTCAAAACTTACAATTACCCCTTAGTACCAATAATTAATTAATTATTAATAATAATAATAATAATAACAACAACAAAAACATTATTATTATTATTGTTATTAGTATTATTATTATTAATCAAACTCTTAATTCTCAGTTCTCATAATAATGAGTTTTTCTCCTCTACTCGGATTATGAGAAGATTTTAAAGAAAGTTTGAATTTTCCATTTTGTTGTTTATTGGCTCTATGCTTATGTTATCTCAAAGCTAATATAATATAATGTACTTATTCTGTCCCAGAAAAGATGTAATATATTTTATTCTGAGATATTCCAAACCTTTACACTTTTTTCATATTTAATAAATTATTTTATAAAATTACTGTTTAAGCTATTATTTTAATTTTCATTTTTCATCTTTTTTAATTTACTTGTAAAAAGTGAATGATAAAAGTAGAATCAATACATAATTTTTTTCTTTCTTTCTTAAACTTCATACCAAAACCAAACATTTCATGGAAAATGAGACGAGCGGGTATATGTTGTTTGCCCTCCACCCCATAAATCACAGGAGCCAGCAGGACAATCCCTGAACAAATGGAACATTGTTTCTGATGGAGCCTAAGAACGGGAGCACATCCGGTTGATTATACCATCATGGTTGACTAGGTTAGTGGCCATCGGTACAGCCCTTGATAAACACTTCCACAAAAAGATCTTAAACTTCTAAGAGGCATTAGAGGCCCATAATGATTTGACAACAACATGAAACTCTAACTATAGAAAGCATTGCGAAATTTTTCCCAGATGGTTAGTTAAATGCTTTTTTGATTTAGGGCCGAGGGTTTATGTTCAAGTGCTCACAGCATGTTGAGTTAAATATTTGTTACCAGTTCATTTTAATTTAATTTAATGTTGAGTTAAATATCTTTTTAGTAACATCATAAAAATTTGACTTTCACTGAATTATTACACTTATATAATATTTACTTTTAAATAAAACTGTTTTTAGGTAAAAGAAATATAAAAATAGAAATAAAAGTTAATTTACATTAAAATGAATTCGGTCTACTGTCCACCTAAATGAAAGCTAACACGCGTAACCAAACCAGAAATTTTACCTGTCCGAAGTTAATAATAGTCAAGGGTCATGTCAGCTCTCCAACTATTCAACATCATACATAAAACCCTATCCAGTTTAAATTGTTACAGCTAGGCCACTGCTTTTTCATTATATTTAGTTATTAATTGTAATTTGAAATTTCTGTACTTCATTTCTTTTTTATAGACATGCATTTCAAATATTGCACCATCAACGCCTGATTTTTACAGGATTTTATCAGGTATAGCTTAGAAATATAAAAGTAATGGAGGCCTCCAAACCAACTAGAAGCAACACTAAATCATGGTCTTAATTTGAAGATTCTATTTTGTTCTTTTCGTGCTCTTTTAACCCTACACTAGTCAATAGTAACAACAGAAATTATTTCGCTTTCGAATCACAAATTAATAATAATATTATTAAACTTAGTTAACATTTTTCATAATAATGAGTTTTTCTCTTCAGTTGGATTGAGAAAGGATTAGAAAAGGTTCCTCTTTTTCCATTTTTTTTTTTTTTTGCTCTATATTTTGTCATCTGAAAGGTGATACATATTTCTTTTTTAAAATTTCTTTTCCCTGTTTGTTTCGTTCCTCTCGTACCGGAAAACAAGTCTCGATTCTCTAGAACGCGAACTAATTTCGGTCGTACGTGGACATGGTTTTCACGAGCGAAGAGTTAAGGTTGCGAAAGGTTACGCAAGCCCAGAGCTGATGCGATATTTATTTTATCGAAGGACCTCGCAATTCTCGAGGTTTGTTTGGAGTTTGGTAGCGCGAGAGTAAATCGTATGGATTATCTTTAATCTTTAATTATAGTCCTCTTTCAGTACTAATCCATTAAATGTTCTGTTTCAGTTTTAATTTTATTAAAATTATTTTATTTTAGTCCCTTACTAAATAAAATTTATTAATTTAAAATAATTTACTAACATAAATTTTTAAAATTATAATTTAGATACTCAGAAACAGTCTTTTAGTAAATTTAAATTAAAATGTAGTTTGAATTGTTCATTGATTTTAAAAACTATTATACAAATTAAATTTATTATAAAATAGTTATCGAGTCATTTAGATTATGATCTAAAAAATTTTATCAGAAAAATATTTTGAGTTAACAAATTTTGTCCAATTATGACTAAAATGAAATATTTTTTTTAATAGATTTAGGATTAAAATAAATTTATTTTAATCAATTTAGGACTAAAATAAAAAAAATAATTGTTTAATAAATAAAACAGAATAATAATTAAAGATCAGTGACCAGCTACACAGTTTACTTCAGTGTGATTAGAATACCTCAGCCGATGTGCTTTACGTGTTATACATTTGTGTGTGTGGTTTTTTTTCATTTTTAAAGTTGTAATAATGTTATTGTCCATCGCCATAATTTATGAATAGATAGGTCGATGGCCATCGAAATATGGCACATGATGTCATATGTCATGATCTACAGACCAGTAACTCATCTATTATATTGATGGATGGTGATTTTATAATTTTCTTTTCTTTTAGTTGGTATTTTTAGTCACGTATATTCTAAAGTAACTTGTCATGTTCCTACGAATACGATGACTGGTAACTTGTCATGGTGTCATACCTCTCTTCCTTTAAAAATCCCCCAGCTTGACTTTTTATTATATTAATTTTTTTTCTCATATTTAAAATAGTCAAAACCTTAATATAACATACAGTTTTATATGCTCCACACAAGCCTCAAATAAGCAAGAAAACTAAAATCAAATTGTAAATAAAACTAAAATCCTGAAATTTCTTTTATTTCAATAACAAATATCACCAAAATACGAATACAACAACAAAAGTAAACTACTATGAATAACATGAACACGACTCTAAACACTTGCATCATGAATAGTAATGCACATGAACAAAATGTTCAATCTTCAAAATTATATAAAACCATCATTACCATGTTGCTATTACATCACACGTTGAGTCATCAATGTCACAGCCCGACCACTACCAATTGTGACACTCATAGGAAGATTCCCTAACCTTTACCATTTTCATACAATCTTCAAATTTCATGTCAACAATAATTGTAACACTCCACCATACTAAGAATGAAAAACATGCTCCATCATTCATTGACCAAACCATAAGCTTCGATGTCACTTGCTCCATAAAAAATCCCTAACCGCTCATCCTCATAACAGGAAAAAAAAAACCATAACACTCTAACACATAGTAATTTTAACGTGATTCGGTTATTAATTAGCTTAGATCCATAGATGAAAGAAATTCATTTTAACAATATAAAAATATTAAAGTAAAAGTATACCTTTAATTTTCACATTGGCCTAGAGATCCTTATACACTATTGATAACTCTGATATTTTGCACTCATATAATTATAAAATATGAAAATCATAAAAAATCTCTTATTATACTCATTCCTGTTGTTGGACTTCTCTTTCTTTTAAAAACCCTTATATCTTAACTCTTCATCATATTAATTTCTCTTTCATACTCAAAATCCTACATAACACATATTTTTAAAGACTATACTGAAACTATAAACAAATATAAAACTGAAAAAAGGCTTAAATAAAATAAAAATTATTATAACTTCTTTATATATGTGTGTGGTGTGTGTATTCAGAAACATGTCCAAGGTACATATGTTATCAAAGAGATGTTAAGGAAAGTTTTAGAGAAATCTATTTATTTCTTAAAATTTGAAGAACATCAAACTGCAAATAGGCATAAAATTATACATAATGCATTTGACGTAACTCAAATCCCATTGGTTAGAGTGGATGTCTGAGCACGTTCTCAACTAAGCTAAGCAATTTTATGTGATGACAAGATATTTAATTCTTTTTATTAACTTATCATGTAAACGTGCGTCCAAACTCCATCTAGAATCATCTTCGGGTTCGACGTGGGATGTGTTGGTGCACGTGTCGCAAACTGCTCCGGAGCCGGTCGCGTGCCCGCCATAAACATTGCCGCCAGAAACACGCGGTAGCTGGAACGTGACGTGTCGCCTTGAATGAATCGGAGCCGTCGAGGAGTACCCGGCTCCTCGTGATTCGAGCTGACCACGATTTGTGACTGGAGCCGGCGAAAAATGAGTCGGCTAGGCTTGGCTCCGAGCCCAGGACATTACAAAGATCTTTAAGTTAAAACCGGGGGGCCCAGTTGACGGGGCCGTGTCTGGCTACAGTTGGTTTAGGCCTAACCTAACCGAAACATGTACTGTACTACTTCACAATATTAATTTATTTAGAATTTTTCAAGGTTCGGTCTATTTAGAATTTTCTGGCCAAGTTTCACGAGATCTTTTGTACCATGTTGTTGTATAAAAATGATCATAAATGGACGATGCTAGAGGGGCCCTGATATTTCAAATAATTTATGAACAATTTAAAATATTTGATAAGTGGTTATTATTGGTTTTTTTTTTAATTTTACTCTTTAGAATTAATGTCATTTGGGAAATAATACTACCTCAGTTCCGATTTTTTTTATTTCAGTTTTCTTTTATATTTTTGACATGAATTTATTTAAATTTTTATTTGTTAATTTTAAAAAAATTTAAAAACTACAAGACCTGTAGTTTTTAAATATAAATGTTTTAGAATTATTAAATAATATTATAAATAATTCAAGTCAAACATAAATAAAAAAGCTGAAATGAATTATAAAATTTGAAATGGATGAAGTATTTTATTTATATGATAATCACTTGAATACATATTTATTTTTCAAAAAAAATTATAAATTTTTTTCTTACCAAGATTTTAGGAAATAAATAAATAAAAATGTTTAATTTTTTTTTAAAAGTAATTGTTGCGCTTCTTAAAGTGTTGAGTTTTCATATATAAGTTCAGCATATAATCATTATAACTAAAAAAATATTACTGGTAATCACTTATTTATAATTTCCCAGATAAATAATGCTTTGAACAGAATTTTATGGATATTCTTTATTTAATAATAAAAATTCTGTAATATATTTCATAAATCTGGCAGTTTTCATCAGAAAATATCTGGCAGAGTTCTACAGGCCAGTTGCTTTGCAAAAAGTGTTTTCCCTCTCAAAATGAGTTAGCGTTAGATTCAAGTGGCATTTGTATTTTAAAGGTGCTTCGTCAGCAATATGGTTTAATTACAGCAACCCCGTATCGATAACTGACTTTACAGCTACGTCATTTGCAAATTATACGTATATTATATAGTATATCACGTAGCATATTGACCAATTTCTTTCAAAAAAAATATACATATTAAAATATCTTTTGTCATGTAAATTTTGTTTTTAAATAAAAATGAAATAATATCAATAATTATTTCAATATGTGTATTTTAATTATATTTTTTATTTTATATATCTATGTATGTACATATCTATGTGTTTCATTAATGTAAAATGTAAAAAGAAAAAAAAAATTCCCTAACCCACAAATATGTAATATAACACATTACCACACAGTATACTATGATAAATTGTGGGGCAGGGGGGAAGACACAAAAAACATTCATACGTGAACCAGCACAATATTTGGTGCAAAAAACCAAACAAAGTGGGGAAAAGACACAAAAAAAAAAAAAAAAAAACGTTGATACGTGAGCCACCACCACAATATTTGGTTCAAAAAACCAACAAAGTAAGAGCATCTCCAACAGCTTCCCCATTTTGCAGTTTTTCTCTATTTTAGGGAATATGAAGCCATTTTTCCCTCCAATACTTTCCCCATCCTATTCTCTAAAATGGGGAATGGGATGAAAGAGAAGATCTCATTCCCTATTTCTGCAGAAACTCCAAAAATTTTTGGGGAATGAAAAATAACATTATCTCTTTCTCGTAAATGTTGTCTCATTTATTATTCACAAAAATTAATTCATAATTTTATTTTCCTCCAAATTTCTTATAGAAATATAAACTTTTTATATGAAAATGGTATCTTAAAGACTCTATTTTATAAATTTATTTTTTTAAAAAAAATTATAGTACAAATTAATATGAATATTTTTAAGTCAGACTTTAGTTAAAAAAGTTAAAATAGTCATTTTTTGTGAAACAAAGGTAGTAAATTTTTATATTTTGCACAATATTTAATTATCAACAATTATTTCATTTTTTTTCAAAACTTCTTATAGAATTATATATTTTTTTTTGTGAAAATTGAACCTAAAGACTCTATTTTATAAACATAATTTTTAGAATTTTTTTATAATATAAATTAATATAAATATATTTAAGTCAAATTTTAGTAAAAATGATAAAAGAGTCATTTTTTGTAAAACGGAAGACGTAATTTTTAAAATTTTTTAATAATATTTAATTATATAATAATTAATCTAGTCATTAATTTGAATTTGCTTTAAATCCATAATATTTAATTGCTATATAATAAATACAAAATTCTACAAAATAGAGAAGCTGTTGGAGTTTGAGCAAAAAAATTATAGAGATTTTACTTTTTGCTTCCCCATCTTATAGAAATTTTGGGGAAGCTGTTGGAGATGCCCTAAGAAAACCTGTATACAATCTACCCAGCATGTGCACTTTCTTCGTGATTTCGCGTGAAATTTTGGCACACTGCTATGTAGCTAATTTTTAAGTTAATTAAAATTTTTAATAATTGGTAACCAGTTCAAATTACTAGCATTTCTTCTTTACAAATGTAAGATGATTTGATACTTCCAAAAAAATTTAAATGTTCTAGCTCATAATTCTTTAATAATTAATGAGCCAATTAAATTATAAATTCTTTCTCTGTGTAAATGCAAGGCAGTTTTTATTAAAAGGGAAAAGTACCAAAAAGATCACCTTAGTTATTGCGTTGTACCGATTGGGTCACCAAAGTTGTTGGTGGTTCCGATATCATTACTGATGTTAGTGTGCAGTTCCAAGTTGCTTACTGGGTCATTAGTTTTGTTGACCTGTAAACAAACGTGTGAGTGTGCATGTGATGTGGCGTGGCATTTTTCATCCCACCAAAAGTAGAAGCTCAAACATCTAAGGTTGTGCTAGACAACTAGTTTGGTGAGAAAAATCCCGAATCTAGTTTAGCAAGGGTTATAGGTTTAGTGAGGGACAAACTAACTTGCTTAATTCGTTTAAGATCACCAGCAGTTGGCAATCTTATTTCATCTCATTTTCTCTCAAAATCATCCAAATCTTTAGCACCAATTGTCGATTTCGCCCAATCGTCTTTTTCAGCACTTTCCGGCACTGATCGTCGATTTGGCCCAATCATCCTTTCTGGCTCTAATCGTCAATTTCACACTTGATTCCAGAAACGCCCTTGATCATCTTCGACCACCCCACCATTGAATCGCCGCTTTTATGCTAAGCCTTCCTCTTCTACTGAATCGCCACTCGATTCCCTCAAATTGCCAACTGAATCTCTACTCGGATCCCTTTCGAGTCGCATCTTGTTGCTATTGAAGACGATCAATTGAGATTATTTAGGAGTGGGAAAAGATACTGGAGGTGGAAAGCATGTGCTAGAGTTTTGAGCTAGCGATGGTAGGAGGAACGAAGGAAGGCGGTTGAGCAGGGTAAAAGGGGGGGGCTTAACTACCTCAATCCCTAATCTTATTTATCACATCATTTACGCGTTTCATAGAGTTTGCATGTCGTTTAATCCACGCGATCAGATTTTGACGGAATATTCACCTATTTGACAAAAAATTCTAACCGTTAGTTACATTGCTACATAAAATGGTACTCATTCAAAGGTTTAGTCATCAATTTGGAACCAAAACATTACCTCAGTAATGACATTAGAACCATTCACAACTTTTGTGACCTAATCAGTACAATGCAATAACTAGGGTAACCTTTTTAGCACTTTCCCTTATTAAAATGGTAAGTTCAAGTTTTGCAACGTGAACTGTAATTGTAATTGTAAGTAACGTTTAGTGGTAAGTTCGTTGACCCTAAAAGGTACTTGTTAATTACACCTTTCTAATGCTATTTATAGGATAAATTCATTTTAATTTGTGTCAACTGACATATTTTTACTTTTATATATTTTTTGTCTGAAATCAATTTCATTTGAAAGTCAATATTATGTAAATATAATAATCTATTTGAAAATAAATTTTCATGATATTGTTCAATTTTTATGAATTTTTATTTTGTAATGCCTAAAACTAGAAAAATTCATGAAAATTTAGTAAGATTACAAAAAATGTATTTTCAATGGATTATTGTACCTACATAATGCTAGCTTTTAATTAAAATTAGTTTTAGGTAAAAAAGACATAAGAATAAAAATAGCTATTTGAAATTCAATTAACTTAAATGAAAACGAGCTTGGTATATCCATATTTTTACCCTCCAAGTTTGAAAACATACTGCTACAGCTACATTTTGAAACAACATCAGGGATTTTTTAAACATTTAAGTAGAGAGGGAGTTAATAATCTAAATCTATTATTGATTACAAATTTATTACAAATCTATAATAAAAGGAATTATATGTGGGTATCATTATTAGTTAATTACATGGTTAGACCCTAACTTTTAATTATTATTTCAATTCTAATCCCAATCTTTATTATGTTTGTATTAAAATATTTTATTTTGACCTTTTTTTTCTGAAATCATTATCTTTGACAAAAAAAAAAGCCACGTTAGCATGAGATTGGAAAGGAAAAAGATGTTTTTAACTTCTAGAAAAACTTCCTCCTTGTCAAGGAAACTTTAAAACTTTGAAATCAAACATACTGACCATCCTCCTTCGTTTCCTTAGCACTAACCTCTATCATCAAAACCAACTAGTCGGTTTCTGAGTTTGGTGTGGTAGTGTCGTAGTGCAAATGAGTTTTTTGGTGGCGGACTGGCGGCACCTTGAGGCGAGAAAAAATTCAAAATTTTAATGACCTTCACGGTTTATTAGCGTTTTTCATTCTCTGTAACTTTATTTTCTGTCATTTCTTCTAAAATTTGTCCAAATTTTGTAAATCAAGCTTCAAATATTTAGGTTTCAAACTTTCAAATTCAAATATATGAAAATTTGTTGAGATTTAGAAGAACTGATATAAGAGAAGGTTAAATAGGATGAAAAATGCTATCAAATTATGAAACCTTATCAAAATTTTGGAAATTCTTTTTTCCCTGGTGGCACTGCTAGTGGAAAACTCATCAACACAGCAATACTACTGTGCTGAAAAAAAAATTCAGAATTTTAATTGGCTTTTATGATTTGGAGTTTTTTCAACCTCTTTAACTTTCTCTTTTGTCATTTCTTTCAAAACTCAACCAATTTTTATAAATCAAGCTTTAAAGGGTTTTAAAATTTTAAATCCAAATGTATAAAAATCTACTAAGATTTGGAGAAATGATAGAGAGAAAATTAAAAAGGATGAAAAATGCTATCAAAACCATAAAATTTGATCAAGATTCTGGAAATTTTTTTTGGCATGGTGGCGTTGCAGTTGGGAAACTTACTATTGTGGCGGCACCACCACGATGGAAAGTCATTTTTCAGAATTTTGATCAGCTTTCATAGTTTGATAGGATTTTTCATCATTTTTTAACTTTCTCATCTACCAATTATTCCAATTCTCAACAAATTTTCATAAATATGTATTTGAAATTGTGAAAGCTGAATTTTTGGCTCAATTTACGAAAAATTGTTGAGTTTTAGAATAAATGGAAGAAGAAAAAGTTAAAGAGGATAGAAAAATGTCTATTAAAATTATGAATATTTTTTCAGGTGGTGATGGGGTGATTGGATCTTTAAGTTCTAAAGTTTTTAGTTCTATTTAGCAAAGAGAAAATTTTTAGAAAGTTAAAACTAACTTTTTCCCCTACAATCCCATGCTGATGTGTATTTTCCATTTAAGATAATAGTTTTTGTCCACAAATAGGTCAAAGATGAAATGTTTTAACGAGTTTATGGTAATTTACGAATAAAATGAAGATTGGGGTTAGAACTGAAATAGTAATTAAAGGTAGGGTCGAACATGTAATTAACATGTATCATTATTGTCAAACGTACGCATGGGTCCTGATGTTTGGTCCCTTCTTCTGATAGGCTAATTGTACTTATTGGATCCAACCACTTCAGATCTAGGCCAGATAGAGTAAGTACAAACAAAATATCATCCTCCATCCATTTTATCTTGGATGATATATTTCTTTAAGTTTGAAGATTAATATATATTTTATTTTTTTTAATTTTTTAATTTTTTGCCTTGAAGCTAAAGTATTTTTATTTTGTTTATATGGTGAAAGTTTAAATGAGAATTAGAAAATAAAAAAAAAGTTTTTATGCATTTTTGGAGTTTTATATAGATAGAATTAGTAAGTTTGATGTTAAATCAAAAAAGAAAAAACTCATCGTTTTTGCAACAGCTCAAAAAAAATTATCATTGCTTTTAGGAAAGTGGAGTAATTTAAAATTTAAATATTTAAAATTATTATAAAAATAAATGTGAGAGTGGCAAATGAAAAAAACAGTAGGAAGTGTGAAAGTGTGTGAGCTTCCAAGCAGACCAGAGTAGAAGGATTGAGTGACCTACCTTCAAGTTCCATATAGGAAGAGGAAAGGGTCATAACATGCCAAGGCATTTATGTAACTTTATTTCACTATATAGGATAATAGATAATTATAGAAAATGGCATTGAATTGTAATAGATAATTATTGGAGATGCAATTGTGTGTGAATTATGTCTTCGAGGAAATTGCCAGACATATTGTATAGGATGAATAAATTTAGTAGGAGAACTGGAGAAGAAAAAGACAAGGAACTAGAGAAAGGGATGGAAACGTTTGGGTATATTGCGAGACAACTCTAGGTTTCTAGAGGCTGTATGGGAATTATACTATAGACTAAAACTCGTATTTTTGGGTTATTGTTTAAATAAACAGTAAATTATAGAATTTAATCATTTTTGTCCATTGATTTTGAGCTGGGCTAGGCTATGGCATGCTCTTTCACTTGAATTTTATTTTTGTGTTTTTTTTATACGATTGCCTCTTTTGAAAGTTTAATTAGATTTTCAAAAGACAATAGTCGGCGGAAGAGCCTATCTTGCTATTATCCCACTTTCATTTTGCTTTTTTTCGTGAAACATGTTTCCAAATCTTGTATTGTTTTTGTTTTCCATATTAGACACTGAGTTTGATCAGTTTGATGTTTTTGTTCCTAAACTTAGTAACTACTTAATTATAGTATTTTTATTTGATTTGTTAGTTCTTTATTTTAAATGGTGTGTTCTTTTCTAAACTAAAACATTGGTTATCATGGTTTATTTACCTTTTTAGTGAAATAGAGCTCTTTTTCCTGAACTTTTCATAAGTTAATTGTTAAATTCTTAATACATAAGGTTTTTACATTTTTTCTCTGAGTCCTTGAACTATTTATATTGTTTTTCTTCATTATTGTTTACTTAATATTGTGATATTATTTGACCATCGCAACATGCAGGCCTTTTGAACCTTGTTGGAGCTAAATAACGTATATGCTAAAACAATTAAGTCTAATTCTTTGATAGCTTGGTTTACTTACATTGTTACTTCGTTAATTGTCATTCTAGATAAAATTAAATCACTTTGGTATCAGTAATTGTTAGCAATCAACACAATAATGAATTTTCATAGATTCTCAATTTACTATTTCACTACAATAGACACCGTACATCTATATTATAACTTGTTATAAAAAAATATCAAGCATCATCCTTTCATGATAAAATGGATCTATGGCTGTCATAGAGAAGTCAGAGAAAATCAACTTGATTCCTCAAGCTAAAGAAAAAAAAAAAAAGAGGGTCCTTGGTGGTATCATATATATATATATATATTAATACTGAAACTTAAGTGCTTTCAAGTATGCCATAAATCTAGTTAGTCAGCGGTGGAAGTAGAAAATTTTTTTAGTAGGGGCAAGAATTATATATATTAAAGATAGTAGGGGGCAAATAACTGCATATCTAAATAATTATGGGGTTAAAATGCTTAATTATAATAAATTTATACCTAAAATGTGTAATTTTTTAAAATTGAGTGGGGAATTGCGCACACTCGGTACTAAATGCCAGTGCCCCTGTAATTAGTAGAGTTGTGTTACTGGTAGCTACAGGATAGTTAGAATCTAGGGTAGACGAAAAAAAATTGAAGTTGATATTTACAATAAATTCGTTTTAATTCAAGTCAATTTAACTTAAAATAATTTATTTTTATTTGTATATATATTTTTTAACTGGAACTAAATTCATTTGAATGTCAATATTTTGTAGATATAATAATCTATTTGAAAGTAAATTTTTATGAATTTTCTTTTTAGGGCATTAAAAAATTCAAAAAAATTAACAAGGTTATAAAAATTGTATTTTAAATAGATTATTACATCTACATAATATTGACTTTCAAATAAAATTAATTCTAAATAAAATAGATGTAAAAATAAAAACAAATTATTTTGAGTTAAGTTGGCTTAATTTAAAACGAATTGTCTTGGGTATAAAATTTTTTATCATTTTGCTTTTTCAAACTTTTTTGATAAAAATTTTAGTGTATAGCTCCTTTAAAAATGTAGAATACCTTTTTTTTTTTTTTTTTCTAAACTTTGACTAATCATGTAAAGAATAGAAAACATTATTTTAGATACTTTCTATTTTGACACATGAATTTTCTAAAGTTTAGAAAATAAGATTGTACACATCCTTAAAACAAGCTATATATTTAAAATTTATCAAAAGAAATTGAAAAATTTTCCATATCTAATCATCACCCCCGGAGGCAGCTTCTAGGTTTTATTTAAGGGACTAAGTATGTAAATATTTTTTTTTCTTTCTAAGACTCAATGATATCTGGTGGCTATATTGAACCCGATTAATTCAGAGTCGGTCAAACATTATTTAAGGGGAGAAGTCCTATCAAAATCTATTTATCAATTCAAAACACTCAACATTTTGAAATGGTCACACATGTGATTAGATGTTGATCAATGTGCAATCTAGTCCAACTAGAAAAATAAAAAATGCTTTAGTGTTTCGGTTTCTAGAAACAAAAGCCATGATCGAGAAATGTAATAACCAATGATGTGAAGAGCCAAATGTGGCAAATTTAAGAAAAAGTATTTCCATGTTAAAGTCAAACCCCACACCATGACCATGAACTCGTCCTTCACAGCCTCCTGAACCCTTCCTAACTCCAGAATTTCCTTTCTTTTTTTATTAAAGCATTTGTATAAATATAAAAGTAAAAGGCATATTATAATTAATAAAAGGGAGAATATCTATTTTACCGAAATCTAGAAGACAATAGAACCAGCATAATTGATATTTTATAAAAAATTTGATGAAAAGAGGATTCATACTCTAACCTTTACTTTAGTGCGATAAATATCAACCAGTTGTATTAAGACTTCAGGACAACTCCACAATTTCAATTCAACAAGATACGGCTAATTTTCAAGCTTGGCTCAAACCCGTTTGGGATATTCTTTTCTTTTCTTTTTTTCTTAATTGACCTCCGTTTTTTTTTATTGAAATTAAAGTCAATAATTTTGGAATTGAATGCGATCAAGAGCAACCCAGCAAGTGCATAAATGTGGTGTCTGAACTTTTGGCAGGATGAGTAGGACTTTGCTCTTTCACATCTCAGATTTGGGTTCGGACACCCCTCTTATTTGCTTACTTCTAAACCCTTAAGCCTTGTAATTAGTTAATTTTGAGAAAAAAAAAATACATAAATATGGTGTGGGGTTTTAATTTCATCAAATTCAAAAGATATGGTGGGGCCTAACTCAATCGCTATTAAATGAAAAAGAAAAATATATATTAGTAATTTTTATTTTTATACTTTTGGAACAATAGTTACGCGTGGAACCTTTTAAGTGTGGTACATGCCTTTTCTGATACATATTAGGTATATTATATTATTATTTTATTCTAATAATATTCAATACTACATATAGAAACATTTAGTAATCTACGCAATAATTTACACGTGGCCATAACCTGTATTAATGACAGTTATAAACAATTTGAATTATTAATTTTTTATTTATTTAAATGGAAGATTTTTCCCCCTTCGTAGTGTCAAATATGATATACGGTGGGATAAACGAAAAGTAGCTTTGACCAAATCATGATTTTTTTTCTTTTAAATCACGTTTCGAAAGGCGCATGCAAAATACGTAAATGTTTTTTTTTTTGACAAAATATATTTTATTTCAATTAAAAAACTGCTTCCTTCATGTAATACTAGATGAAAAGAAGAGAACTGCAAAAAGCAAAGCCGATCCATGTAACCATCCAACTTCTGGTTGGTATCATAAATAAATTTTCTTTATCACTTAGGAAAAAAAAAGTGAAACCTTTTATATAAATTAGAATGAATCTACCAAATTACAAATAACTAAAACAAAATCCAAACTAACCTAATAATAACTGGATATAGCTGAAATCAACCAAGTATAAAAAACTTGAAAAAGAGTACCTGGAAAAACAAAGACTACTGCCAAATCAGACCCATAACGTACTACTAATTAGAAAATTCATTACGAATATTAAACGAAGAAAAATGTCAAACATATGATATTTTTTTTGTAATGTTTGCTCTTATTAGATAAAATATTAAATATCGCTACTATTTGTTATATTATATCTCATAAATCTTAGATATATCACATGTTATACTGTGTCATATATCATTGTCATTTTCATAAGATATGGTTCATTTCTAACCTCAGTAAAAAACATTTAGGATATATTTTTTTTTCTAATTAGTTGACCTCCAATTTTGGAGTGAATTTGGAAGAGTTCTTGTTGTGGCTAAACCAATATACATAAATATGGTCTGGGGCTTTAATTTCATCAAATTTAAAAGACAAGGTGGGGCTAATTCAATTACTATTGAATGAAAATGAAAAAAGATAAATATTACTATTGGGGTTTGGCTTTGGGGGTGGGGAAGGATAATAGTTACATGTGAAACCGTTAAGTTCGGTACAGGCCATTTGTGATGGTTCTTGGGTATATGATACTACTAGGGTAAAATCCACTAAAAGTTACATAACTTATTGTTTTTATCTTAAATTAGTACCTTACCTTCAAATTTTTCTAATAAGGTACTTTTTCTCCTATTGTGTGTCATGTTCAACTGTTTTCCTTTAATTTTTTAGTTAAATTAAATGGAAGATACTGATGCAACAGTAAGTAACCCTAAAATAAATTTAAAATGTTAACTTTAGTTCTGAAACTGTTTCAATCAGTACTTTTAACCCCTAATCTTGTATTCAACTCAATTCTATCCCTAAAGCCCTAACCTTTCATTTCTACTAAAACCAGCTCAAAAGTTGCCAACCAGCCATCGTCGTTGACTACCATCTAGCCATTAGCCTAGCAACCGACCGCCTTCCACCCTAGCCTAAAGACCTAAACCTCCTAGCACCACTATTTTTCTCTGCTACTTCTCCGCAACCGCCTTCTATTCTAGCATTGAAATCAACAAATTGAGATCTAGGATTGAATGATGCTAGTATGTGATTGCCCAGTCCAAGCATATGCCTTGTGTAACATCCCCATATCCCATATGGGTGAATTGTGGGAAGCCTTATGTGGATATATAGGCTCCAATTCCAGAACATAAGCACATAGCGCTTATCCTTTTCCAAAAGATAGCCCATGTGGTGTGGGCAGGTGTTCCATTGACCGGTTCTGGACTTGGGTCGTTACAGATGGTATCAGAGCCGACCCGGGACCACGATGGTATGACATAGTGGGTATGCACATACATCGTCTACCGGGATTGATCCTAGATTCAAGAGGCTACTTGGTCAGGGGCTAAGTAGTCCGATTAGAGAGGTTACTTGGTCCGGGGAACCAAGTACTCCGATTGACTCTAACAGGGACGTTGGGTACATAAGGGGGGAGTTTGTAACACCCCCATGTCCCACATGAGTGAATTGTGGGAAGCCTTATGTGGTTATATGGGCTCCATTTCCAGAACATAAGCACCTAGCGCTTATCTTTTTCCAAAGGATAGCCCATGTGGTGTGGGCAGGTGTTTCGTTGACCGGTTTTGGACTTGGGTCATTACAGATGGTATCAGAGCCAGGTTTGGTTCAAAGTATGTGGTTGAGTCCGCCGGTATGGGACGGGGGAACTTCCTTACACTGAGAGTCCATTCCTAAATACCTAGTGCTTATCCTTTTCCAAAGGATAGCCCATGTGGTGTGGGCAGGTGTTCCGTTAACCGGTTTTGATCTTGGATCGTTACAGATGGTATCAGAGCCAGATTTGAGGAAGGCAGCGACCTCATTCAGTAAGTATGCTTCTTGTTTGTTTGCTAAGTTAGAGACCTAGAATAGGTTTCGGAAAGTTTCCATAATTAAGCATAATATATTAGCAAGGTTATAAACAAAGTTAACAACTTAGCTTTTAATAAGGGGACTCGTAAAATAATATACCAATTAATTTAATGTCTAAAATGATATAGGAGTACCTAGAGCCTCACCTAGTGTTATAAGTTAAAAGTTACTTCCAAAGTTGTTTAACTACACTAGACTAAACCTTTTCCTTTTTAGGTCATGGACCCACATGAGTACCCTGCCTTGGGTCTTGGGCGAGGCGCACAGGATAAGCTACAAGCTCATGGCCGAGGACGACCCCCACGAGGTCGAGGTCAGCATGCTCAAGTGCCTGGACAGGACATGCTGAATCATGGGCAATAAGCCCAGAATCTTGGTTAACAGGCCAATGATGATCCATTGCGTCAGACAGTTATTGCCTTAGGCCAGTACTTTCAGAATTTGAATGAGCGGGAGCAGCAGCCTCATGCCCCAGCCAGATGTCAGCATAGGGCCGACCTACTTGAGCGGTTTAAGAGGCTAACTGGTGAGTATACTGGTGGGGTTAACCCTACCAAAGCTAAGGAATGGATCAGGGCTTCGGAGAGGACACTTACAGCTTTGAGAATTCCAGAAGAGGACAAGGTGGACTTAGCTACCTTTAGCTTGGTTGAGGAGGCCCAGACATGGTGGGAGGCCACTCGACCAGGGGTTCCGAGAACTGAGGGTGGATATATCACTTGGGAGACATTTGTGCATACTTTCTATGGTCGATACTTCTCTGAGGCCATGAGGGACAGAAAAGAGCAAGAGTTTCTTGCACTGGTACAGGGGAGCATGACAGTAGATCAGTACACAGCTAGATTTAATGCCTTGGCCCGTTATGCTGAGCACATTGTAGCAAATGAACCAAGGAAAATCAAGAGGTATGTTAATGGTTTGCGTGACAAGCTGGCATATAGGCTGATTATGCAAGAGATTGATACCTTTGAGAAGGCAGTATCCTTAGCTCAACGGGGTGAGGCAAGGATGCGAGATAAGCAACTATCTAGACCTGTTGACATGAGTTAGAGTCGTATGCCATCACGACCTACACATGCAGGTAGTTTCCATCCTATACCACGACCGATGCCTGTTCAGGGGCGAGGACATTTTGGCAGAGGTCAGCTAATTGATATCAGAGCTACCCGACTACAACTTAATGGGACAGGAGGGCCTACAGTTTGACCGGGTTTTCAGGGCCAAGGAGGGCCTAGATGTCAGACTTGTCATTTCTTTCACCCAATTGGAGGGCAGTGTGTGACCTGTTTCTATTGCCAAGAGATAGGGCATCTATCCAGGCAATGTCCTAAGAGGGATGCTCCACCAGCAGCACAGTTCCACCAGCAGCACCGACAGGACCACCAACAAAGAAACCTCGTGTGGCAGGACGTGTTTACGCAGTGACAGCCGATGAGGCAGAGGATGCTCCAGGTGTGGTGCAAGGTATGCTGTTATTTATAGCTTTTAATTATAGCCTTTAATTCCAAGTTCATGGTAGTGGCATGCTTAGTTTAGTAATTGCTTGAATTGGTCATAGGTACTGTTTCCCTGCTAGAGTTCTTATAGACTTGGGGTCCACACATTCTTTCATATCTCCTAAACTAGTTGATCAGTTAGGCATGCCTGTTGAAGAGCTTCCTTTCATCGTAGTGGTTTCTACACCATTATACACTAGTATGAGTTCTACTCGTGTACTTCAATCTTGCTCGATTTCTGTCGGAGGACGTGATTTAGACACTGACCCTTTTGTGCTTGGGATATCTGAATTTGATTGTATTCTGGGCATGGATTGGCTACATCATCACCATGCTAAAGTGGATTGCTATCAGAAGCTAGTTACATTCTCCTTGCCTGATAGGTCAGAAGTGCAGTTTGTTGGGGATAAAAAGAGCTTCACTTCAATCTTAATTTCTAGCTTGCAAGCTAATAAATATCTCCGTCAAGGTGGTGTTGGCTATTTGGCTTATGTGCAAACAGAGTCAGAAAAGCTTGAATCAGTAGCTGGTATTCCTATTGTGGAAGAATTTCCAGAAGTGTTTCCAGAAGAGTTACCCGGAATGCCACCTAGCCGGGATATCAACTTTGCCATGGATTTATTGCCAGGAACGGCTCCTATCTCTTAAGCACATTATCAAATGGCTCCATCAGAAATGGTAGAACTAAAATGTCAATTACAGGAGCTTCTCGAAAAGGGGTTCATATGTCCAAGTACTTCACCTTGGGGTGCTTCTGTTTTATTCGTGAAGAAGAAGGATGGCAGCTTGAGGATGTGCATCGACTATCGACAGCTGAACCTGGTGACGATAAAGAATAGGTACCCTTTACCTCAGATTGATGACCTGTTTGATCAGTTGAAGGGATCATCAGTGTTCTCCAAGATCGATTTGAGGTCTGGGTACTATCAACTAAAAATCAAAGAGGGAAATGTGTCAAAGACAGCATTCAGGACTCGTTATGGGCATTATGAGTTTTTAGTAATGCCTTTCGGGTTAACGAATGCACTCGTAGCTTTCATGGGCCTAATGAATAGGGTGTTCCAACCATACCTAGATTAGTTTGTCATCGTTTTCATAGATGATATTCTGATTTACTCACCAGATGCTAAAAGCCATAGAGAACATTTGAGGATTTCACTTCAGATATTGAAGGAGCATAAGCTGTATGCAAAGCTGAGCAAGTGCGAGTTCTGGTTGGACAGTGTCACCTTTTTAGGCCATGTGGTAACTAAGGAAGGAATTTCAGTGGATCTTAGTAAGGTTGAAGCTGTGGTGAACTGGCAACAACCGAAGACCGTGTCTGAGATTCGGAGTTTCTTAGGCTTGGCTGGGTATTATAGACATTTTGTAGAAGGTTATTCGAAGCTTGCACGCCCTTTGACCCAACTGACTAAGAAGGATCAACCATTCCAATGGACCGAGCAATGCGAAAATAATTTTCAGGAGTTGAAGAAGCGGTTAGTCTCTGCACATATTCTTACTCTTCCTGATGGGCGAAGTCGTTTTGCAGTTTATACATATGCATCACATCAGGGGCTTGGCTGTGTATTGATGCAGGCGGGAAAGGTGATCGCTTATGGGTCTAGGCAATTGAAGCCTCATGAACTTAATTACCCAATTCATGATCTGAAGTTGGCAGTTGTCATACATGCGTTAAAGCTTTGGCAACATTATTTATATGGAGAAGAGTTTGAGGTCTTCACTGATCATAAAAGCCTACAATATCTATTGTCACAGAGGGAACTCAATAATCGACAGCGTTGTTGGGTTGAATATCTTTCCGATTATAATTGCACTATTCAGTATCACCCAGGTAAAGCTAACCTAGTGGCTGATGCTTTGAGTAGAAAAACGGGTGCTAAACTGAATGCCATGGTGGTTTCATGGTGGAAACTACTAGAGGAGTTTAGTCATATGAGCTTAGGTGTTCTAGTGAAGGGACCCCAGGTTTTCATGGCCAGTTTGCATATGGAGCCTACACTTGTGGCAAGGGTCAAAGAGGCGCAAAAGGAGGATCCACAATGCTGAGAATGGTCAGTTCTAGGGCAAAAAGGATTCAGTGTGGATGTGGATGGTACCCAAAAATTTCAAAACATTGTTCCCTGAGGTAGTGAAGTGAAGTATGATGTTTTATTGGCGGCACATGCATCTCGGTTGACCATCCACCCGGGAGGCACCAAGATGTACCATGATTTGAAGAAAAGCTTTTGGTGGAGTGGCATGAAGAAGGATATTGCAGAGTTTGTATCTAGATGTCTGATTTGTCAAAAGGTCAAAGTAGAACACCAGATACCTGGAGGATTGCTACAGCCATTAGAGATTCCTCAATGGAAGTGGGATGACATTGCAATGGATTTTATAGTTGGGCTACCTGCTACTCGTCGTCGACATGATGCAATATGGGTTATAGTTGATCGGTTAACCAAGTCAGCCCACTTTTTGACAATCCAAAAGACTTGGCCTGTAGCTAGATTAGCTGAATTATATATATCTGAGATAGTTCGTCTTCATGGATTACCGAGGAGCATTGTTTATGATAGGGATCCACGATTCACATCACAGTTTTGGTAGGCTTTACAAGAACAGTTGGGCACTGAGACATTAATGAGCACCGCTTATCATCCACAGACAGATGGGCCGTCGGAGAGGACTATACAAACTATTAAGGATATGCTTAGAGCTTGTGCACTGGATTACAAGAACTCCTGGGATAATGACCTGCCACTAATGGAGTTTGCTTATAATAATAGCTATCACTCCAGCATTCATATGGCCCCATGTGAGGCTTTGTGTGGACGTTGTTGTCGTACTTCGGTGTGTTGGGAAGAAGTAGGCGACAGGTCTTTATTAGGACCAGATTTGGTACAACAAACTTCAGATAAGTTCAAAATAATCAAACAAAGATTGCTAGCGGCTCAGATAGGCAGCGGAGTTATGCAAACCAGAGGCGTCATCCCTTAGAGTTTTTTGTTAGTGATCATGTGTTCCTAAAGGTGTCACCAACCAAGGGAGTTCAACGTTTTGGAGTGAAAGGAAAGTTAGCCCCGCGCTTTGTTGGACCTTTTGAAATTTTAGAACGGGTTGGAGAGATGGCTTATAGAGTCGCTTTACCACCTAACTTGGCTAGAATTCATAACGTGTTCCACGTGAGTAATATTCGAAAGTATCAGCCAGATCTAACACATGTTATTCCGTGGGAGCTGTTGCAATTACGCGAGAATTTGACTTACGTCGAGGAGCCTTTGGCCATTGTGGATCGTAGAGAAAAGGTTCTACGCAAGAAAGTCATTCAACTGGTAAAGGTTATTTGGAATAATCATGGAGAGCAAAAAGCAACTTGGGAAGTTGAGGAGGAGCTTTGAAAAAAGTATTTACGACTTTAAGGTACTTCTCAACAGCCTCTTTCAAATTTGGGGACAAATTTCTTTTAAGGGGAGGATGCTGTAATAACCCTAGAAATTAAGTAAAATAAAATTACCAAATTACCCTAAATAAATAAATAAATAAATAATAAATAAATAAAATAAATAAATAAAAATTAATTAATTAACATTTTGTCCTCAAGGGTATTTTTGTAATTTTAACTACCAATTTAGAAAATCATTATAAAATTAAGAATCTTGATCCTTAGATAATTACTTTAGTGGTTATTAAGTCAAATTTCAAACCGGAAGCTCAAAATCATTTTCTTTAGGCTAGGGGCATTTTTATCATTTATAACCAAGCATCGAATGGAAAATCTGAGAGCATAATTGGATTCTTCTCTCAAAAAGAATTCAAGAGAAATTTACCTCACTTAATTTTGAATTCACTTACTTAGATTTCTCAAAATTTAGCCAACGCGCGTGTACGGTTTAAACCAGGTTTGTATTACCGCTACATAAGATAATTTCTTTTCCCTAACCCTAATTTCTTTCTTATAAAACTCCCAGCCGCAACACCTCCTGGAATATATATATATATTTTAAAAAAAATTAATTTATCTATTTTATCTCCTTATCTTCTTTATTTATCATATTAAACGTTAATTACCTTTTTATTATTCCTTTTCTCCCTTTTTATTTTGTTCCCCGTATTTCTGTCTCACCTAGGAGTCTGAATTGCGTTTAGACCGAATAACCAAGCCTCCAAATACTATTGCCTTTTCTTTTATTTCTTCTTTCAACAACAGTCGCCAAGCACTTGTAAAAATAATATGCTTATGGCCGCCATCTCCAATTCACCTTAACTTTCTTCTCATGACAATATTTTGTTCTCTCATTCTTTTCGTTCAATTAGATAGGCTCATCATTCCTCCATTGTTATGGGTCGTGCTCATTAAAGTGGGGAAAAAGGTATAACACCAAAGGATCGTCCTCGCACTCTCCACTCCATTACCGGCTTGATCGTGTTCTTTGTCGAACCGGTGTAAGTCCGGCCCTTTGGGCTTTTATTTCTCCATCATCCAAGCAATTTTGAATTCTATTTAATTCCCTATTATTGCTTAGGTTTATTAAGTTGAAGGGAAACCACATCCGAACACCAAAAGCGATCCTACGAGTACCGATGATTCCGATTTGATTCGCGTGAGTCAAAATTCTTCGGTATTACTCTTTTAATTTTCTTTTCTTTTCTTCCAGCACCTAAAGTCCTAATATTTTTTTTGTAAATTCTTGGTAGATCATTGTTAATCCAAGTTTTGGGTTTTGCACTCGTTTTCAGTGCAATCGGATCCATACTTGCTCCTAAACCCCGGTAAGCCACCGTAGTCTTTTTAAAATTCTTTCGGCTGTCAATTTCAAATCTTACAGCCTTAACAATTATCTTATCTTTACTGTCAATGTTGTTATAAAGGGTTAGAAAATCCTTACTTGAAGGTTTGGCGCTTCGTTGAACTCCCGAAGAGTCAGAGATCCCGAAAACATATCGGTAACCGAAATAAAAATTTTTTTTTCCAAGATCAGTTTTTACAGCAATTAAATAAGCTTATAAGTTAGTGTATGCATGCTGTAATTTTTAGGATCAATATCAAGAAGGCTCTCGGCACGATCCCGAATAGGCACGAGGCCACCGAAGGCACCCCGAGACCCTTTTTGCCTACTAGGTAAAATTTCGGCCTAGATGTTAAGAACATGAACCTTCCAAGTACCATTTAGGAAAATTTCTAAATTTTAGCATATTTTCTAATTTTCTACCTTACTAACATTTTGTAGGACCGTCCTAGTAATCGCCCTCTTTCGTCGTATTATTCCGAACTAGGTAAGGGGGAAGAGCGGGTTAGTTCTCATGGGCCCTCTTAGGCCCAAAACAAGCATCAACTCGAATAATAAATTCTAAATAAACAATTTGGCTAAACAAAATCTTTAAATGCGTGGGCAACATGGGTTGGGTAATTAATTACTTTTCCTAGAATTTTATTTTATTTTATTTTAGTTCTCTTCCATTGAAATGTAATTTTGGTTGGTTGGTTGCATGGTTGTAATGATGTGATGTATGATGTATGTTTGGCGCTAGTATCATACTAGGACCGCTTGTAACAAGAATTAAATTAGAAGTATGTTTGAACCGCTTAAATAAACCCATTAGTACCATGTTTAGAGCCGGTGAGACAAACACTGCTAGTACCATGTTTAGGGCTGACAAGCTCGCTAGCAACATGATGAGATTGAAAGTAACCGTTAGTGGCATGTTAGGGCCATAATAAATTACTATAAGCCGATAGATAAAGGATTAGGAGCGTAAATGCTAAGTGACCAACTTAGAAAGAATTCACGAGAAATGAGATGAGCATTTATCATAAATATACTTAAAAAGATATTACTGATTGTCATGACATCATGTAACACTAAGTTAAGATAACACGATAAAAGAAATAGGATGCACTAGAATCATGACTCTACTAAAAAGAGTTAAAATAAATGAGCTATGGTTATGCATCAATTGGCTGTTGCATATGATTGATGATTGTCATAAACAAGGCTGCATTAAATAATGAATTTTTAGGAGTAAGATAAAAAACACGATGCATGCATGGTTGGTGACGAACCATATCTGCATGACCTGACAAACTGTGAATTTAGATGAGAGGTTAGAAACGGACGATTTGAACCCGAGAGGCATGTTAGGGTGGCAGCAAACCATCCCTAGTCATGACCCAATATTGACACGAAGTATGGAGATATGATTTGTGCGTTACCAGACCATAACTGGCGAGGGACCATACTTATGGCTAGTATCACAAGAGGCTCTACCTTGGCATAGGTATTCCGAGAGGCTCTGGCTTGGTGGCATCCCTAGTGGCACTGCCTAAGAGTTATCCCGAGAGTGGGTGATGTACACACTCACTACCCTAGGTTCATCCAACGGCATTTAAGTAATGGATTAAATAATCGATCAATAAGATATGATTTAATTGGAAAAAGGAATTATGCATATGCATGGTAGTTCAAGCAAGATAGTAGGACTTTGATATTGTTGTTATGATGTTGTATGAAATTGTTCTTTAATGAAATTGCTAGAACTAAAAGTTTATTATTCGTTGTTGTTTGTTGCGAGAATATTAGGACCCACGTGATGGGCCTGATACTTCCCCCTTACTAAGCAAGTTGTGCCCACCCCTCCTTTCAACATATTTTTCTTAGGTGAGTACTATGAGGAGACAGAGTACACTGAACCATATAACGAGGTTCAAGATGTGGAGTAGACTGAGTGAGGGTACATTGTGACCCCTGGAAAGTAAAACTGGCTGAGATTGGGTTTCAACTTTGTGTTATTTGATTTCTAAAGAGACATGGTTTGTTTAAATTGGCAAATTATCCACATATTAGTTTTCCTGGGATTGTCACTTAACTACTCTGATTTTATTTAATACTCTCATTGTTTGGAAAATAATTTAAATAAAATATTTTACCTCATATTTCCCAAATTATTTTTAATTAAATGCTTTATAATTCTGGGAATTTAAGATATCTTTTAAAATTAAGGTTCATAAAATTGGGGGCGTAACAGTTTGGTATCAGAGCCTAGTTTGGTTCAAAGTATGTGGTTGAGTCTGCCGGTATGGGACGGGGGAACTTCCTTATACTGAGAGTCCATTTCTAAGTACTTAACACTTATCCTTTTCCAAATGATAGCCCATGTGGTGTGGGCAGGTGTTCCGTTGACCGGTTCTGGACTTGGGTCGTTACAGATGGTATCAGAGCCGACCCGGGACCACGATGGTGTGACATAGTGGGTATGCACATGCATCGTTTACCGAGACTGATCCTGGATTCGAGAAACTACTTGGCCAGGGGCTAAGTAGTCCGATTATAGAGGTTACTTGGTCCGGGGAACCAAGTAATCCGATTGACTCCAACGGGGACGTTGGGTACATAAGGGGGGGAGTTTGTAACGCCCCCATGTCCCACATGAGTGAATTGTGGGAAGCCTTATGTGGTTATATGGGCTCCAATTCCAGAACATAAGCACCTAGCGCTTATCTTTTTCCAAAGGATAGCTCATGTGGTGTGGGCAGGTGTTTCGTTGACCGGTTCTGAACTTGGGTCACTACAGATGGTATCAGAGCCAGGTTTGGTTCAAAGTATGTGGTTGAGTCCGCCGGTATGGGACGAGGGAACTTCCTTATACTGAGAGTCCATTCCTAAGTACCTAGCGCTTATCCTTTTCCAAAGGATAGCCCATGTGGTGTAGGCAGGTGTTCCGTTGACCGGTTCTGGTCTTGGATCGTTACACCTTGCATGACAAATTGAAAGCGACAAGTTGAGTTAGCAATTGAATGTGATGATAACAATCAAAGACGATGGGTTGAGGCAGCAATTCAAAGTAGGGATGGCAGCGATGGGTCAATGTGATTTGGGACGGAAGAACATTTCAACTAAAATGGGATGGATGAAGTATATAAAAACTTAACAATATACGAAATATCATAGTATTTCATGTGAAAATATGATAAATTGTGAAAATATTTGTACTACTTACTGTAATACGTAAAATTTCCAAAGATTAAAATCTTTGGCTTTAGAGTCTAAATGGTTACTAACTTTTTAATATGCAATCTAACAACTGATTTTTTTATTTTTTTATTTACATGCAGAACGTGAATGACAAAATCAAGTCAATTCATTTTAATTTAAGTCAACTTAATCCAAAATGGTTTTTGTTATGTTTACATTGTTTTTTATTGTAACCAATTTCATTTGAAATATAATACTCCCTCCGTCCCAAAATAGATGAAACGTTTCTCTGTGCATGAAGATTAAGGTGTATGTAATTTATATTACTTTTTTCAATTTTACCCATGAAACTAAAATTATTTTTTTTTTGTATTTTATGTAGTGAGAGTTTAAATAATGATTAGAAAAAGAAAAGATTTTTTTTTTGGTTTTGTGGGTGAGAGATTGAGTGAAGATTAAAAAAAGATTATTTATTAGATTTTGTGTAATGAGAGTTTAAATAAGGGTAAGAGAGTAAATTAATTGTTTAAAATTTTTCAAAAAAGGAAACGTTTCAACATTTTTAGGACATTAAAAAAAAAAGACATTTCATCTAAATTGGGACGGAGGGAGTATTATGCAGATGTAATAATTCATTTAAAAGTAAAATTTGATGGTATTAGATTTTTAAGATTTTTTTAATTTCTAAAACTTGAAAATTTATAAAAATTTTATAAGATTAAAAAAATTATATTTTCAATTGATTATTACATCTACATAATATTAATTTTTAAATAAAATTAATTACTGGTTAAAAAATTTAAAAATAAAAATAAATTAAGTTAAAATAAATTCACTCTGGAACTAACATATGATTTGCTTATCTTTAAATTTTTATGTCAAACCCTAACTATTTTAGAAAAATAATGACGTGTGAGTACTGTTTAGGATTTTTAGGCGTTGTATTTAAAAATTAGGAAAGTTGGTGATGTGTCTGGAATGTTGGTGGAAGTCAATGTTTGTCCACGTTCAAACCATTCAGCTTTAAGCGGCGGGAACTGCAAAATTGAAAAACTCGTGTCATGTTGAATGAATCGGCAGTCCTCGAAAGGTTTTGTCAAATCAAATCCAAATCGAACGATTCAGTGCGCTTCCAAATTCAAAACCAGACGTAATGAAGCGGCAACGTATGATTCGAGTTCCCTCTCCCTATCTCTCTCTCTTATTGCCAATAAGGTAACTGGTTCAATTCAAAACATTCATCACGCCTCTCTGATACTATATCACATATAAAAATTGTAGGAAATACGAGATTATAAATGATATCCAAAATTATAAGTTGATAGAAAAAACTATAAAAAAAATAAGTGATCTGAACCTGACATAATATTTAGATAAAAAAATAATAACGAGTGCTAACACTCAATTCACTGTAAGAAAACAGATCGGTTGACTCTATCAAGTAGAATTCTCTATTATTATATTGTATCTTTAATCTACAAATCCACCTTATTTAATAAAGATAAGAAAATTTAGAAAATTGAGAAAAACAAAGTAAGGAAATAAAAAAAGATAACAAAACTGAAATAACACAATAAAAGAAAGAAAAATTGAGACTTAGAGTTGCAAATTGAAATTGAATTTGGGCATGATCGATCCGTCTTCCTTGCCGAATTCAAAAAAGAAAATTGAATTCATTTTCTTGATTTGTTGAATCTAGATTTGAAATTTGATTCCATTTGTTGAATTCTTATGGTACTGTGAAATTTCCATCTTTTGTGTTTTTGGTTTTGAATTCATTTTCCATTTGTTGAATTCAATTTGCTGATTCATTTTCTAGATTTTATTTAGTAGATTGAAATCTTTGATTGAATTCGTACGGATTTAAAGTGATTAAGGTGGAGATGGTAATTGATGTGTTAGATTTATAAGTTCTAGGATATCAGTAACAAGATGAAGAAAATCTATGAACTAAAGTTGTTAATTTTTATCAAGATTCCGTTAAAGTTAACAGTTTAAATGATAGAAAGGATCCCAATAGGATACGTTACCTAAGATAATGGAACTCACTAGAATAAAATGAAATTACATGAATTGGATAGGATAAGAAAATAAGTTATCACTGTAAAGTTTACTCATGGTATTTTTATAAAAGTAACTGAATTTTCATGATTTTCTAATTTACAAACGCTATAAAATAAAAATTAATAAAAAGTACCTACCTTTACAAAATAATTATCATTTCGTTTTAGTCTCTAACTTACTAAATATTCTGTTTTGGTCTTAAACCTATTAAAATTGTTTCATTTTGATCTCTTATCAGATGAAATTCATTAATACAAAATAACTTTCTAACACAAACTTTCAAAATTCTAAATAAAATATTTAAAAACTGTCTTCCAGTAAATTTAAATAATTTAATATTTTTTAAATGTAAATAAATAATTTAAATTAATAATTTTTTTCTTCTGATTGAAATAAATTCAATTTATAGAAAGAAAAAAAGTGATTTGAATTTTTCATTAACTATAGAAAAATTATTATATTGATTAAATTTATTTTAAAACAGTTACCGAATAATTTAAATTAGGGAAAACTCCACCATGGTACCCTATCTTATTTTCTCATCCTAACTATGTATTAATTATTTTCTTTTGTCTTATCAAACTACCAAAACTCATATTATGTGCCTCAATGGGGTATTTTTTATTAATTTGACAGTTAAATTGGATAAAAAATGCTAACATGACATTAAATAATGGTAAAATAAATTTAAAATAACAACTTTGGTCCTCATACTTTTTGAATCATTAATTATAAACCTTAAACTCCCCAAAATCAATTATGCTCTCCTCAACTGATCCTTTCCCCAAAAACCCAAACCTCTCACCACAGCTGCCAACGTCCACCCAATCCAGCCCACCAGTGACACTAAAAAGTAAGGGGAAAGGCTGTGCCCTGTTCGCCTCGATTCGCCGCCCTGTTCGCCTCGATTCACCTGCAACAGCCTGTTCGCCTCAATTCACTCCTCTGCCCACTTCAATTCGCCTTGATTGGTTTCCTGTCTGCCTTAATTCACCTCCATTCACTACTGTTCAGTCTCAACCCAAGCCAGCCTGTCTCGATTCGTTGCCCTATCCATATCTCAGCCTAGGCCAGCCATCCTCGCTTCCCTGCTCGGGGTTCCCGAGTTTGACGGGATGGTGAAGGAAGGGAGGAGGAAACGATTGATTTTGGCGGAATCGCTCGATTCATCCTCGGAAATGACATGGAAGACGTGATTCCAATGAAATCATTCAATTTTGTTAGATTTGTTCCAAGCAAATATTTAATTTTGATGATGATAAGTAGATTGTTTTAGTGTGCTTAATCTCATTTTATTAGGTCAAAATAGTTTTATTAAAGTTGTGCTTAAATTTCAAGTATTTCAAGTGTTATTTCAAAAAATATGTTTTAAGTTTGATGATGAAACTTATTTTTAAAGAGGATTTGGTAGGTCATCAAAATATATTAATGTTTGAATCAAGTTTGTTTTACAAATGGCAAGTGTTTCTAACCTGTTCCCAAGTTTATATTTTAATGCGTTAAAATAGTTTAGTTCGAAGTCTGGAAGTGTTGTCTATTTTCTGAGTATCAGGTAACGCGTTAAACTTCGAGTTTAACCTGTTATTCGCAAGTCTGAAAGTTTCCCCTAAAATCCTTCGACTGGAGCGATTTGAGTCAAAATTTGAAATATAACTTGGACAAATCAGAAGACGCCATATGGACACTCTGACAGAGTTTTTAATGACCTGTCATTAGCCGTTTTTTACTGTTAGAGGACGAAATCGAGTTTAACGTGTTAAATTCAGAACTTAACGGGAAGTCTGAAACTTTTTGCACAAAAAATAGAGTAACGGTCACCAGAATTTCAGGACCTTTTCCAGACTTCCCCAGCAGGTTTTCAACGTCTCTTGGGCTTCCAAATGAGTATAAAAATATGGAGAAACTCTTTGGAAATAGCTCTTCGCAATTAGAAAAGAGATTTCATCTTCAAAGAGCTTGAGTTTGAGAAATGCGAAGAGATTGAGCTATCACTTGTTTATCTAGCTTTGAGAGCATCTATTGTTCTTACCACTTTGTAACCTTGTAAACACAATTTTGGTGAGATTGAGTTGGTGAGGTTTCTAGTTAGCCTCTAGGAAAACTAATGAGAGAAAAGGTGTTGGTGAGGTTTCTAGTTAGCCTCTAGGAAAACTAGTGAGTGGTTGTGGTAGAAAAAACTACCAAATGAGTGTGTACTGTTGTGATTCATAGTGAAGAAGAAAACTCTCAAGTGATGAACTTGAGGAGATGAGTAGGCTCTCAAGAGGAGAGACCAAACCTCTATAAATCCTTGTGTGCAAGCTTCTCTCTTTCTCTCTACATACTTGATCTTTGGTTGGTGTTTTATGCAACCTATCTTGGTTGAACTTGTTTGTTTTCAAAAGTAATTTAAAGATTGCTTTCAAAGCAAATTTTAGGTGGATTGTGGTAGTCATTTTTTAGTTAGAATAGAGTTAATTATTGTTCCTTAAATTAACTTTGAGTTTGAATGTTCAAAAACTCATTTTGGGTTTGATTTGGAACCCAACCAATTCACTCTCCCTCTTGGCTGCACTTGGGCCAACAAATTCATCATTGGGAATGATGTGGAAGATGTGATTCTAGGGGAATCGCTTGATTGAGGAAATGACTGAGAGGGGGTCTTTGAAGATGCTTGGTGACTTGAGATTGTAGGATTTAGAAAAAGATTGTAGCTCGCGGGTTTGCTTGATGTCGGGAAGAATCGCCGGGGTTGGTTTTGGTGAGTGATCGGCAGTGGCGGCTAGGGTGGACTGGGTGAGGGAGAGCATAATGATTTCAGTGGAAGTTTTAAAGGTTAGAATTAGGGATTGGACAGTTTGAAGGCCAAAAGTTGTTATTTTAAATTTATTTTATAGTTATTTAATGCTGTATCAACATTTTTCATCAAATTTAATGGTCCAATTGATAGAAAGTATCGCATTAAGATGCGTAATATGAGTTTTAATAGTTTGATAGGACAAAAGGAAAGAATTAGTACCCCATTTAGGACAATAAAAAAAGATAAGGTACCTCTAGCGGAATTTACTTCTTTAAATTATAATCTAGAAAGTTATTATCAGACAAATATTTTGAATTAACAAAATTTCATTCAATAGGGACCAAAATAAAACATTGTTAATAGATTTATGACTAAAATGAAACGTTTTAATAGGCTTAGAACCAAAATAGAGTATTTAATAGGTTAAAGACTAAAATGAAACAATAATTAAATGTTAGAAACCATTCACACAATTTACCCTTTGCATTTTAAAGTAGAAAAATCACACATTCACCATACATTACAGTGACAGACGCGTGAGGGGCATTGGATAAGTGGTCTCATGTGAGTCGTACTCAATCCAATAGTTTTCACATACTTGTCTATGAGGATATAGAAATCCTTTAAAATATTGAATCAGCTAGGAATTTGGAAGTGGGGGTGTGACATTGATTCTTAATTTCTTGTTTATTACTTGATAGTTTTCAATCGTTTCCAACTTTTATTTAGTTTTTTTGTCATCTTATGCCACTATGCCCGATGAAAATTTCAATAAAATTTTCTTCACATATAAGTTACTTATATATAGATGTTATCTATTTTGAGACAAAAACTAATATCTCAATTTGTAAAAAAATTAACAATGTGTAGGATAGTGATGGAAGATTTAAAAATTTGGTAAAATATAACAAAAAATCAATTTTTAATTTTTTTAATTCTCAGCAGAAGTTAGGAATCATTAAGTACATAAAAAATAGGTTTGAGATGGATTTACAACGAGAAATGAAGGTTATGAACTTTTTGTGCAATTTAACTAGTTTTAATATGTGGTAGTTCTAATTTATTAGAATAATAATAAAATTTGTGGTAAAAATATTTTACAAAGCCTACGACATAGAAAAGAAAATTATAACCACTCAAATTTTTTATTTACTAATTGGAAAGATAATAGAAAATAGTATACTAATATCATAATAATGTGATAATAAATTATGGCGTGAAAGTTCTTTAAAAATGTAAGTGAAAAATATAGAATATGGTGCAAAATAAAATAAACTAATTTCAAAACATTATTAACTTTTTTTTGTAAATATATCTTTACCAACATGCCATATAATTTTCATTAGGAGTGGAAATGAACCGAATCAAACCTGAACACCACAGGCTTAAAATTCGGCTCATTAAAAATTGGTTCAGCTTGAACTCGAACTCAAACTTAATGAGCTCAGAAAACAAGGATATAAGCTTAGCTTGAAAATGTTCAAATTTGGTTCGGTGACTCAATAGACTTGAAACTTGATTCAAGGTTCATGCTCGATTTTATGTTCGAACTCAATTTAAATAATAGAAATTAGAAATTTGAGGTTTAAACGTATTAAAAATAAATTAATATTATTTTTATATTAAAAACATTATGCTCATTAAACCTAATAAGAGTTCGTGTCAAATAATACTAGATTTGAAGTTTGGGTCGTTAAAAGTTTAAATTTAAAAAATAGCTTGAAACTTAGTTCAGCCTTCATTAAGTTCAGCTCGGTAATAAAAAAGTTAAATTCAAATTTGGATTGATCAATAAGAGACTAGGCTAATTTCACCTTTAGTTTCCTTTCTATAAAATTGTTCCGAACGCAATCCCACGTTCCCGCACCCCCAGCTGCCGCACTGATGTTCCGGTCTTAATTGTCGGTCAGATCTCTGTCGTACCAACCCATCCATCTCTCCAACGCCCGAACAGAAAAATCAGAAAAGTAGATGGACGTAAAATTTGTGGACCGAGAAATAATAGTATAATACGAATACCAACCACTGGAAGACGTAAAAGATGGGGAGCAAAAGAGAAATGGTAAAATCTATATTTAGTCCCCTAACTTTAAGGGTCATCCTAATGTAGTTTCTTAACTCAAAAAATGACTTTTAAAGTCCCCTAACTTAATTTAAATGTCCTATTTTGGTTCCTACCATTAGCTCTCCCATTATTTTGGATAGAAATTGCCTACATGACACGTATAATGCCACGTGGTAGTCTCTTTTATGATAAGAAGTGATTAGATTAGAAGAACAATAAAGTGCAAGCTAAAATTGACACAAAAAGTAATTTTAGGGATCTAAACCGATAGTTAACCCAATCTTCCCTGTTACTGCCCCACTCCGATCGATCGCCACCACCGCCCTTCTCTTTCTCTCTGCTGATGCACCATCTTCCTTCTTCCCGACCAACGCTCCACCTTCCCCCCCTTCATCCACAGCCCCACCAGTCACAGCTCTACCTCCAGCTCCTTGCCACCTCGCCTTGCTCTACAACTGCCGCCCAAGGAGAGGCCCAATCGCGATTCGCCGCCTGCCTCCCATCATCTCCTTCTTCACCACCGAAGCCACCTGTCCACCTGAAGGCCGACCCTGTCATCTCCACCATTGAAGTCACCCGTCCTCCGAAGTCGCCCGTTCATCTGATTTCCTTCTCGTTCAATCCGACAATCGGTCGGTGGAGATGTGACTGGCGGAGCTGTGAATGAAGGGGGAAAGTGGAACGTCGGTCAAGAAGAAGGAAGATCCAGCGTCAGCAGAGAGAGGGAAAGGAGCGGCGGCGGCAATCGAATCGAAGAAGGGCAGCGATGGGGAAGATTGGGTTGACTATCCTTTTAGGTTCCTAAAATTACTTTGTGTGCCAATTTTAGCTTGAACTTTATTGTTTTTCCAATCTAATCACTTCTTATCATAAAAAAGACTGCCACATGGTAATATACGTGACACGTAGGCACTTTTCATTCAAAATAATGGTAGAACTAACGGTAGGGATTAAAATAGGACACTTAAGTTAAGTTAGGGGACTTTAAGAGTCACTTTATGAGTTAAGGGACCACATTAGGACGACTCTTAAATTTAGGGGACTAAATATGGATTTTACCTAAAAGAGAAATAAGACGGAAAACAAAGAAAAATAAACAAGAGAAATAAGAGTTCACATAGCTATCCCTGATTTTGTCTGAATTAGAAGAAACAACGAACGACTAAAGAAAAAAACAATAATTTTTTTTTTATATTTAGAATCATCTTACAAGTTCATAAAAAAAAAAAAATACTATTATAATAGTTAAAAAAGCGAACATGTCAACTTTTTTAAGCCGTGGACCTTCCTATCGCTATGAGACCCCTTAATCACTAGACCCTGAAAATAAAAAGAGTACCTTGAAGGAGCAAACAGTAGTTTTTTATTCCTTTTTTCCCCCTGTCTGTGCGCTATGTTTTTTTTTTCCTATTCTTTAAAGCAACTTGTTATGTCATTCGTGTCATGCGCGAACCTCTATATCTAAAAGAAGCAGCAGAACTGAAATTAGGAATTTCTTACTCCTTCGTTTTGAATTAGTATCTCCTTGACTATTTATTAGGGCTGAGCATGGTTCGGTTTGGTGCGGGTTAGTAGTGGAACCGCACCAAACCGAAAATCCTTCGGTTCTACAAAAATGCGAACCAACCCGAGAACCGAGAACCGACCAGAACCAGAACCATGGTTCTGGGTTTTCGGTTCTGGGTCCTCGGGTCTGACGGTTCCACACCAGATTTCTTTCAACTCAACAGATCAACATATACAGCAAGAATGAGTAAGACTCTGATACAACAAATCAACATATACAGCAAGAACTTTACAATCTTTCTCATTGCTTCATCTTTTTCATCTATCTCTTGAAGAATTTGGCACTCTACTTGAAACCCTAACCCTTTCTCTGTTTCGAACTTTGAAGAACAGCTGAAGAGAGACGAATCACGGAATCGGTAGCTGAGAAATGGAAATGGAGTGACAGATCAGACGATATTGAATTAAAAATGGTAATACCCAATGTGGACCATTCATTTTTGTTTAATAGGATATTCAAACCCCTATACTTTCTAAACTTTCATATTTACCCTTACATTCTACATAATATATAATATACATGTAAACTAACGTATAATTAAGCTCGGTTCGGTTCCCCTTCGGTTTGGTTCCACATGGAACCGAAACCAACCCAAAAACCAATGGTTTTTTGACAGATGAAACCAACCCACGAACCATGAACAATTTTTACCCAACCCAACTTTACCCGCCCCTATTGGGTTGGGTAAACCTATGGTTCTACCCGACCCGTGCTCACCCCTACTATTTATAGCTTTTGCCAGTTTATTGATTTTGCATACAGGATGAATGATATAGTATTGTTCTTTATTTTTTATTTTCAGAAAGAAGGTTTCAGAAACTTTGATAAGACATATAAAAGTCAAATAATTTGAAATGGAGACTGTACAATATTTCAATATCATCAAATAACTTTTCAAAATTTAATTTAAAATATATTATACTTATTTTATAATAATTTTAATTTTTTTTATAATAGTTTTATTGAAATATTTTTAACAGTTTAAATTATCAATTTTTCATATATATAAACCAAATAATCGTTTTCCACCCAATTTACTGGGTAGAGTTAGATTTTAAAATAATAAAGGGCTAAAAGCAATTTTATCTAAACCTCAGGAGGTAGATCGTCAGACTTCTTATATACTAAACTTTGTTTGTTATGAGTCCCAACTTTAGATTTGATCATATTTTTAGGAAAATTAGTTCTTGGTTACTAGGGGAATATACTTTAGATGCATTAAAAATTATTATCTAAGGAAAAATTTGTGCTTTTTTTTTCACCAAATTTTAAGAGTGTTTGTGAGCCTTCTAGTAATGACGAAGTCTGCAAGTAAACACAAGCATTGTGGGGCCTCTAAGTTGTGTGTCTAAGGAAAATCCTTTAATGCTAAAGTCAGTTCAACTCTCAAAAGGTAAAAAGTATGGAGGTCTGTAAAGTTTTTCTCCTATGTAACATATGATATCAATTAGTCCCTTTTCATATAGGTTTTCACCGCCCTAATCATTAGGTGATATACTTAATATGAGATACTTCTCTTAATGGGGTTTTTTTTTCTTGGAGGATTCATTTTCTTGTTGTTCATTTACTTAAAGACCAAATATTTTCCTCTGTAATTATACAGGTTTTATGCCTAATAAGCCTTCCTTCCATATTAACGGATATGGGCCATAAACTATTAGACCCACAATGGTTTCAACATGCCTCATTCCTAAAAATTACGAAAAATGGGCTACACCATTTTTAAGTTTTTTTTTTTTTAAAAACTTGCAGTTGAATGTTTGCATTTAATGCACCTCTCTTTGGGCCCCCCGTGCGGGTGGGTGTGGCTTATGTGGTGAGGCTTGATCATTTCATTTCTCATATTGTCATCATAGGCTGTGCCGTTTTGATCTGTAGGGAAACGAAGAGGTTTCTTCAAAAAGTTAAATCCCTTTTACCTCTACCACCTATCACCATAGCCAAATTTTACTATGCGTTTATAAGAATTTTCCTGAAGTTGCTAAATTTTACTTTACTTCCACTTCTATTTCTATTACAGTCTTTTAGTATTTCATTTTTAATTTCCAAGGTGCTTTTATTCTTTTGCTTTTTTTTCCTTTGTGAAATTATTCTTTTTCTCTTTTGTATCATTTACCATTCCTCGGTTACCCCTCTTAGCTTACTTGATGACTTATATTTTCCTTCTTTCAAATAATAAAGTGTAAGATGACCATAGGGGAAGCGATCATTTGTCGTTCTAAGAAAATGGGGATGAGGCCTTGAAAGGGATGTCGTCCAACAAGGCTTGCCTTGACAAGAGTGTTTAGTCACCAATAGAAGAGTTTGGGCAAATTATTTTCCCAAACTTTCAAGAGATGCAAAAGAAGGAAAGTTGCTTTTACAAGGCCATGTTAAAGGTTTCTACTAGAAGTGTCTACTCTTAAGGGGTTCAAGGCCATCAAAACTTTCCTTTTTGATCATGTTGACAAACCCAGGGAAGGGCTGATTAACTATTTTCTTAGCCTAATTGATGTCAAGTTGCATTCTTCTCTTCATCATTTTGTCTACCAACTTTGTAAGCACTTTCAGAATCACTCATTGTCAATTTTATCCTAATGAATTTACTTGTATTATTGCTTTCCTTATCCCTTGCCATATGGCTTACATTATTTATTAGAAGCTTTTCTTTGTTTTTATTCTTTTGCCACTTCTTCAGTCTCCTATTTCTTCATTCTCTCCATTGTCTTTACATTGTCTCTAGGGGACAAATCATTCCTTTTTCCTTTATTGCCACTTGTGGTTCTTTGTTGTTTTTTTAAGCTGTTCTAAATATTTACAATATTTTCATATTTAACAAATTATACTTTACCATGTTACCCTTTGAACCATCGTTTCTACATTCACCATTCTAAATTTTTTTTAATGTATAAAAAGTGATCGCCACGACAACCTTGAAAAAGATTTCTTTGTTTGTAAAATTTCAACCCATTCAAGTTACTTTCTAATAAGCCCCCGCTTGTTACCAGGTCAAGTGGAGTGACCTCTCATTCAAGTTATTATTGATAAGCCCATACTTGTTATTGGGTCAAATGGCAAAAAAGCATACTGAGCCCTCATTTCATGGCTTGAAGTTATCCTCCTAAATGACTGGTATCTACAAACTATTCTTTTTTCCTTACAATTTTTTAGACAAGGTGACTTTCCGGGCCTATGGAGCCAGTAAAGCCTACTTATATAATTGAGTGAATAGGCTCATCAAGACTATGTATATGGTGTTACGGGTGCTTTCATACATGCTTTTATGTCACAGAATGATTTAATGGTCAAAGAATATTGCCCATCCTTATTCTACCAATCCACCTTTATCTTTTTTTTTAAAAATTTAATTTTGTATATTGAACTCAAAATATTTACTTGTTGGCATTGTTTGGAAAGAATTATTGAGGCCTGAAAAAAAAAAAAAAAAGAAGAAGAAATACCATGGCTAGGTGCCTTAAGTGGACAGCCTGTGGTTGAGGAGGTCTTCTTAGGCAAAGAGGACAAGAGCATATTGTTAGGATTTCATCGAATGAGGGCTAGAATAAATGGGAATGCGGAAACAAGCTCTTCAATGATACCTACTTTCACTTCAATGAAGGCATTTTTTGCCATTGTTATGATGCAATTGAAGGCCCCAATGCCTTGATTTAAGTACCATTGGTAGAATCTTAAGGAACTGTGATCCCTTTTATGTTACAATTGGCTAGATATTACTCATGAAGTATCTTAAAACTATTACATGCAACTAGTTACTTACCTTAACCTACATAGAAAAATGCATGTGTTGTCTGGTTATGCGATAACAAAAAATAAAAATAAAAAAACATTGAAAACAGTGCCATGGCAGTCAAGAGCACATTCGAGTGTAAGGAAGTCCTAAATGCATATACATGTGCATCATTCATCTATAAATCCATCCAATCATTAGTTGCGTTGTTTTTCTTTTATAATTATGTTGTTTGTTTGTTGTGTTGCTTAGGTTGTATGTTTTGTTTATTGTGTACATAAATATTGCTTGGCTTGTTTGCACATGTTTTCCTTTGTAGGTGCCCAAATATCTTATTAAGTACTTTCAAGTACTCGTTGCTTAAATATTTTGCAGGCACTGAGGAGGCTAGTTAAGTCCAATAGCTGGCAAAGGACAGCTATTAAGGCTAAGTTTGTTTAGTTCTAAAGGTACTCTCTAAGTGTGAATATTATGATTCTAGGTTATTTGTTGTATAAGCTTGTACTGACGAAATTTTTTGCCTTTAGGTTTGAGACCAAGTAAGCATAAGGAAAATGTGGCTCATCACTTAAAGCTAACTTGCTTGGGTGAAGAGCTAAGGATGGATATTAGTAGATAGTAGGTTTTTTTTACCCACATCTTGTAGCAGTTAATTTTTTTAATAAATTTACTATTAAAATGAATGTCAATTAAAATTTTTCTTTATTTTAATTTTGAATTGAGTTTTCTTTATGTTATGTTCTTATCATTAAAATGATTAGTCATGATAAAAAAAATAGCATTGTACATGTTTAAAAATGATGGATATTTTTTTTCTCGTTAAAGAATAATTAACTAAAAATTTTTCTTATCAACTCAAATTCTAATTTTTAATATTGGTGGGAAATTTATTTAGAAAAGTTCACTTTCAATTTTAGCAGTTATGAACTAAATTACTTTATTAAACCATAAAGCTTTTGAATTAAATAACTCATGCAACAAAACTCAATTATTAATAATGAAAAGATATGATGGAAATAGAAAAAGTGTGTTTAATTTATTTTACTTTAGGAAATTGTACATAAAAAAACAAGAAAAAAATTAAGGGAGTAAGAGAGCAAATAGGAAGAATATTAAATAATTATTATGTTAGGGGACCAAAACGTAATGTGGCTCGAACTTAGTGACTTATATGGTAAAATTTAGAAATTTGGGGGATAGAAAATGCATTTAACAACAACCAAAAGTGAAACAAGCTTAAACTAGAAAAAATGCAACACTGGCCCTCAAAACGTGATTTGTCTGCTAAAACTTGAACGGAACTTCAACAATAGTCAATCTAATCCAGAAAAAATGAAAAAAAAAATGTGACACTGTTGATGAATAATGCACTTTCACTCTAATATTGCACTATTCATCTACAGCAACTTGTGTTCATATTTAGAAGTATAGTTTAATATGTTGTCTCTTTAATATATATGGTATTTTTATACTAAGTAATGCTTTTACTAGTTTCCATTGGTGTGTTCAATACTAGGGTCACATTTGACTACATATGAGGTTAAGATGTATGGATATAATTATTACTTGAAATTAAAGCAACTAACATTTTTACGTCTTTGCTTGTTTTAATTTGTGTTTTGTTAACTGCTTCAACACTATTTTCAATATTGTTTTTATTCTTTTATTATTACATAGCCAGGGTAATGCATGTATTTTCTTATATAGGGTAGGTTAAGTAACTAGTTGCATGTAATAGCTTTAAGACACTTCGTGAGTAATAGCTAGCCAATTATAACCTAAGAGGGATCACAGTTACCTAAGGGCATATTGATGGTAGTTTAATTAAGACATTAAGACCTTGTTCTCCCAGACCTTGTTCTCCCGCAAAGTCCTTCCAAACCAAACTTAGGCATGCTGAGAAGTATCTAATGAAATTTAACTTGGACATGAAGAAGCTTTGTGGGCACCTTTCTGCTGCTATGGGGCTCTAACCTAAAAATTGAGTAATTTGAGCAAAAGTTACCCTATTTGGAGATAAAAAAAATACTATCAAGGAATCTATTGTGGGTATCCAAGTGAAATGAAAAGTTGAATAGAAAGCAAATTAGGAGATTGCAAAAGAGTTATTTGTTGCCAAAAATAGCCATCTTCTTTGAATACAATAATTGCTAAAATGAAAAAAAAGGTAGCTATCTTGGAACAAGGTCTAGAAAATAGTGTTGTTAAAGAATTCAGTGATGGATTTTTATCCGGTTGGTATTAGATTGAGCAAAAGAGGACTGACATATACTTTTTCCTTTTTGGCATCTCATACATTTTTTTCACATTTCTTTTCTTAGAAGTAATCAAATACTTTCTCCATCCTTATTGTAACATATTCTATTTTGAGCAGTCCCATATCTGTGCAACATTTTCATATTTAATAACATACTATACCATACTATTTTTCAAACTATCATTTTAATATTCATTTTTTCCAACATCCATAATTTACGTGCAAAAGATTAAAGGTAAAAGTAGAAACAACACATAACATTTCTAGCCCTCTGTGTTGGGACTTTGTGTTTCTGTAACTCAACTTTATTTTTAGTAAGTACTTGTTACTTTTGTAAACTTATTTTTGTTAAGCACATTTAATTTCTGTAAACTTATTTTAATCTCAATGCATAAATTATTTTCCCAATATTTGTAACTTTTTTTTAGTTTTAAGACTTCTATTGTGGTTTTATTTTCTTTAGAAGTCTTGTTTTAGCAAACCTGAAGGGGTTGAAGGTATTGATAAAAAGATGAAGGGAGTCAAAACTTTAACATCCTTTTAAACTTTTATTATGATAACTACTAGTGACAATAAATCTTGCATAATATGGTCTTTAGTCCTTTGAGTGGTAGATTTTAGAGAGTTTTTTTTCCTGAGGCCTGACCTAACTCATATGTGCATTTATTGAATTCCTTTATTACAATATATGGGCTCTCACAATTTGACCTCAAGGTATCATTCCATAGTTCCTTTTAGTTAGCTTTGATTTTAATGGTGTGAGGCTTACAACTTGTATATTTTCTCTTAACTTAAGAATCATGGCTTTGTGCCCTATGTTACTTGAAAGCACATATCTACAAAAGAGAATCTTTTCTTAATTCTTTTACTAGATCAAGCTTTGACTCCAACCTTTTTTTATTAGCCACATGGTTGAATATCTGGACTTGAAATGATGATTGGATAACTTCAAAGTTGGGGGCATTGGCGCTGTATACTAAAGAAAACTAGGTTTTGATGTTTAGTCTATAACAAGTGGTACAATAATTCCACATGATACTTCACAATTTGTCAACCCATTCCCTTTTGCATTATCAAATGTTTTTTTTAACCTTTCTTCATAATGTAGTTTATGACTTTTGTTTACCTATTGAGCTAAGAATGAACTATGGGGGAAAAATAGTAGTCACATGTCTTTCTCCTCTACAAACCCTTTCATATGTGCATTGTCAAATTATATTCATTATTAGCTATTAATGTTTGTGAGCACTCAAATTTATAGATAATGTTTTTCCATGTAAAGCTCAAAATATTTGGAGCCCTAATAGTGGCAAAGGCCTTATCCTCAATCTATTTTGTGAAGTAGTCTATTGCCACTACATAGTACTTCACTTCCCTTATGGCAGTCGACAAAGTAACAATTATATTCAAGCCCCAAACAACAAACGAGCATGAGTAATCTATTGAGGTAATAGCATGAATGACATCCATCATACTTGTGCATTAACCTAGCAAGAGTGAAACCTTTGAACATACTTTTTGGCATTCTTTCAAATTGTTGGTAAGGGTCTTAACATTAATACAGGCACCACAATCTCTTTCACATGACATTTTTAGGACCAAAAGTTTTTTATCATGGTTAAGCCCTTCTGTAAAGGTGATCAAAATTTTTTTTAATAAAATTCATCACCAATCAGCATGAATCAATAAGAGAAGACACTAACTTTTCTTTGTTTTTCTAGGGTTTTATCTATTTAGCTAGTCTGTAAGAAAACATCAGATTGGTTGTGTATAGTCATTAAAAGCTAAGACAATCCATTGTTCAAGGAAGTGAATCAAGTGTGTTGTTCGCACGTATGTTGGGAGTAATTTTTTATAAGAGACATCTTTGCAACAAAATCTACTAGCACTTGAGGTTTGGTAGATCTATGGGGCTTGTAATGGAAATCAAAATCATCAAGCTCTATATACCATTTTGCTAATCTTCTAGAATGATATAGTTTTTGTAGGGTGCCCTTTAAAGGCATGTTAATCCTTATAATGATTGACTGAGTTTGAAAAGGTTGGAGCTTTTATAGAGGCAATGTTATCTAACTTGAATACCACCTCCTATAATAACGGGTATTGAGATTAAGCATTGTCTAATGTTGTAGTAATATATTGACTGTAAAGGTCCTTGACTTATCCCAGTGTGAGGCCAACCCAAGATCATTAATTTGCTCGAGATTTATTGGTCTCGCTCTTAGTTAAAGTTGGCCAAGTCAATACTTGTATGGATTAAAACTTATGTGCTACTAGTTTATTATCCTAGCTTATGCATCATGCAAGTTTAACTTCGATAATTTCAATTCATAAATAGACAAAACTTTCAAGTAAATGCCATGTCATGGAAGACAAAATAAGACTAAAACTAAGTGTCGAATTTATAAAATAATTTTGCTTAAGCTTCAAACATTAACTTTATGTACATTCACCACTTTTATGTACATCCAAAAACAACAACTAGTGGATATACACATCAAGGTTTGAGCAAAATTAGTCCATTATATAAATGACTTGGTACATGTGTACTAAAATTCTTACAAAGACTTTGTCCGACATCTCAAAATGAAATTCCCACCTGAGCCTATAGCTTCAAAGATGAGAACATAACCTCATCGTGTACTTAGCCTATAACTGAGAATGCCACAATCAAGCAATTAGTTAGCATATAAAATTAGTTAACCGAATAACTTAAAATCAAATATGATTCAATTCACTCAATACCTGCAATGAGAATTTTCTTAGTAACCAACTCAATGGGTGCCGAAATTCACACTAGTAGAATCTGCACAGTGTGGCACTTAGAAATGGTGAGAATTTGACAATTCTCAGTAAAGGGATTAATACTTGGAAAATAAATCTTTAGGGCATGGAATTATATCTTGATGTGAGCTCTAAACATCGTGAAGTCTTAACTAATGGCTAATAGTTGAGTCCTACAGTGGGAACTTATCCTCATCCTACTCCTAATCTTACAAGAATTTAATATTGTTTAAGCAAGCTTAGCTTTCCATCTTGTTTCTCCATTCACATTGCATAAAAGTATAGCCCAACTTGGGGGTTTAACTTACTAAGTCAGGTGGCTTAGTTAGGGTGCCCTTGTGACTTAAAAGCCTATTGTGGTTACTTAGTACCTTAAGCTTTCTTAAGGTACCAACATTTTCTTTATTACTTAAGCTATCACCTAGCCACCTTTTAAATCCTTAACAGATGCATTTTTATAGCCTTAACAATGGTTTTATAGTTCAAACAAAGGTTCAAAATATCTTAAAATGATCCAGGCTTTAAAACAAATGCATTGGGGTACTTTTAGGGCTGTCCCAGCTTGGGGTGTAAGGCATGGTGGTGATGTGTTGCCAACGACTAGAACCCTCTTAACCTTAAATGAATGCTCGGTGCTGGGTCACCAATGCTGGCAATGCGTTGCCAGCATTTTTTCGACAGTTCTTTTATTTTCAATTTTCAATGTTCGTTTTGCTACCTTTTGCATTTAAAATTGAACCATTCATATAATAACAAACTCCCATACTTTCATACATGTTAGAACATATAACATGCATCAATAAAAAACTTAGGAACTCAAAAATCCCTTACCAATTTCAAGTTCACAAGCTACAAACTTCCTATGCACACACAAGCACACTTGTACCAAATCCTTTCAAATCAATGTAGCCTTTGTTATAGCCTAGAAAAATGAATTGCTTAAGTATAAAACACTTTGAATATGATCACATTATGAGCAAAATATATGGAAATCACATCCACATGCCCTTACCTCTTTGGTGATACACAAACCATACGACTTGAACCACTTTAGCACAATCACACTTGTAGCTTGTGTTTCAACCAAGCCAAATTCAAGCTTAGGAGTCAGTCAAACAACTGACTCAAGCCTTAATTCACCTAACAAAAACCTAAACCTTAATCCAAACCCAAGAATTGAAGCTTACCAAAGAAATAAACATGATTACTTGCCTCCTTAAGCACAACCAAGTTAGTTGCACCAAGAAAGCACTTGTGGAAGCTTTAATTAATGAAGAAATGGATTGGGAAAAGATTTTGAAGCTTAGGGTTTGCTAGAAACATGGTTGAAAGAGTTAGATGAGCAAGTCTTGCTCGCTTCTTATCCTCTTTCTAACCACCCCTTGATCCCCTATCTTTCTTGATCGTGCTAATTGGGTCCTAAGGCTTCACAATTTCTTTTTCTTTCACCTCACCAATGTAGTTTGAACTAGGAATTATAAACATTCATAAAAAATCTTTAATTCCATGGTCCAAACATATTTATGACATAAATTCACTAATTATACATTACATTAATTCACTAATTAAGGTGTTTAGTGTGCAAATAAAATTCCTAAGCTTAAAAATCAAGCTTACCTTACATTTCTTGACTTTAGTCGAAGAGAGCCTTAACATTGACCGGCCATTTGTCCTATCCTTCCTCTTGAATAAAGACTCCAGTTACCAACCCATTATACACAGCAATGTATAGGATTAATCGATGCATTAGTTTCAACTATCTGAAGCCAGGGTGTTGCTTCAGATACTACTTTATATTTTGAATGACTTCTTTACATTCATTTATCCATTCAAATAAGAGTTCTTTGCTCAAGATTTTGGAGAATAGATGACACTTGTCTTGAAATCTAGAAATGAACAACCCGAGGAATGTGAGCCTTTTAGTCAAATTTTGAGTTTTAGTCATTATCATTTGAATTAGGAACATTGAGGATAACATTGATCTTATTTAAATTCTCTTAAATCCTCTTTCCAAAACCATAAATGTGAGGAATTTTGTTACTCATGCTCCAAAAAGACATTTCTTTAGGATGAGATGCATATTGAACTGCCTTATTCATTGGAAAGCCTCTCTTAAGTCTTTCACATGTCACTTGAGGGCTTGACTTTTCCCAATCATATTGTCTACATAGAGCTTTATGTTTTGGCCTGATTTGCTCTAAAAAAGTTATTTGTAAGTCTTTGATAAGTAGCCCCGGCTAGAGGTGTTCACAGGACTAGTTTGACCTAAACCTGAACCACCAAGCGTAATTGATTGGGTTGCACAATATAAAATCAAACAGCATCGTATACCATAAAATCTGATTAAAACCTAAACTGTATAAATTGTGGTTCAAGCCTGTTCGGTTTGGTTGGTTTATCTTTTCTATCTTATTAAATAATTTACGTTACTTCACAACACTTATCTTCATGTTAATACATTGTCCTCAAAACCAAATAGTTTTATGAAACATCAACAATTTCATACTTTAGAACATGATAAGTACAAAATAGCCATATTGTTATAAAATACAAAGCTAGTATTTAGAGTCTAAAGCTCATGTAACGTAATTCCTTCTTGCCCTATAAGGTTGTCAAAGCTATCCACATAGTTTTACTACATTAATATAAGATTTTAAATTTGCCCGAAATATAAGACAATACTTTTTACAATATATTTCAAAATTACAAAATATGAACTTATTCAAACATGCAAAAATAGTAAAAGGGGGTTGGGCTTAACTTTCTTATTGGTTAACAAATGTTGTGGTTCGGTTCATTTTTTACCAATTTCAAAATTAAAACGGCATTGCATATAGATCACTTTTTTATTTTTTAGAACCCAAACTATACCATAACCCGCATAGCTAACGGGTTGGTTTTGTTTAGTCCATACAGTTTCGTGGTGAGTTAGATGAACACCTCTAGCCTCAACATTCTTTAAAGCAAGAGGATACTTTAGTGGTGCTAGACCACATCTTATATAGTAAAGTTTATATTCTCTTTATCATTTGGGTTAACTTAAATTTGATGATACCTACTTAGGAATTTGAATTTTTTTCGTTGCATCAATAGTGAATATGGGTCTTTCGGATAAGCCTTGTTAAGGTTGGTATAATCCTCTCACATTCACTAGTTGTCATTTTCCTTCTTCGTAAGCACCACTTAGCTAGCCATTTGGGGTAAAGGACTTCTTTTATTATTATTGCCTTTAAAAGTAATCATACTTTGCCTTAAACGAACTTCCTCTTTTTTGGGCCATATTTTTTTTTTGCTTGGCAGACCAAGCAAAACAGTCAGCCTAAAGTCTATGAGATATTAATTTGAGATCTGTCCCTAGTATATTACTTAGAGACCATGTAAATATGTATAAGTTAGTTGTAATAAATGAAAAAGTAAATCTCTTACCTCTAAAAGTAGGTCTTTTCTAACTTTGGTAAATCCTTGGGGGCTAATCTACTTCTTTTGCTCTTGTGAACAAGACCAAGCTTGGCTCCTTCATAACATAAGTCATGGTTTCTTTCTTTAACTTCTTTGATTCTCGTTCATTTGCTTGGCCTTCTATTGTTATTAGAGAATATGTGCTTTTAAGGCTTGCCATATAACTTTTCTTGACTAAGGCTTGATTAAGAAAAATAGTTACATATCTCTAGAGACTCACAAAATATAGTTAATAATTGTACTTTAGAGCTATATGAAATTGCACCTGGGTAAGTCTCCTTAGAAAGGCATATAAGAAGAAGAAACATATAAAATAATGAATTCTTCCTTTAAGGAGTTATGAAGTAATATGTTTTAATTATTCACTATCCTTATAAGCATCAAAGGTAACTTGACGAGGCTTGAGGTTAGGATCTCACTTATTACGAAGCCAAAAGCAGACTTTAGTATGGGAGTTAAATTCAATTACTTGATCAGTAACTTCAATAAGTGCAAGAACAAAACATTAATATTAAATCTGTCATCAATGTCCGCCCACTTCATGTCAAAGTTCTCAATCCCTACTGTAATCAAGATAAGATCTGTATGTGTGATGATGACGTATGACCCATCAGCTTAATTTAAGATATTGCCATAGTTAATTATCATTAATGGCTTATCTCTCTAATCTACCACTTCCATAAAAAAATAGATTTTCCTCTAGTGATCATATGAATAACCTTAATGGTTGGCTTCAATTCTTAGTAACCCATGTTCCTATGATAAGAATAAAGCCTTTCTCTCATTCTATTGCTGTGAGGGCCTTGATCTTCATCATCTTACATACGGGGCCTATTTTTTTGTTTTTTGATTGTAAATTTAGTGTGAACATACTCATATAATTTTTTTATTGAGCTCATCTATAAAGTCATAGAGCTTTAAAGAATCTTTTGTATTATGCCTACAATCCTTATGGTACTGGTAATATCTTTTCTGGTTTTTAATAGCCTTTGGATGTAAAGGCTATGGTTATTTTGTTGGTATGTTTCTCTTCTCTAGGGAATCAATGATGTTATCATGCATTTACCAAATATTGTATAGGTGAGACTCAATCTCTTACCTTTCTTCCTTCATACAAACTCACAATTTCTCAATTTTAAATCAGCAAGGGTTTTATGGGGGTTAGCTTGTTCAGTTCCTTACCATGCATATACATATTCACCTTATCATAAAATTCTTCTACATTGCTGATAAGGCACTCATGCAAGTTTCACGTTAACTAAGGGCCTTACAAGAAGACTTTTTATTATTGTAATTGAGTGGACTTTAAGAGAAAGGTCTTTTACTTGAATATCTTCTTTATTGAATCTCATCAGGTAGTTCCTTAAGATCTTTCCATTTTTCTAATGAATAATAAGAATATAAGCCATCATTTTGGATTAGATCTACTACACCAAAAGTATTGTAAGAATGCTTAAGAGTGATTATCAAGTGAGGTAAACCTCTTACACTCTGAAATACCAAACCAAGTGGTGGCTACCCTTATTAGAGGTAGAGCTGAAAGCTCGATGCATCACAACATTAGAGGGCCCTTCCAATTGCTTTGTGCTGACTTATCATTGTGGGTTATTTAGGGGGCTCAAAAGCTCATTTTAAGGATCGATTTTAGGCATCTTAAAGCCTTATGGAGTAACAAAAATTTGGATTTTATTTGTGAGAAGTTATAACCACATGTAACTAATGTTATCATGCATTTACCAAAGAGTGTATATGTGAGACTCGGTCTCCTACCTTTCTTCCTTCATACAAACTCACCATTTCTTAGTTTTGAATCAATAAAGGCTTTATGGGGGTCAGCTTGTTCAGTTCCTTACCATGCATAAACATATTCACCTTATCATAAAATTCTTCTACGTTGCTGATAAGGCACTCATGCAGGTCTCATGCTAACCAGGGGCCTTACAAGAACACTTTTTATTATTGTAATTGAGTGGAATTTAAGAGAAAGGTCTCTTACTTGAATATCCTCTTTGTTGAATCTCATCAAGTAGTTCCTTATGATATTTCCATTTTTTTGATGCATCCTAAGAATATATGCCATCATTTTGGAGTAGGTCTATTGCACCAAAAGTATCGTAAGAATGCTTAAAAGTGATGATAAAGTGAGGTAAACCTCTTACACTATGAAATACCAAACCAAGTGGTAGTTACCCCTATTAGATGTAAAGCTGAAAGCTTGACACATCACAACATTAGAGGCCCCTTTCAACTACTTTGTGCTGACATATCATTGTAAGTTATTTAAGAGGCTCAAAATTTCATTTTAAGGATCGATCTTAGGCATCTTAAAGCCTTTTGGAGTAACGGCACTTTGGATTTTATTTGTGAGAAGTTATAACCACATATAACTAATGTTCATTATAGGGTTTTTTTAGGCAGAAAATTATTTTTTCTCCATTCAGGGCTAGCCTCATGAGGACAATGCACATCTCATTGACCTTAGGTTCTTTTCCCTAGGCTTCTGAGCCTTGAGGAAGGTTTCTAAGAGGACTAAGGACTCTCGTATTCTCTTCACCGTGATGACTATCCACTCATTTTATAGGAGCCCTCAACATAACCTTTCTAATCTCCCATTGAATGTTAACAAAGAGGCTCTTTAAGTCCGAGTACTATAGAGCTTGAAATTGATCATCTTTTAAGGTTGGTGGGGCTTTTCATTGTGCTGGATCTCAGCGAAGTTAGGGTAAATCATCTTCTCTATTTCTTCTCTCATCCTATTAGCTACCATGTGATCGTTCTAGTGGCAGTTTTGGTGGATTATGAGGGTTTCTTCCATCTTCAACACCCTCAAGGGCCTCTGAGTGCTAGGCGTTAAGTCAAGATCCCATGGATGGTGTCAAGTTGATGGCCAAACTTTAAGAGTGCTAGTGGGCATTCTAGCAACAATGAAGCTATCAACCAAGGAGAAGTGTTAAGGTGCCAACAAGTTGCATCTCCAAGGAATACCCTTGAACCTTTAAGTTAGTTCAACTTCAAAAAGGTGAAGTATGGAGGTGTTCAAGGTTTTTCTCGTACATAACTTGTGATCCAATTGAGCCTCTTATATATAGGTTTTATCCTCCCTAATTATTAGGTGATTTTTTTGGTATGAAATCCTGCTCTTAATATGGACATTTTCCTAGTAGATTCTCTTTCCTATTATGGCTATTTTACTTGAAGCCAGATACTTTCCATTTCTAATTATGAGTTTAGGCCTAATAAACCTTCATTCATATTAACGGTTTGGTTTATGACCATTTTGCCCATTATGGTGTCATTATGTAAATTAAGAAAGTAGAAAAAATAAATATTGAAACATTAGTTTTAGGTTAATATGACAAAGTGACTTACCAAATATTATGAAATAATACAAAGACTTGAGAAAGTTTAAAATAATAAATGATTATGAGATGAAATGGGTAATAAAAAACAAAAGATAAAAAAAAGTGCCGTATATCTCAAATAATCAAGTACTGCGAGTAATTCTAAAATTCTTGTTTCTTTAACTCGCTTTTAAAAGTTTTGGATGAAGGATGGATTCGGATTCAAATGCAGCAAAGGGAAAAGGGAAAAGGGGAATGCCAAACCGACAAGATTTCTAATATGATGGATTCAACTGTTAATAGGCTTGTAACTAAAGACTCCTCAAATTTACGAGATTATTCTTATGTGATTATGGAGGTGAGCAACGAAGGAGCGGCCGACTCTGAGTTTGACTTTATTTAAAAATCATTTGTGGTTTGTTTAAATTGTTAACAAATAAAATTTGAACAAAATTTTAAACTTGACATACAATTCAAACAAAGCTTAGCTTATTTATTACTTGACTCGACACGGCTTGATTTAGTTTTTTTCCTTAATTAAAATGAATAGATTTAGCTCAATCAATTAAAAACTCATCCATAGCTTATTCATATTGTTTTCAATCCAAATAGGAATAAAATATCAAGATGATAGATATTTTAAATTGAACATAATCAACCGTTTACTCAATCCAACAGATCTCATTTTCAACTTTGATATGAAATTTTGTAAGTCTAGCATCTTTTGAATAAAGTTAATCTGATTTGAATTCAATCATAATCACCCATAGATAGATTGATCAATTAAGATGTCTACTATTATATTCTCTTCATTCCAAAATTATTTGTTCACTAGAAAAAGTTTATGATATAGAAAAATTACAATAAATGTAGTTTTGAAATTGTCAACATAAGTGTTGCACCAGTTTTACACCTTATTTAATTGCTAATATTTTCATTTAATTTCTTCAATATATTAAATTAAAATAAAATTATCAAAATACTAATCTAAATTAAAAATATATTAAAACAAATATGGACAAATAAAGTATCTTAAAAGGGTAAATTCCTTTATTGTTCTATCAAAGTCCCTTATCTCATATGGTGCGTGTCTATTAAGTCTTTTCTATCAATTTGAGTGTTAAATTGGATGGAAATTACTGACATAACATTAATTAAGACTAAAATAAAATTTAAATATTAGTTTTAATCCTTAAACTTTTCCAATCAAGAATTTTAAACCTTAAAATTCTAAATCTAATGTTTACACCCAGGTTTGGTCCTCCTCTCTTCTCTGACACCCAACTCCTCCTCAACTTTCATTCCTCCCCCTGCGCCCATTCTCATTAAAGACCCTCCTCTCAATGCTACCACCAAAAGTTGCCCACCTTTACCCCTCGGTCTAAGTTATCGATAGGTGCATTCACTGTCTCAACGATTTTAAGGGTTATTTTCTGTTGTTAATTAATTATTTGTTGAATTTTGTTGGAGAAATGTCAAAGATAGACAAACTTGTTATTGGATTCTAATACTGCATGCGTTAATCCTTTCCAAGTGAGGGTGCTCCTGCTAGCGGCCATCTACAGTAATCCCAGAGGAATTCCTATCTGTCAAACCATTTATCAAGACACTAATACGCCTTCCAAATGTAAGCACAATTGGTGGATCTGGAGCTTCCACGACAATGGCTACGCCTTTTTAGCCCTACCACCCATTCTTCTCTCCCCAATCCGTTATCCACCATTGATGCTTGTTATTTCTTGATCTAAAACTATCAACAGTGAGTGAAGAGGTGCAATTTACGAGAAAGGGAAGATTTAAAAGATTTTTTTTTAAAGAAGATCTAGATGAGGGAGATGATATAGAGTAAAGAGATTTAAGAGAAACAAGAAGAGGGCAGTAGATGGTTGATTTAGAATATTAAGAGTTACAGTTTTTTATCAGAAAATTTGAGGACTGAAATTGGTATTTGAAATTTATTTTAGTCTTAATTTATGCCACAACAATAATTTCTATCTAATTTAACATCTAAATTAATGAGGAAAGCTAATTTGGATGCAAAATATGAGGTAAGAAATTTTGATAGGACAAAATTAAATTGGAGTATAAATTTAAAACACAAAAATAAGTAAAGAGATTCAAGGACAAATTTACTTTATCTTTAAATTATCAAAATACTAACCTAATTATATTTTCTTTTTGTTTAACTTGAAGATTTTTTTTCCAAATATAAATACCAGTTAGAATCCATAAAAAACAAAGAAAAAAAGTGGATAATATTCTAATTAAGTGGTTAAATCAATTTTTTAACTTTACCTAAACTCCCTACTTTTAGTTATATCTAGCCAGAGTAGATAAGTCATAGCCAAACAATCCAAAGACATAGGAAACATTATCATATCAAAATTGATCTTTTATGAAATCTAATGAATTATAAAAATTATAGAAGAAAAAGATAAGATAACAAAATCAAAGGTAATAATCAATAGTGGTTTCTTCTATTAAAAAGAATTGAAAGCATGGAAGCTAGTTCTAGAGATTAGATGCTCTAATTTTAAATATACATACTATAAATTTGAGATTTCAATCTTTTTGTTACTATTTTGATTTTTGGGAATGGACATGTCTTTAAGTTGTTTTTTTTTATGATTTATATAGTATTTTTTCTATACAATTATTAAATTCAAAGATTCAGTGCAAGAGTTTTAGCAGATAACTGTAGGTAAATTTTACTATTTATTATTAAATTTTTTTCATTGGAAACAAATGATAAAAGGCCAATGAAATTGTAATACCATCTTAAATAGCATGAGAATTGTAAGGGAGAAATTACTTTTAAGATGATGTGATATACTAAGTTTGAATCACGAAATATTAATATCAAAAGGATTAATTTAGAGAAAATTATTTGAAAATTAAAACTAATTAAAAGAAACTCATAAAAAAAATCATTTCTAAATTCATAACTCCTTAGTATTGCACATGCTATACGAAAAATTTGAGAAAAATATTTAGAAAACTAATTTATCAACGTAATAGTGGAGTTTAAAAAAGATAAAATGCTTTGCTTTTCAATAAATCAATCAAAGTAGTTTAAAAAAAAGCAAAATATAAATTATTAAATAATTAAAAAACTTTTTAATTATTGATAATATTTTTTAGTCATCATTTATATTTAATTTAATTAGTTAACTATGTATTTAGCAATTTAGTAAAATTTATTGATCCACAAGTTTGGTAATGATGAAAGATTCTAAATAGAAGGGCCATTTTGCAGGAAGATTGAAAGCTAGCACTTAGTTTGTAGTTTATTCTGACAACTGAAGAACTAAATCATACCTTTTTATAAAATTTGAGGACTAAATTATATAATTTTATAAAGTTTAAGGACTGAGTCATGCTAAGTCACAGTCAAGGGACCAACTCATATAAATTGAAAAATTTAGATGACTAATTGTGCATTTAGGCCTTAAAAGTATCACCTTCTAGGTGAAGGCCACTCACGTGGTGTTGGGGTAGCCGGATCCGAAAACAATGACCTCACCCCATTACATTTAAAAAATTGCATTTTCCAAGAAAAAACCGAGTCCGAATCCCCTCCTAACTCGGTGGGCCCGAGCGGACTTCAAACCCCTGATTTAAATATAGTTAATTTGACAAAAATAAGAAAAGTGGCAAAATAGAAAACACAGCGGCCTGGAAAAGAATAAAAATTGGAGGGCAGTGAGGTCCCGTGAATGACTCATCAGCTTGCCTTTAACTTTTCAAGTCCCCCTTCCGATCTCCACGCTGCCTGTCCTTTTCCTCTTTTCATTCTTTTTTATATTTGTTTTTAATTTATTTGCTATTAAAAAATCTCATCTTCTCATTAAGAGAAGCAAAATCCTAATCACCCCTTCTCCCGACCACTATATAATCCCTCCCCATTTCTCTTTCCCTCCCACCCATCGCCCCATATTTTCTCTCTCTACACTTCTACGCCCTTTCTCGCTCTACCCACAAGCCCTAGCAAACGAAAGCTTCTGCCTTTCCCTTCAAGTTCCAACCTTTCTCTCTCTACGCACGCATAAGCTCTTTTCCCTCATAAAAAAAGTCTCGTCTTTCTCACTTTTGCCCTTTGCTTGGTGCAATAGAATTGTCTCCCTTAGTTTCTCTCTCTAGAAAAAGACAATTTTTCTTCTGGGCAATTAGGCTCAGCTGGTAGCTAAGGACTTTGCTGTCCCTAAGCTTGGTTTTGTTCTGGAATGGCGATGGAGGATTCTAGGGAAAGAAACATGAAGCGAGCCCGGGATGAGTTGGATTACTGGGGCTCCGACCCGGCTGAGTCGGAGCTCATCCGACCCGACGCTTCCCTGTTGAACAAGTCGAAGCTCTTTCGTCTTGACTCGGCCAACTCGTTCGCTGATTCAACTGAGTTCGACCGTTTCGAGCCAGATCCGGACGACTCAGACGTTCGCTCGCCGGAGGCGAAACGGATCCAAGAGCATTTGTTTAATATGCTGGATGAGGCCGACGCCGGAAGTGATACCGACCGGGCGATTCAGGGCCTTGATTCATTTATCAGAAGCTTTGAAGAGGAAATCCTGACTCCAGCTCCGGTGCTCGAGATTCTTTCCGATTCCGGCGAGTCCCGGCCTGATCTGGGCTATCTCCTCGAAGCGTCCGACGACGAGCTCGGCTTGCCCCCGAGTTTTCCTTCCGGAACAGAGGAGAAGATCCAGACCGTCGGTCTGGAGGCTGAAGGGCTGCAAACCGTTGGATTTGGAGACATGACCGGATTTGAGGACCAGATAGCGGGTTACGATTCCTTCGAGTTCGGATTCGGTGGTGGTAACCCGGAGAACAATCAAAACAATAACGATTTCGTGGCCGTAGGATCGTTGTTCGACCACACGGAAAACTCTGAGCCGTCGGATGTCTCGGAATTGGCGTGGATGCCCGAGTCGCTTTCGGCCGTTTGAAAAATGAAACGGGTCGGGTTAACCGGAGGCTTTGGTTAGGTTAATTAACCATGGGATATAATATAGAACGTGACGTGACGTCCCTAATGGAAATCGAACAGGTAGGTTGTAAATTCGGAGAAAAAGGGTAAAAAGGTAAAGGAAGATGCTAAGTCTACGCTATGGTGCCACACTCTTAATTTGCCCAGGAATTTTAGGTATTTGTTAATTTGTTTTTTCATTGTGTCTCAGAAAAAGGGCAGACATGAGGTGGAAAGTCACTGTAAAAGTGAAAATTATCAAAGCGCTATTACTAATCAGGATAAATTTAGAAAACCCTCCAACCTCATGAAAATACATTTGCCACATAAATACATTTTGGCCCATGTGCCTATACTGTCTTCGGAATTGGTAGGAATTTTTTTAATAAATTTAAGAAAAAAATTGATAAGTGTTTCTTAACCATTAAAATATTATTTGACAGTTTGGAAAAAAAATACCAATTCTTACGCTAATGTTATGGCCTCGATTTCGCACTACAGTTTTCTCTAGCACTAAATGTTGTCACTAATATTGTAGTTTGGGGTTGGATAAATCATTAATGTTACAGTTTGGGATAAAATATACCATCAATTATTAAAAATCTAATTGTACAAGCCTTTACAAGAAGTTGTAGGTTTTAAAACTTCAGGGTACTAATGTAATTTTTAATAAATTTTAAAAATTTTTATGAAAAATACCGTTTTCATTTTTTGTGTATTGATCCAAACCACTGTATTTGTCACGGTATGAAGGCGGTGATATTTGAGAAGGTAGCATTGGATATCAATATTGATAATAGATCAATTGCTATACCTGGAATTGAACCCGAATCTAACTAAGCTAAAATATACTTCATTGACAGCTGATTAGGAATTGAGAGAGACAGGTGAGAAATCGGGAAGAATAGAATGTATTTGAACCATGTGGTGGCTGTGAGGAATCAAGAAATCAGGTGAGGAATTACGGAATTAGGGATAGCAGGCAAGGAACCATATCTAAATATTCTTCACCAGATAAAATTGGTCGAAGAAGTCAGCAAAATGGTGGGTGACATTGAATTCAGGTAATCAGAAGACAACAAAGGGAGACTTGAAAATGCATTGCAATTGGATGAGCATGTTTTGTTTGATCGAAATTTGAGTTATGAGAAACAAATGCATTTGAAGATAGTGATGCATTTGAATTCCATTTCTGAATAGACAAGTAGCATATCCAGGATAAAAGTGGTGGTTGGTGCACAAAAAAAATTAAATTGACAAATTACATAATCTTTCTAATGTTTGTTAAAAGTTATATTAGTACAATAAGATTTCAAAACCTATAACTTATAGCATTCCCATTATATTTTTAATAGTTTAATTTAATATTTGAGAAGTTGATTTCACCTAGGGATGGTTCAATTCGATCAGTTTAGAATCGATCCAAATAGAATAATTTGTTTGGTTTTTAGTTCTTATAAAATTAATTGAAACCATTTGAATTGTATGTTAAATTCAATTTGAACCACCAGAACTATAATTGGTTTACTCTTTTTTTTTTTTTTCCAAACCATCCTAACTTATATTCAAGTTATTCAGATTTTGTAATTCGGATGTTCTTTATTGAAACTATGACTATGGTATTGCAAAAAAACAAAATAAAAACTAAAAATAATATGATAGAAAATCATAACATTATGTCTTATACTTAAAGTTAAATTTTGATTTATAATATCTAATCCAAAATTAGAGAAAATGACTTATATAAGTAGGATTAATGGGAAGAATTGAAAAATATGTATCGTTTTTGTTTATTCACATTGTTTAGTTTAAAGTTTAGAAACCCGTAGTCTATTTGATAATAAATATAAAATTCAATTTTTGAAATGATTTAGACCAAATAACCGAACTATTTTATCCAATCTAAATAATTCACTTGAATTTTTTATTATCAAAATATAGGGGTTTTAAAAAAGAAAAAGATAATGAGGCAGTAAAGTGTATTTTCAATAAGATTTTTAAAACTTACTTTATGAAAGTGGAAGGGTTTAGTTGGACAAGGAGCTTAGTGTCATTGAGTCAGATACAAAGGTTTCATATATGGAAACTACTCAATAAGCGGAGGCCGGTGTTTGACAACTCCTCAAGGAGATTCATCCTCACCTTCTAGTGGAGGAAACTTGGTTCATAATAATTAAATTAATAGATAAACCTAATTAGCGATTGGCTATTATAGAAGATTCAAAGGGTTAGTTGATCCAGTTAACAAGAAGTGACTATCGGCCAGAAGATTTAGGAATTCAAGGCTGGGTGTAAGATGGATACTTATGTGATGAAATGAAAGCATTATAGTTTTTAATAGTTTATTTAACAACCAAAATAAAATTATTAAAGTTAAAAGCTACCTTAAATAATTTTTTAAAACTATATCCTTAACCGCTGATACTAAAACTAAAGGGAGCTACTGCAATTCTTCGATTTAAGCGTTTGATCAATTTATTTAATTATTCCTGTATAAATATCGAGGAGCGTGAGGTAAATGCAAATGTTAAAAAAATAATGGAATTCAGAGCTCTTGCAATTTTAAAGATTGTATTAAGAAAATCCGTACAAGATATTAAAAATTTTGTTTCTTTTTGCTAACTTTAATGATACTTTATAATTGCATATTGCGAATAAAGGACAGCAGAATACTGCTTCAAAAGTTTTAAGGAAAAAAACTATTTTTGTTTTCTTTGATTTTTTTTGACCTTTTTCTGATGAAATTAAAACAACTTTAAAAAGTAATAATTACAATAACAACATTAAATTATGACATATAAGTTCTCTGCAAATGTAAATAATGATAAAAGAAAAGTATAAATGAAAACTTTTGTTCTATCAACTAGTTACCCGTGGGCCAATATCTGACCCAACTCAAGCCCACTAGCAATTTGTGGGCCGAACATTACAGGTGGGTGCATGGTCCTGATTATAGCAAGAAGGTTTTCATTCTAAATAAACCATACCCGACAAAAAATTTGTTTTTCTGAAGGAGACTTAGATTAGGCCTGAAAATGGGCCGGGCTTTATTCGGGTAGCTCGAGCTCGAGCTCGAGTAAGAGATTTTCGAGTCGGGTATTTTCGAGCTCGAGCTCAAAATTGGGCTCGAGTTATTTTCGAGCCAAGCCTACACATATTCGGCCCTTTAGGCCTTCGAGCTTACCAGGCTCAATATTTATATTATTGGGCCCTTCCCTTAGTCCCAGCCCACTCCCTTTCGGCAATTTAGCCCTTCCCCTTAGTCCCCACTCCCTCTCGGCCTCTCGCAGACTCCAGCCCAAAGTCCTAGACCCAGACACAGTCTCTCGACTCTTGAGTCTCGACTCTCTCTGTCGCTTGCTGGATTCATCAGCGCCTTCATTCAGATTAGATTCAGATCGTCACTCTCCCCGTCGGATTCATCGGCGCCTCCATTCAGATCGTCATTCTCCCCGTCGGCCGTCTCTCGAGTCCTTTCCGACTCCCGACTCTGCAACCCGAGTCCCGTCCCGGCTCTGTCCTGCCCTGACTCCCCACCCAGTCACCTACTCAGCGTCCGCTACTCCCTTCAGCGGCTCGGCCTTGGTAATTCCTATCCCTCGCGGCCTCACCTTCGCACTTCGCAGTGGATTCCGATCCCCTCTCGTCTCCGACGGACCGACGCTTCCACTGTGTGACGCCGACGCTTCAGACTCATCATCACGCACAGCACAATCGATTGTCGTCAGCTCTGGCTCGTCGCACCTGGTATTTAATTTTTGTTTAGGATTTTTGTATCTAAATTTTTTGTTCTTAATTTCAGATTTTTTTTTAAATTCATATTTGTATTTGAGCCTCAAGCACTTTTGAGTCGAGCTCGAGCCCAAAAAAAGGGCTCGAGCAACTCGAGCTTGAGTAGTGCCGAATTATGATAGGGCCGAGCTAGAGCCTGGCGAGCTCGGGCCCGGCCTAGCCCATTTTCAGCCCCTTGGATGATAAGGACTTGGTATCTATATAAGCAATGTTATCAAACACGGAATTGAAGGCTGACTCGATGAGGCGAGTAAGTTGTGGGTCAATCGGTTCAATTAGTTCAATCGGCCGGTTTAATATTGTTGAAATTATAAATTACATAAATGGTGGAGTCACTGTTAACTTTCATACTTGAAGCTTTAATTGATTTTTGAAAACAACATAATGGGAAGTAGAATCACTATATATACGAATTCTAATTTAAGGGATAAAAAAACCTTGACCTTGACTGATCTCCAATTTTGACTTCTATCCATTTTTTCACCAATCTCGATGTCTTTTTTTTATTTATGTTTTTTTAAAAATATTTAGTAATTTATTTCTTTTTCAACTATCAATTTATTTTCCTTTTCCTTTCCAAAATCTATTCCACTACTTAAAACATGTTTACTTCTCTAACATTTATCCTAGATTTTTCTTTCTAAAAGTCCATTTACTTGCCAACAACCTTGCGATTACCCACCTATGATTTTTTTTGTGGGCCCTTGCTGCCCTTTTGTTCATCCACTTCTTTGCACAGGGCTAGACAATCATCTAGTTTTACTCTTCTCGGTGTCTCAATGATCTTCTCAAACATCGTGAAGGTGATTTCAGCATGTCAGAAATAGGGAAAGAAGTTAGATGATGAGACGAAACAAGTCAGCCAAGTCAATCAGGCAAATGGGTCTAATAAGTCAAGCAAGTTTTCTAGGTTTAATTAAGTTTTGACCACCCCGAGTTGGGGTACTTAGCCCAGACAAGTAATAGGGTCATGCTCTAACCGGTTCAACAGGCCGGGCCAAGTTGGATCTGGCAACACTTTATATGAAAGAAGATCTCAAAGGTTAAAGGTTAACCATCAAACCTAATTATTTTGCATCATCACATTCTTCCACAAATACTAACTTGAGCATTATAAGATCTTTTTCAGACAACTCCGAGGTCCCATAACATTGACTTCCCTTGCAGAAATCCCTTATAAACAGCAAGTTATCTCAAACTGTTTGTCACCTTGGTGAAATCAATAGACAAGAAACCACAGTCGATATCAAGTGATCACAAGTCCATTTTGGAGTTAATGATGCCAACATTGAAATGGAGCTTTCCATGCTTTAGGATGAAACCATAATCTTTCATCCATAGATTCAGTTGGTCATCTAGAAACTACCAGCATTTATAGAATAAAAGACCCAACATTATGTATGTATTGGATTTTATTAAGCAACTAATCACAATGTTTGACAACTTGCAGTTTCAAATGAAAAATTTGAAGGTCCATGCCTTATCTAAGGAAAAAAGAGATGTGCCACCCAAAATCTTGGAAATGTCATTGGTTAACTTCCTAAAAGCTCACATTGCATATAGGGAAAGTACTGAAAAGACTCAATCAAATGATATCTTATGAAAGGGCAATTAAGTGTTCTTATGGGCATGATAAGGTGAGTTAGAATTAACTTCGGTAGATTGATGATAATGAATAGGTAAGATGTACCAACAAGGATTCTTAGCACATTACAAAAGTGTTTAGCTCCTGATGAAGACATACATGTCCTCAGGGAAATCCATAAAAATCACATTGGTGCTCATATTGGATATAAGTCTCTTACACACAAAGCCTTGTGGCAAGGATACATTTTGCCAACTATTTGAAATGATGTGAAATAATATTTCAGATGTTGTTGTACTTGTCAAATGGAAGCACGGTTTCAATTCCTTTAATTATGAATGGCCACATTTGTTGAGTTTCCATACCCTTTTATGGCTTTGGGGTTAAACATCATTGAAGCCCTTTCGGTTGCTTATAAGGGACTCGGGGGGGGGGGGGTCAAGAATTATGTTGTAGCAATTGATTATACTGAATATGTGGAAGTTGAGCCATTTGCTATGGTCACTGTAATGACTCTCCTAGTTAATGATGGGTCTTAACCAAGTAAATATTTTTTTTATTTTATTTAAGTGTTTTTAAATTAAGTACCTTAAGTTAGCACCTTGTTCAGCAAGAAAATCAAGCTTAGCTAAGTAAGTGAGTTCCTAAGTGTGGTTTGGCACTTAAAAGTCAAAAGGGGCAAAATGGTAATTTTGACCCAAGCAAATAGCATGGCTATAATTTTGATGAAATTAGGGTCATGTAAAGAATTTGGCCTAGTTAAGTCAAGACAATTAGTTATCCTAACTATTAGAACCGTCTTTGAAGGAAAGAGTAAAAAGTAGCACTAAGTGTTCAATCGAGCCATTTATGTCTTAAGTGGCTTAAGTGTCCAAGAGACCAAGTGTAAGAGGCTCTTGGGTATCCTTTAGGATAAAGGAAATATGGTTTTGAGTGAGTGTTTGGTGACCAAAGTAAAGCAAATGAGAATTTGAGGGTCAATGAGCAAGAAAACAAGAAGCATGCCTTAGTGGGGGAGTTAGGATATTTTTTGGGTTAGTTGACTTCCTTTACCATTTGCTTCTTTCCTAAAAATTCGTAGCTTCCTCTCCCCACCAGAATTTTTACTCTAAAGCTCCCAAATTCTACAAATTCCCATTGAATTCGAAGACCCCAAGGTGATTACAAAAAGCCTCAAGCTCCATTTTGGTGTTCTTGCTTCAATCTAGCTCTTTGATGCTTGTTTTGGACTTGAAACCTTAGGTAAGCTTCTTGGTTTTATTTGGGCTGGTTCTAAGTTGTTGGCATAGCTAGAAAGGGTCTTGATTTGAGGTTCTTGGTGCCATATCACGTTGGTTTTAAGATTGGAACTCAAGAGAACTTGGTTGAGCTCAAATGAGCATGTGCTTCGATTCTTGCTTCGTGGCTAAGTTTGAGGTAAGGGTTCAAGTTAATTTAGCTTAAATAATGCATATAAATGGAGTGTTATGTGTGAGAATGAAGTAAAAACAAGACCCATGTGAATCAGACTTGGGATGAGAAAGTTTGAGCAAGTTTTGTGCAAGTTCTCACATTGTCGCACAATACTGTAAATGCATTGGCGACGTGTCGCCGGCGACACGAATTGGAGACGCATCACCATTAGGCGTCAGGATTCCAGAGCGTTGATGTCGCTAACGGCGTCGCTAAGGCATTAGTCTCTCAAGCTCGAGGCATCCTAAAAATGCCTTAAACTTTCAGTTATCATCCCTAGGCTAATTTAAGACATTCCGTAGTCTTGGTTGGGTCTTATACTCATTCCTAAGTTAAGAATTATGCATTATTTAAAAGGTAGCTAAGTAGGGTGGTTAAGTTAGAGCTAAGTAGAGTGACTAAGGGTTAAAAGTGCTCAAGTTGTCAAGTGAGCACTAAGGGGGATTAAGTCAGTTTCAGAGGCTACATTGGCCTAGAAGAAAAAGGTCTCAAACCTAAGAGAATTGAATAAGAAACCTAAGAAGATCCCAATCGAACCATTTGGTCTGGTAAGTGAGCCACTAAGGAGCTCTAAGCCAAACTCTAAGGGTTTTGCTAGTTAAACCATATAAGATGACTACCTTATACAATAAATTAAGGGTAACGTGAGTAAGTTTGAGAGGAGGTGATGACCTATTTTAGGACCCATAAGTGGGACTTAAGGGTGGTAAAGTATTCGGGATACGAGGGCCAGTGTCTCAAGTGCCTCCGCCGTTTGGGCTCACGGCAAGTATAAGGCACTTAGTGCACAAGAAGTCCCAAAGGATTATGTGAATTACATACCATACATTCATGCATTGCATATCTTCCATGTTGTTGTCTTGAGTTACTTGTTGATTGGCTGCTTGATTGTTTGTTTGTCATGGTTGCATGCTGGCTTGCTGCTATCTTCTTTGCAGGTACCCCAAGGGATCCTTACTGAGTACATTCATGCACTCACTCCCTTAAGTTTGTTGTGCAGGTTCTAACATTGGGCCTAAAAACTAATGGATAGTTATGAGCTAAGCTTTCTCTTTTTGCAAGTATTCTTTCTCGAGAATCCTTGTGATTCTAAGTTTACTTGTAGACTAAGCTACGTACTGACTAAGTTTTGTGCCTTTATAGTGTAGAGGCTAAGTGGTGCACAAGAACTAAGGAAAGGCTTGCACTTAAAGCTTTGATAGCTCAAAGGTGGGGCTCAAGTAAAGGATCTTAATTAGGTTTTTGTTTCATGTATGTAGTACCTTGTGTACTAAGGTGTTGCCTCTATTAGGATACATTGTGGTGTAAAACCATTGAGTTACTTTTGGGTGCATGCTAGTAATGTTAAATGTGCGCAGACTATTACTTGAAGCCAAAGCAACTAACATTTCACGTCTTGGCACAATTTAAGCATGTTTTAAATGAAATGCTCGAGCAATATTTTTAACAAATAGTTTATTTATTTGTTGCATTGCCAGGATGAAATCACGCATCTCTTTTGCAAGGTAGGCTAAGAAACTAGTTGCGCGTAAATTGTTTTAAATTTTACTGACGAGTAATAGTTAGCCAATAGTAACTAAAATTTAGGGCGCTGGGACCCCGTTCCATGGCAGTCACTACTTAGAATATTCTAAAATTTATTTCAAAGAACATTATATGGCAATATGGTTGCCCCCACGCCTTTGTTATTGATGATGGAACTCAGTTCGACAATGCTTATTTGTATAATATAAAGGAACTAAGCTTTATTTTACCTTCGTTGTGCATTTCCAATCCAATAGATAAGTTAAGTTGACCAATAAAACCATAAAAGAGGGAATCAAAATTAGGTTTACAGACGAAATGGGTAGATAACATATGAAACTATAAAGTGACTTTTAGGACTAATCTATGCCCATCAATGATCAACAATAGAAACTCCATTTGATTTGACTTTCAAATTTAAGGCTTTGATCCTAGTAGAGGTAACTAGCCATCCCTTTAACTTCAAGTTTTTGACCTATAGAAGTAAAGAATGCTTGTGAGATAAACTTGAATTAGTAAAGGAAATTCGGGAGAATGGTTGAGTGTAGTTGAATGCTTTTAAGAAATGGGTAGTTGGAGCCCATTATTCTTTGGTCGACCTAAAAGATATTCGTTTTAGAGGATTAACATTTCTTAAAAGTGGAGTTGATGAGATGAAACTTAGGTTAGAAGTATTAAGGAAACACTCAAAAGGTACCTTCATCATGGTGATCGAGGTTAGGATGATAGTGTATAAACCTTTCTTGGGGTATTAACGATTGATTTCCCTTTAGCAAGGATGCATTTTTGACATTTGAAACAAAGAATCAGATAATAAAATGAGTAGCTAGAAGAGTAAATTTCTACCCATAATTCCTTATGTAAAAAGAATTGAAGTTAAGTAAAGAACTTGATGTACCTTAAGTGAAATTGGGAGCATGAACATAATTGGTAGAAGTTATACTAATTGATGTAAGTACAATGATAAAAAACACACAGTTTGTGACCTAAAGACTCTCCAACTTATTGAATATTAAAGCGGTACATAGAGGCAAACAGGAAAAAAGTAGACCAGAAGGCTTACATACATTTTGGCAACCTTTGTCTCAATAGTGGCTTGGGTAAAGTAACAGTTCAAAGTCTCATACCAACTAGCAGTAACCATGATACAACAACAATTATAAACATGCAACATAAGCTGCCTTATTAATAAAAGGAATTACTATTATGGGAAAATTATTTTGATAAGGTAAAAAATGTATAATTCTACTGACATTTCCCATGTGACTTAGGGGAGGAAGCTATGGATACATAGTGGGCCAATATCAACTTTAATAGTATGCTTTTCTTATGAATAAGAGATTCAAGTTCACATGCATTATAGGCCAAATACTATGAGATGGATTCATAGACCAATTATATTAGGAAGTTTCCCATTTTAAACTAACCATACTTAAGTCTTGAAGGACTAAGAGTTTCTTTCTTGAATGAGACTTAGTTGCTTGGATGATTAGGACCTAGTTGCTATATAAAGAAGAGACCTTAAAAACTGATGGTAAGCTATCCAACCTTAATTATTCTACAGTATTCTGGCGATGTCCTCTATACTAATTATGCAAAATGACAACTAAAGACAAACATACTTATCAGTCTGTAATAAAGGTATGCATGAGTATCAAGTGCCATACTTCCCTTAGGGAATTGTGAGTACTATTACTATCCTTATTTCTATTATTTAGCATACCAATTTGATTATTGATTGAAACTAACTACCTCAACAAGAGAACTAAGATTACTAATGCAAATAAATGAACGAAAGTTATCGGGAACAACAAAGAAAATCAATAATCCACAAAGATATGCTTAGACTTGAATGACCCTAAAATTTTTTGTGCCACTTCTAATTTAGCCTAAATGAAATCTAGCATACTTAGACCATAGAGATTACTCAAATAGTTAAACTCCCCCCTCGAGGTAGTAAAACCTTATTCTTAGATTGATTTATCAGAATCTCTTCCTAACTGATACCCCTAACAGCACATTACTTGCACTTGAGTCACTATACTAGGTTTGACCATAGTATGGGAGTCTCATATTTACCTATCTATAGACTTGCAAACAATCCTATTCATCCATTCCATAATCAAATCAAATATATAATTTCTCAATCAATATGCTTGAAATTAGAGGTTAAATCGACAAGCTAGCAATTACCAACTCAACAACAACAAAGCACAAATGAATGAATTGTAAGAAATACTATGTTTCATTAGGCTAAATAAATCATAAGTACAAAATTGTTTTAGGGTTTATCAAATCTAAGCATAAAAGAAATTTAGTTCATGATAGAGTTAAAGAAACACAAACGAAGATAAAGTAAACTGAAGCCAAAGAAATCCATCTCTAAAGTATCTTTGTCTCCAAGAAATCTTTACCTTGGTGTGCTCATATCAATGGTGATCATCAAAAACTGCTTCTCTTCACCCTTCCTCACAAACTTGAAGCTATCTCTAAGCTAGAAACTAAAAACTAACAAAAGAACTCTCTCTAGAATAGAAAACTTATGACTAAATAAAAAGCAAAAGGGTTACATAGGCAGTTACACAGACATTTACATGGTCGTGTATCTCTACTAAGCTTGAAAATATCCTAGCAAAATAAGAACACAGCTATGAACATGGCTATACATATGGGCACCTATCTAATATGAGCGTGTATCCTATAACATAAACATGTATTCTTGCTCAACTTCCAAGACATTATCTAGGTTGGCAACATGGGCATGTAAGCAACATAACATGGGTGTGTTGATGAGATAAGCATGTAAATAGCAAACTCGCTTGTGTACTTTTAATTGCTACCAAATTTTCAAGTTTAAAGGACATACAACAAGTTACACGATTGTGTCCTAAGCATATTGAGTCTTCTAGCTCCAATTCTTCACATTTGGCTACAAACTTGTCTAGATTCTTTCCTATCTCGCACATTAAGCCAAATGTGATATGAAATTAAGATATGTAGATATTGAGCACCAAATCTTATCATAAGCAATTGAGAAACAAGCAATTATCAAGAAAATAAATATAAAATGATGACTAATTAAGAGTACATCATCTACCTTCTCATCTGACCTGAGTGTTGGAAAATTTTTCTTTGACACATAATCTAGGGAAACTTACAATAGCCCCATATGGTTTAGCTTAACCTATATTTGGCCTATACTTCTTACACATTGTTCAATAACTATATCTGAAATTTTAATTTAAACTGATGAATAATGACCATTTTTTTAATAACTTGAATCTTTCCAATATTTTTTTAGAATTAATAGATATTTTAAACTATCAATTTTTCTTTTTTATAAATGCATTTTGGTGGAGTCAATGAGGAGACAAAGTTGAGAATTTTCAGAAGACTAGAATTCTAGGAAGTTTGTGTTCTTTCTAGATATTTGGGTGTTCTTATTAGCTTATTCAAACTAAAGATTAAAGACTATAACACATTGATAGATAAAATTACGAGAAAGATAAATGCTTGGGGACCTAAGCTTCTTTTATATGCAGGGAGATCACAGTTGATTCAACATGTTTTGTTGAGTCTTTCTATTTTCTAGATGATTGTTTTTATTTTGTTTGAGAAGGTAATAAAAAAGGTGGAGGCAAAATTTAGGATTTTTTTATGGAAAGGTAGGACGTTCACTAAATGTCACTATTCTATAACCTGGCATAACGTAACTATTCCTAAAAAAGGAAAAGGGTTAGACACTAGGTTGCTCTAGGCCTGGAATTAGGCTCTCATCTTGAGATTGATTTGGGCTATCCACAAGAAAAAAAGGTGCTTTATGGATTAAATAGGTTTATAGCTATCACTTGATGGGGAGAAAGATTTAGGAGGTTAAAAGGATCTCCACTGATTCAGCAATTTGGTAGGACTTGTTAAAGGTAAGATATCATTTTTGTTTGAAGGTGGGATTGACTAGTCAAGCTAAACCTACCATGGATGTAGCTAAGTCCAACACTAGGTTGCAATCGATTATTTATGACACTATGAAAGTTAAAGGTCCAAGTAGAGAGTAGTTTAAGCTACAAAGAGAGTTCTTGGTAACTCCCAAAGACCATTTCAACTTCTGGAAAATTATGCAAAGTGGTCCCCTGGTTTAAGAAAGAATGAAGCTATGGGGGGTATCTCTTAAATCTATATGCCATTTCTAGAAAAAAGGAATAGGAGACCTTGGAGTAGGTTCTCATGTGCTATCCTTTTGTTTGTCAATCATTGGTGAGGCTGTTCAATTGGCTACAAGTTAATCAAGTAGCAAGGAACATGGTAAATTAAAAGCGTCTATATAGAGAACTTATGAGTTGACATATTATTAGTTAGGTTAAAAGAGTAGGCATTTTGACAGCTGCTTATCATATTACAATGGAACTCAATAATTGTTGCATTAGGAAAAGAGTTAGAGGGGTTGAAGAGGTTATAAAGCAAATTTAAACTTTTATGGATATTGGATTAAATCTGATTTTTTTATCTTGTTTGTTAACGTCTAGCTGGTTTAAAAGTGTTTTGGAAGCATATTGATCCATTTTAGATTGTTTATAATTTTCCTGGTTATGCCAGGGTGTATATGTTTCTTGGGATTATGTGGTTATATGAAAATTTGCTTTTTCCCTAAAAATGCATTTTCCTTCTTGTAAATATAAGTTAATTTTTTTTAAATGTCAGTTAACTATTGAAAATATTAAAAATTTTGAAATTATTAGGACATAGTTATCAGAGAGTTCAAATTAAACTTTCAGAAATTATTATCAGATAGTATAAAAGAAATATGGGTAAACTGTAGGTCTTGAAAATAAAGGGGTAAAATGCAGTTTTAGTGAATCACATAGGGTTTCTGTAATTTTCCCCATAATATAGCATTGTTGCCTTTGTGAAGATCTCCTAGAATGAGCAAGTTATATTAATTAGACTATTACTCCCTCCGTCCCGTTTATTTTGATACATTTGGGTTTGCACGTAGTTTTAACCAAATTTACTATTTTTACGTGTTTTTCGAATTTACCTTTCTTTTTTCTCTTTCCCTCGTTAATCTCCCCAAAATTCCACCCGTCGCCGTCGTCACATCTCCGGTGACACCACCGGCCATCCGTCTCAACTTCCCACACTATGTTTCCGCCTTACCTCCACCGCCATCCCCTTCCCTTCAGATCTAATGCTCATAAGGATGGTTGGAATCAGGACGAAATGACGGGGACGAAGGCAATTGGGACCAGACGAAGCTTAAATATACCATTTTGATCCAAAGCTCTGATTTTTTTTCCTCTTCCTCGTTATCTCCGCTTGTTAATATTCAAGCTTTGATTTTCATCATCGATTGCACATTCGTCCTCGCTCGGCCTCCGTCATCGATTGCTGGGCCTTCATCGTTCTCGCTCAGCCTCCATTGTCAATAACTCAACCTCAGTCCTCAATCAGCCTCTATCGTCAATCGGCCTTTGTCGTCAATCGGCCTTCATTGTCGACGATCGCACGTTCGTCCTCACTCGACCTCCGTCATCGATCCCCTGTTCGTCCTTGTTTAGCCTCCGTTATCAATAGCTGGGCCTTCATCGTTCTCGCTCGCCCTTCATTGTCAATCACTCAACCTTAGTCCTCGATCAGCCTCTATCGTCAATCGGCCTTTGTCGTCGATCGGCCTTAATTTGTCGTCGATCGACCTTCATTGTTGATCGGCCTCTGTCAGATTCACCGTGTAAATCTCGCTGGAGGGGGAGAGAAAGATGGCTGAGATGGTGGAACGCAAGAGAGAGAAAATGAGTGGAACTGTTGTCAGGGGATTGGTTAAGTTAGGGGTATAGTTGTAAATGGAGTGTAAAAAAGTTACTTAAAAAGGAAATGGTGAAAGAGTTTTGGGACTACCCAAAAAGGAAAATTGTGCAAAATATATGGGACGGAGGGAGTATAATGTAAGCCGATCTTAATAGAAAGAACTTGGTTTCATTAAGTATAAGATTTTATATTCAATCTAAGACTTGATGTATGCAAAAGACTTACTTGGTAAGGTCTATGCTTTTGTGTAGTACCTTGAAAAGATTTGTATTTTTGTGTTAGGTAGATGATACTTTGACACACTAGAAAGAGAAATACTTGGCCTTGATAACTAATAGATAGCCCATTAATCACTCTAGAAGAGATTGCATTCATAGGAAAAAAAAATAAAAATGGAGGAAAAATTGGATCATCTTGCTTTAATTCTTATACAAAACAACATATTGTGCCACAATCATTTATGTTAGAGATAAAAAAAATTCCACACTTTTTCCTAATTTAGTTGCTTTAAAGGAGTTCTTATTAGAGCCTATATTGTTTGAGTTCTCATTAGAGCCTATATTGTTTGAAATTAGCCCAACACATTTTTTTTTCACACTACACTCTTTTCATCTAATGTACCATTTTCTAGTTAAATTAATCTAGTTGTGGCTAATCGATTTTCTAATTGAATCGTTTTAGTTGTGCCAACGCAACTTGTTGTTTTGGGTTTAATATTTAGCAATTTGAGTATCTATTCAAACAAAGTATATGCATCTTTTGATTTATATTGTCATAAAAAAGATCTTGTTAGGTAGCGCATGGTGAGGGAAATCCACCCAAGCAAGTCAAAAAACATATGGAGTTGACCCTCACTTGCACCCAAAAGATTAAGCTAATGGGTTATGAGTCCCTTTACATTGTGCATTACTCCTTAAACTATACATTTAATGCATTAAGAGTTTACTCAACCATGGTTGGAGCTACGCGGAAATCCCCCTATTCTTGGACTTAACCATGGGTTAAGTCATGGGAACCATATCTTGCATTGATTACTAGCTTAGTTGAACCATCATCTCTGATAACCCATGAGGAGTGGACAGTAGGGGTTAGAGGGAGGAGTTTATACAAGCGAGCCACAATCATATGATTTTGAGCATTACTTGAACCCAAAAGCTTATCAGAGGACATAAATATTGATGTAGGCATGACACTAGTTCCCAACAAATCCAAACTCCTAAAATGTTACATGAAATTAAATATGGGAATAACTAACCCTATCTTGCTTTATCACACTTAACTAGCACTCAACCTAATAATGTCTGAAGAAGGTTCTCAAATTGGTAACTCATAAAGCTCTGTTTTTATCAACACCATGTCTTTTTCCTTTTATTGGAAAAATGAATATGATAGGTGCATTATTAAACCTTAACTAGTTGTATTACTTATAACATGAAAATAATGAGACTAACATTAAGTTTCGTGTTGGATACTCAGCCCTAGCTCATTCAAAGAAAGAACATCCATGCATGACTTAGACCCTCAACCTCTATGATAAGTTTTATGGGTCAATCTTGTAGAAACCTCTACCGTTTCTCCTAGCCCTTAAATTGCTTATATCTGGATTTTAGCTAAGTTGAAGTTTGACATTGATTGTTCCGTGCATTCAACTTAGTTGGTAAGCACAAGGAACGCTCAAAGGGCCAGCTTGGGTTCGTGCAGCAAGCAAAGCATTCTTCTCAAGCCAAGGCACCCTAGCAATCACAAAATTGTAGCCGGAAGGTTTCGTATGATAGCCACTCTCCCCCAACTTTCCTATAGTACCTCCTAATTCCTTGTACTTGTAAATGCTTCTAAATACAAAAATAACTTTCCTATAGTACCCCTAACTCTTTGTACTTATAAATGTTTCTAAATACTAAAAAAAAGTTTGACATAGATAATTAGTCCACGCATTTTTGGTGGTTTTTTTTATTATCTTAGCTTTACTTAAGCATTGAAATTGAACAAAAAAGCTCCTCATACAGCTCAAGACCCAAAATTCTGCTATATACGAGTTAATCCAAAATTCTAATAGAAAACGTCATTATTTCTATTCAAAAAGGGTAAAATCCAAATTTGGTCCTCTAACTTTGAAATTTATCCTAAAGTACTCCCTTAACTCTAAAAGTGTCTATTAAAGTCTCCTAACTCAACAAATATGTCATATTTTGATCCCTATTGTGAGTTTAAGCGTTATTTTATGTGGAACTTTGCCTACATGGCACTTACTAATTACTACTCCTATAGTAGGTTCCAAACTGCCATATGGTTGACTATACTAGAAAAATAAAAAACTTCAAGTCAAAATTGACACAAAGAAATAATTATAAGAACTTAAAGTGTAAATTTTTCCAAAATCATCATCTTCTTTGACCTTCAATTCCAGCAACAGACAACGTGTGGAGTGGCAACAAAGGGTGGATTGGCAGCAGTGGGGATGGGCTGCAGATAAGCCTTCCTCTTCTCTCCTTGATGCTGTCTACTTGCTCCCAAATCCCTACCTCCCAATCATCTTCAACCGCCCCCACCACTCAACCTCACCCCATGCTAGCTACCAGTGATATGATCTTGCCACCTGTTTTCCTTCAAGTTTTTTGCCAATCCTGCAACCTAGAATTCTACCACCACCACAGTTGGCCTCCCTAGGTTGGTGGTTTAATTTCGAGAGAAAAAGATTCAAGTGACGATTCAAGTGGCGATTCAAGGGATTTGAGTGGCAATTTAGTGGAAGAGAAAGGCTTGGTGGGAAGTGCCTAGGATAGATGGCATGGTGAGAGGCGGAGTAAGGTTGGTGAGTTAGGGACCGTCGGCAGTGATTAGGCTGGCTTTGGCCAAAGTGTCGTTAAACTAGAGGGCAGAGGAGAGGACAGATTAGGAGCAGCAGGACTCTATTTAGAATTGGGGAAAAAGATGAAGTTTGAAATATTTGTGTTTCATGTCTCCAAGATTATTGTTTGTGTTAGTCTGAGTCTGAATTTTCATTTCTGTACAATATGGTTATCCATTTTAGTCAAAGATGAAGCCAATTGGTAGTATGGGTGCCACGTAAGAAAGTTCAGTTCAAAATGATGCCTGAATTGACTTTAGGGACCAAAATAAGATATGTTATTTGACTTAGGGGGACTTTAAAAGGCACTTTTAGAGTTAAGAGACACTTTAGGACAACCTGTAAAGTTAGAGGACCAAATTTGGACTTCAACCTACTCAACAGCAACCATGGGGAGCATTTCGCCTCTGAAAAAAGCAAATGGGACCATTTCGACTCAAACGCATAACAATAGTCTATTAAAACCAATTTTGCCTATAAAAATCCAGATTTTTAAACTCACAGATCTCTCTCTTCGTCTACCTTTTCGTCATCTCCACTCGCTCCAATACAATTTTTTTGGAGCTGCAAGGTAACACTTGTTGATTCAGCCGGGGAATTTCCGCTGTTATAAATTCCCGTTTCTTGGTTCGATTCACCTCCAGAATTTGAGTGGAAAATTTATAGAGGACCTGATTGTTTTGCAAGATTCGACAACTAATTATCCATGGCGACGATCGACGAGCCTCTTTATCCAATTGCGGTTCTGATCGACGAGCTCAAGAACGAAGACATCCAGCTCCGTCTCAACTCGATCCGGCGTCTCTCTACCATAGCGCGCGCGCTCGGGGAGGATAGGACCAGGAAGGAATTGATCCCGTTTCTCAGCGAGAACAACGATGACGACGATGAGGTGCTTCTTGCCATGGCGGAAGAGTTGGGGGTTTTCATTCCTTACGTGGGAGGAGTCGAACATGCCCATGTTCTGTTGCCGCCGTTGGAGACTCTATGCACCGTTGAGGAGACCGTTGTGAGGGACAAAGCCGTTGAGTCTTTGTGTAGGATTGGTTCCCAGATGAGGGAGCAGGATTTGGTTGATCATTTTGTTCCTCTTGTCAAGGTTGGTGTTCTTTGTCTGAAGCTTTACTCTTCACAAATTTTTCTTGTGTGGGTTTTCCGTTATTATTTCCTGTTTAAGTAGTTCACAAGTTCGTTAACTGCTCTCTCATGGAAATATAAATGGGCAATTTTTGAAGTTAGGGCATCAAAGCTTCAACGCCTGATATGTAACATTTAGTTCGATCTGCCAATTCCCGGTGAATACGAGATAGATAAAGTTCTTTACTTGGAGCCTCTAGTTATCGGCTTTGAGTGGCCTTTTTCTTTCTCTATGAGCTACTTGTGTGTAACTTATGATAAGGTCTAGTGTCTAAGCATGTCAATTTCATGGCTACGTTATATGTGGTCCAGTAACGTGTTACTTTTTAAGTTTTCTGCAGTTCTTGATCTAGCTACCTAATAAATCTTGGCATGACATTCTTTTTCAAATACTATGATGTGCAACACCCAGAGATTGGCAGCTGGTGAATGGTTTACTGCTCGAGTTTCCTCGTGTGGCTTGTTTCATATTGCATACCCAAGTGCCCCTGATGCAATAAAAACAGAACTGAGAACTATATATGGTCAGCTATGTCAAGACGACATGCCTATGGTTAGAAGATCTGCGGCCACAAATCTGGGAAAATTTGCTGCTACTGTTGAAGCTGCTCATTTGAAGGTTGATATCATGTCTATGTTTGACGATCTGACACAGGACGGTATGTATTTTATTAAATAATTATGTGTGTTTCTAATATCCATACACTAGTGCTTGAAATAAGGATGTGACTATCCAGATAGTGGAATGGAAGAATAGGGTTAAAAAAGAACTGATGCTGGTGCAGAAAATGTAATTGGTTAGTGTCTTAGTCATGTCTCTGTCTCTATAGAAAATGATATCTATAGAAAAATTGGAATACAGAATTTGTGAATTTGGAACTTTAGTTTTGTATACACTCCTACTGAGAACATCCATCTGAATATGTCGCTAATAGTAATCTCAATATTTAAATCAAGTATGTTTATTGAAAAATCTTCACATGATTTTGGTTAGGGACCATGGGGTGCTTGTATGAGCTAGGTAAATGGACTTCTTTGCTTTCTAAGAGCTCCCTATCCAACTTTGGATTGATTGTGAAATGTTGGTTGCTTGTTGAACCCTGTGAATTGCATGAAAAGTGTTAGCTTTTCTACCTTTATTATACGAGTTCGACTGCCCACTCCCCTTGCTTAGTGCTAGTTGCAAACTATAAACCTAGACAAAACATGGAGGATTAGGGAGGATCAGAATTGAATTTAACTTCCCCAGGCTTTACATTCCAAAAGAATTTCTATCCGTACCCAGAATAGAAGTATTTGGTAATCTTGATCCTACAAGTAATAGGTATCTAGAACAGAAAATAGTCAAGTTGGATCTGGGCAGGCCGGAAGTTGTAGATCATAGTAAGATGAAAGAATGGGCATTAATTAGAATTCCCCACTCACAGCCATTAACTTCTTGATCTCCCAAAATCCTCCCTGGCTTTTGTGTCTAAGGCTTCTGATTCACTTGCAATAGAACTGCATAGCTTAGCAATTGGCAAAAACTAAATAGATTTATTGAGGAAGGAAATAAGGATGATCAAATGGAAAATGCTGGATGACCATAGCTCTAATCAGTCATCAGTTTTCATTATTGATAAGTTGCTGATGCACTGGTTGAAAAGATGGTAATTAGAAGTGAGAGGCTTTTGCATTCTGATGGTTACTACCTTCAGTTTAGAGGCTGGATTTAGGACTTATGGGGTAGAGAGCTTGAGGGAATATCAATAGACTCTTTTATCTGGCTTTTAAAGTTTGGAATAATTCCTAAAGCACATTCCTACAATACCTTGCAGTAATGACAGGTATCATTGTCATGGAGTTTATAGTGTAAATTGTAATACTTAAGGATGATTGTATGAATTTGTAGTATTTTTAGATCAATATTATTCAACAAAAAAGCAAATTGATCTTGGGTTTCTTTAACAATCTTAGCTAAGTACCATGCTATGTTTTTCGCTTTGTTCTATCTATTAAAAAAAGCTCGACACTGATCATCTTCATGAGCAGAGGTGAAGCTACTTTTTATGTGCACTTTCTTCCTGCAAGTTTATGCGTAGTTATGTTCTTACATGATAAACTTGCTTGCACATTGAGGTGGTAAACCTATGCTTTTCTTTCATGTTTCCCTTGCCTTCAGACCAAGATTCTGTGCGATTGTTGGCCGTTGAGGGTTGTGCAGCTCTTGGAAAGTTGTTGGAACCCCAAGATTGTGTTGCACACATTCTCCCTGTTATAGTCAATTTTTCACAGGTAGATTCATGTTCAGCTGTATACGACTCTCTCTCTCTCTCCTTCCCTCCCTGTCTCTCTCTCCCTCCCTCCCTCATTGGAGCTTGATTTGTGTGTTGAGTTATGTGCTATGTACTGGGATTTCAGGATAAGTCTTGGCGTGTCCGATACATGGTTGCAAACCAATTGTATGAGCTTTGTGAAGCAGTTGGGCCTGAACCTACCAGGTATAGCACTTTAATATGTTGCCTACCTGTGTTCTTGCTTCACCACGTAGGCCCATGTGCTCTTAACATTTTGATCCAAAACTATATTCTCCCTCATTCCTCCCCAATTGCCTCTTTGTTGATGTTTATCCCCTTTCCTCCTTATGCTATCCTGCTGTTACTGTTTGCGTTCCAAATGTTCTTATATCCTGGCCATTGTTGTTGATATGCTTTAATGAGAATTTCAATAGTTACCCCTTTCCTTCGAACATATTGAGTAGACCATTAAATGCTGATTTTTATCTTCTGTTCAGGTCAGAGTTGGTCCCTGCATATGTTCGGCTACTTCGTGATAATGAAGCTGAAGTGCGAATAGCTGCTGCTGGGAAAGTGACTAAATTTTGTCGAATTTTAAATCCAGAACTCGCAATTCAGAGTATTCTCCCCTGTGTCAAGGTATGGCTTATGTGTGGTTTTATTACTTTCCAGCTGGTTTCTATTGATATATTGTTTATGGGGATTTATGGCACTTCTGTCCTTGTATAGCTTTCTTGTCTAAACATCTACTGTTGCCTGCTCTAGGAACTCTCAACGGATTCATCCCAGCACGTCCGTTCTGCTCTTGCTTCAGTTATAATGGGAATGGCTCCAATATTGGGGAAGGTAAGATTTGTAGTTCATTATGAAAGAAATATGGTAAATTTGTTGTCTTCCTTTTGGTTGGGTTAATTATGTCCTATTGTTTGATCATACTTCCTTGCAAATTTTGTTCAACTTCTCATGGTTGATCTTCTGTAGTCTTTCTTCTGTTTTTAATGAAATGTTTTTCTTTGTTGGTCAAAAAAGGAAATAAAAACCTTCTTGGAAATCTTCTGTACCACATCTGTAAGTAGGATGGTGTCATAACAGGATTATTGCCATATCTAAAAAATGTAATAAGTCGTTCTGTCAAAAAAAATAATAATAATAATAATTCAAACAACCTCCCATACAGCTTCACTTAGCACTGTGATAAGCCCTCATTTGTTGAATATTTATGACGGAAGCAAGAAAGCTTATTTTGCAGACTCAACTTTCTATAGTAACAGTGGCTTTCCTTGTAACATCATGGATGCTTTTCAGGATGCAACTATAGAACAGCTGCTTCCAATATTCCTCTCTCTTCTCAAGGATGAATTTCCTGATGTTCGACTCAATATCATTAGCAAGCTTGATCAAGTGAACCAGGTTTGTCACAGTTTTGACTGACTCATTCAAATCATGTTAGTGGATGTTTTTAATATATTTCTCTTCCCCTCCTTTTTAAAATTCTACACCGTCTTTTGTAAAGATCTGTCTAATGTTGAATTCCAAGACAAGCTTCTTATGTTCTTCAGAAGCAATTTTGATGTAAAAAGAAAAATGGATAAAGCAGCTGGAGTTTCCTCATGCATTTTCACTGTACAAATTACCAATTAATTGGCCGAGCAGATGAGAAAGCCTTTAACTTTCTTAAACAGGCACTTCAATGAAAGTGTCACATATGTATAAGGTTTATCATGATTAAGGTACAGTTCTAAATCAGCAGCTCTAATATTTTTCTCATCATTCAGGTGATTGGAATTGATCTTCTATCCCAGTCGCTCTTGCCTGCCATTGTTGAGCTAGCAGAGGATAGGCACTGGAGGGTCCGGCTTGCTATAATTGAATACATACCTTTATTGGCAAGTCAATTGGGTGTTGGGTTCTTTGATGATAAGCTTGGTGCTCTCTGCATGCAATGGTTAAAAGACAAGGTACTCTTGCATTAAACAATTATTTCCAGTTTTCTTAGGGTCATTCAAGGACTCCTTGCTTTCTCCTCGCTCCCTCCTTTCTCTATTTCAGCTAGTCAGGAAGGAAATGAACCTGGGTTCTGGTGCATTTACAATATTTTTGAAAAAGTGCTTTTATTTATCGGGAAGGATGTACATTTTGCCAACCCTCATCTAGTAGTTTGCTATTTCAATCTTTTTCCAGGAGATTGCCAGTTCTACGTCTATACATGCAGAGGGTATTGAAGGTTTCCTCATAATGTTCATATGATGCATATTTGTCATTCATACATGAAGCCTTATGATTTTCTTACATATGACAGTAGCTAATTTTAATGCATGCTGAGCACATTTTTTGCATTATATATTGTAATTAAGCAGAATCAAATGACCTGATTTGAAAGAATTACTGATTTGAAGTATCAAGTATAAATATGAAAGAAATTAGTACAAACTTGCTAGTTCATATCTGTATTTTCCTTGGTATTTAAATATATCTTTGCTTTAATTAAGTATCATATGAAATCATTAAAATGCTAAAATTCTATAGTAGCTAACTTAGTTTGTAATGAAATAACAAGCCATGATGGCCAAGGCCAGATCAAGCAAAAAACACTTAAGAAACATATTCTTCTTAGAATATTAGTCTATGAGTCAGCATGCATTATCTGTGTGAAGATTTCATTTAAGTTCCATTTGATGTTGCATTTCAAATAACCAAACATGATCTAACTGTTTTTCTGGTTCAAGAATTGTCTTTGTTCCACCAAAATTTCAACACAATTTTTAAGTCCTTTTTCTACCGCAAGCAAATTGTACCTTGAGTTCTCAAATAAGATTCTGTTCATTAATTCACCAAATCTTCTGTTAAAAATAATTTATTATATCTATTATTTTTTTCCTTATTTGATTTCTTGTGAATCCTTCAAGTATTTAGGTTCGATTATTCATAAGGAGGGAGACCTTAAACAAGATGTCAATTACTGAACTAAAATAGGCTGGATGAAGTGGCGAAGTGCCACTGGAGTTATACTATATACAAATGTGCCTCTTGAGTTGAAGGGTAAATAGTATAGGACGGCTATCCGACCAGCAGTGCTCTATGGTGCTGAGTGTTGGGAGATGAAAAAGCAACATGCAAACAAAATGAATGTTGCAGTGGGTGAGGGAGCATACGCTAGGGAATAGAATAAGAAATGAAGACATTAGAAGCATGGTAAAACTAGCTCCAATTGACAGTAAGAATCAAGGAGGATTGCCTTGGATGGTTTTGGCATAATTAAAGGAGACCAGTAGATGCACCAATGCATAAGAGTGATAGAATTGATCTAGGATCAGAAGAGCTTGCTACCAACCAAGTTAAATGGAGACATAGAATGCATGTAGCCGGGCCAGCGACCCAAACTAGTTGGGGCTAACTCTCAGTTGATTGATTGATTGATTGATTTGATCCCTTGCATGTGAAATTCGAATAAAGTAATATGGCTTTTGTAACTATCATGATGTTGTTGCTCTAATTATCATTGTTATTACCGTTATCAGCATTTGTCATTCTTGTTGCCGTTGGATGCATGTTTTTAGGTATTAAATAGCACCAACAATTGTTTTCTTTTGGAAACTCACTGAATAATTGATTGAATGGAAAAACTGATTTCCATATGAACTGATAAAATAGCCTCTTAAGTTATTGTAAGTTGGTGATAATAACGGATGCAAGTAAAAGGAGCTGCAAATTTTTTGGGTCGCTTCATTTTGTTGATGAATATTTGAGGATAGATATGCATATAAGCAGATTGCTTTCAAGAATAATATAATATTCACCTCCAAGCTAAGGACACAGGCAGAAGAGATATAGTTTTCTAATGGGCAATGCTTTTGAATTCCTCATTCAGTTTTTGTTTCTCGAAGATAACCTTTCCTTTCATTGGCAGCTCATGATTTAAAAGCATGAAGAGTTTTAATTACATTCAATTTTCAGTGTTATGGCGAGATACTTACCAGGAGTAGCAAAATTGTTAGTAAACAGTTAGTGTCAATAGTTTCATGAAAGAGAGTAACAAAATATATTTTATAAGGGCAATGTGGTATATTAAGTGGCACTGTTTGAGTTCAGGTTGTATATGGTAAGTTTGAAGTTCTGTGGTAAAGAAGTCAAATAGAGAAGCAGCCATTCTGTATTTCAGCTTTTTCTTGTTGACTTACATGCTACCAACTTTGCTTTATTGTTGCAAGTTATGGACACAAGATGCTGCTGTTTATATTGCATCGCTTCTACTTATATGTGACTTACTGCATGGCAATTGATTGTAGGTCTACTCAATTCGTGATGCAGCTGCAAATAATGTGAAGCGCTTGGCAGAAGAATTTGGTCCAGACTGGGCAATGCAGCATATTGTTCCACAGGTTGGCCTCCTAAAATGTTGCATAAGGTTCCCATGTCTGCAATGTACTTTAGTTGGTTGATTTAAAATAACCTATTCCATCATCCAATAGCATTATAACAAGCATCATCTTTTCTCTGGTGTGCAAATTCAGTTGAACAACGTGGCTCAGTAAACCCGCTTTCTTATATTAATCTGTTGGTACAAATCATAATGGATTTTGCTGCTTGTTCAATGAGAGAAGTCTTCTCAAAGTTGTTTGGTAGCATAAATAAGTATATTCAGAAAAAATAAAGAAGGCCAATGAATAAAAGTAGCAATTCTTGACATAATAAGTATCAGTAACTAAGGTAAATCATGTCAACATCAAAAGATTAGGCACTTCTGTTAGATTATATTTCCCTCTAAAATTTCCCCTAATTTGGAATTTCAGGCATGACAGTAGGTTTGGTTATATCATTTTGATGAGCCATTGAAGTAGTTGAAAGACCATTAGGTAAAGGAGTTGATGGGTAGCAGTTTCTAGTATTGTTTGAATTTCAAGTCTTTTGCCTGATTTTCAAAAAGAGAAGGGCTTGATCACAGAGCATGTACTCACACGATGCCTGGCCCTTATGCATATAACTGGTCCCAACTGTGAATGCACTTTAAGGTTTCCAATGTGATTTGCTGGCCATGCAACAGTTTACATGATTCTTTCATTTACACGCGTAGCTTGGTGGGGAGGAAACATGTGTTTTGAGTTCTGAATTCAGTAACAAACAATCTGGTATTACTAATGTTGCTTCATTTGGTTTATTGCGAAGATTAAGAAAGTAGGAAAAGTTCTTTTTGCACATAAATCAAGTAAGTTGGAAAAAGTAGATATTAAAATTATAAGCTCGAAGGGTGGTATGGTAAAGTAAATTACTAAATCTGGAAATGTTAAGATTTGAGACTGCCAAAATGGATTATATTGCATTAGTTTCAGGATGAAGGGAATATTTCATTCATTCCAGTCCTAAAGAAAGTTGCCAAAATGACCGTTGGATATGCAGGTTTTGGACATGATTAATAATCCCCATTATCTCTACCGGATGACCATTTTGCATGCCATATCTCTACTTGCTCCTGTTTTGGGCTCAGAAATCACTTGCTCAAAACTTTTGCCTGTGGTCATAAATGCTTCAAAGGATAGGTGCGTATTCGTTCTGTTGGAAACTGAGTACGATGAATTGGAAGTTGGGAAATGGTGACTGAATGTCTTGCATCTGCAGGGTACCAAACATCAAGTTCAATGTGGCGAAGGTGTTGCAGTCGATTATTCCAATCGTCAACCATGCTGTAAGTTAAATTTGTTTTCCTTTTGTGTTTCTAGAGAAAGCTCTTATTTATGCAAAATGACTGCTGCCAAAGACCAGAAAAGTTGAAGAGTTGAATTGATGCAGGTGGTCGAGAACACAATTCGTCCGTGTTTGGTGGAGTTGAGTGAGGATGCGGACGTGGATGTTAGATATTTCGCCAACCAAGCCTTGCAGTCGATTGATCAGGTGATGATGTCTACCTAAAGCAATTGGCACTCATTCTTTGTAGCTGATTCTATCTAGCTAAAGTAATTGCCCGTCTTCATTTTTTTTTGTGCCTCTTAAATCTCTCTCTGATTGTGTTTAAAATTACAACTGATGATTTGCCTACAGTTTGTATTGATTGATTTTCCCCTCTTAATGCTGGGAGTTACTTGTAATGGAAGAAACACTTCATCATTTGGCTCAGTTATCTCTTGACTCCATATTTGGCCTACGCAATATACATTTTGATTTTCCTTAAGCAAAGTTTTAGTGCATAAAGTTCACTCGGCTCAGTTCGGATTAGTCAGAATTGATCCAAATCACTTCCAGGCACCGAAAGTTGTACATCAATATTGAGTCGGATATAAAATATAAAGACCTGACGTGTTTCATTTACATATAGTCATATACACCATACATTCTGTTCTAGTGGGCTTCTTAGGAACTAGTATCTCTCCTATCGGTAAAACATACACAGTAACTAAGATAAGATTCCAAAAAAGGCTCTGGTGGTGCCTAAGAGGTGGTAATAATGGTATGAACAACCATATTTATTTTCCTGCGTTAGAAGCAAAGAAGCAGTTTTACCCCTCAAATGAAGGGAGGCTGTAGCTGTAGCTCCTCGTTGGCTTGACGCAATCGGATTCCGACCATCCAATTCGATGATTGACATTGTCATATACCACCAGCTTTCCACGCAAAGAGATATCTGCAAACGATTTTGGAGTTCTGAGTCAGACATGGAAATTGAATAAGAACAAAAAGTGGAATAGGATTAATACCTTGAAACAGCCTTTGTACTTGAAAACTTCATTCTATTACAAGGGCTTTAATAGCAACTTTCTTACCTCCAACTATGATTGTGGATCCGTCGTAGACTTTGCTCCCATCAAGAACACCTAAGCATATATTGCCTTTATCCTGCGAAAAGTAGAAGCTCCTTTACAAATATTCTTTTTCCAGAGAGGTAAATGGAGGTAGAAAAAAACTGTCGAAAGGTTGTGGATACACAATTCGCACATTAATAATTAAGTAACCCTCTGGAGGAATCTGAAGCTTCTTCGAGATGATCCACCATTTGCTCCCGAAATGAAGAGTCAAAGGGTTGAAAAACTGCTTGACGGCCTCAATACTTCTGCAAAGCACGCAAAGGCAACCGGTTTAATACCGTCACTGTTTCACGTGAAGCGAACTTCACGGACATATCTGCATGTTCCCCTTTGCACATTTGGTACAACAGAAAATGATGTAATTCTTAAACCACGAATAAGACTTCACATACAAATGGGTTGCAGGTTTGCAGAAAATCCTAAACAAGCTCGCTATCTTCAGCTATGACCAGCGGATGAAGGCACAAGGCAGTTAACTAGTATTAATGTGGTTTTTAGAAAACCATGCATGGCTGCGCATATAATAGCAATTGATGTTTCAAATCCCTGTATAAAGATATCTTCACTGGTTTTAACCTAAATACACTAACACCGACTCTGGCTACAGGTGGCGGGATAAACTAGAGAAATAAAATATACAATACCTGACAGGAAATTCAGCTTTCCAACAGATGGGCAATGTTGGATCTGATGTATGGCGGAGGAATCCAGCATCAGATACTTCTTGGATCTGCAGAGAGTATAATCAACGGTTGCTCTTAACAATGAAGAATAGCATGAAAAAGGGTTGATTAAACCATTCCATGCAGCTTAAAATGGGATACTTACTGATGCAACCAATCCAGAATATGCTTCTTTCGTGAAGTATGTATAAGAACTGCCACTGTCAAATACAACTCTTCTTTCATTGTTGTCTGGCCCACCTAAACTGAGAGTACTCCTCCCATAATTTATTTTTGTGACTTCTGTATGATAAAGTTCCCTAAGAAGAGAAAAAGAAATACCAACTCAAAATCAGCAGCTAATAATGTAATCTTCAGAAAATGGCAATACAGGTCCAACAGCAAAAGCAGGAAAAGTTTGGGACTTCATGTTAGGACACACACACACACAAACAAGAAGTGCACCCCCCAAAACTTTTGAAGCAATAATCAAGCACGAATTTTTAAGCAATTATCTCAGAAGTTGTAGCCAATGGAGTTCACTAAAACATTGCATTCTTTCTGAACAATATCAATGGAAAGTAAACTCATCTTAAAAACAGATGGTTGAGGACATAACACAATCAGGATAGAATATTTAGTCACCTAGATGACTTCTTTGTTTTGCATGAAAGAAGTGAATTGAATCTACTTCCTCTCACCGCATTGCCAATTGAACCGTATATAAATAATCTGTTAAATTGAAAAATATGAAACCTAAAACGGAAATCCTTACTTACATTGAAGGGCTCAAGAGCATGGGGACCCATGAGATACCCCAATTTGGCACAAAATCATCACCCAAGAAAGTATATCCACCAGCATAAGTATTGGTAGAAAGGCAATGACCAACCACATTGTTAATGAGTCCTTTGCTAGCCAATTGGGAAGGCAGGCTAAATTTAGCATTGCTTAATCCAAGAATACCGTCAGTCTCAGCCAAAGTATTCAAAAGCAAGCCTTGCTGATCATATGCACACCTTAAGACAGATACAATTGCACCAGTTACTTATGCAATGAAACATAGGCAAAATGTGAAGCAAATCCTAAACATTAATACAGAAAGGAAAAGCACAAGTATTCTGGTTGAGCTAAGGTACCCAAATACAAGATTCAATTTCATCAATGACCCATTTGCAGCCAATAAATGAAAGTTATCTTTTGCAAGAACACCCATAGAAGAGCTACGATCAGCATATTGAATCTCATAGTCACATTGCGAAGTTTCATAGTCATCATGCCTATGATCCTTCTGGACTTCCACACACACGGAATCCTTTTGAGCCACTATGCTTCCTCCAGTGGGTTTGTACAATGAATTTGCTCCCTACATCAATTGGTTCTGTTGGGCAGGAGGTCAATGGCATTTATCAAATGCAAAGCAGATCAGATTGTTCTGAAACAAACCAATTAGGGAAAATATGAAACAAGACAATAGGACAGATGACTTGGGTTTCAGATCTTAACCAGCATAAAATGTTTGGCATAGTTAACTAATCAGAAAAATTCTAGGCACTTGATTTTACTTTATGGGTTCTCTTTCACTCTTAGTGTCATATGTTAGATCAAAGAAAGACAGAATAATTGTTTGATGGCAAGGCCATGATGAGGCAACTATGTGTATGGCGTGTAACAACCCAAAAAAGAAGAACAAGAAAAAAGACTCAGTCCAAAACATTTAAAAAGTTTTACCAAAAGAACTTCATCAAATTGGAAAGTTAACGGGCTAGAGAATGATGGGAGTTAGTCTGCAGTTTCATCAGTAGCACCAAAATAGTTGCTGCTCCACAACTGCATGAAAATCGGAAGATATCTGCTGGCCCCTAACCAAGTTACTTACAAATCTATACATAAAAACCCCGGTACATGAAGAATAATAGTTTTTCTTACCTTGGCACAACTGTTACAAGGAGCATCACATTGGATCCAAGTTAGGCCACTCCCAGTGTCAATATCAAGAAAATAAGGTCTCCTTGGATTCCCCAAAAGCATATATGTAAAATACAACCTGCGTATTCATAAAATACAATGTTACCAAATACTGTCTTCCATATGCTTTAGGCAACTTTCCTGGATTATTAAGGGGTTATCATCTTCCCTTTCTTTCCAGAAACAGTCAACCCAACGTTATGGTAAAGGATGAAAATTCAAGCTCAGAAAATTCCGATGTCACTAAGGTCATATTAAAATTTCCTCCTACAACATTGATCATCATTCACCATTAATACAAAGGGTCCTACGGTCATAGAAATTCCCCCCCCCCCCCCCCCCCCCTTTTCCTGAACTTCAAGACCCTGTTTAGTACAACAAAACCAAGTATGGAAGCTGTAGATGGCTCATGCAATTCATTTAGCTACTCCATTGGTACCTTCATGTTAGACCTCTCCTATTGCACCAAAATTAAGAATGCTTCGCTTTGTTTTGGTTATGTTTAAGAAGAACTTTACATAAACATTGCAAAAGCCAAGCACAAAGTGATCTCTTTTTAAATTGGAATCCAATTGAAACAGAAAGGTCCCACTTCATGATAGGAGGGGAGTCTTCAATAAAATATGAAGCACCACTCAAGCTACAGTCAAATATGATGTCAAATCGACAGGCCAGAATATGACTATCATTTGTCATACATGAACCAATCACATAAAGATTCTATCAAATGTATTTGTCCCTCATATCAAATGATCTAAAAGGCATACCTAAAAGGTGACAAAAAATGCATGTACATAGCCGTGACAAACACCTTCCTCCTTTTTTCCTAAACGGGCCAGGGAAACAATGTTTTCCATAGTTGTCCGTCTCAACTCACATTGCATGAATAACCTTAACTTTATTATCTACTGCCGATAAAGTTCGAAACTTTGAAGAATCCACAAATTGCATTGATCAAACTCCCCCAATTACATAAGAAGAAATTTATAATTAGTTGAGTAAACTAACAGAGTTCTCCATACCCATCTGGATAAACATTCCCAGTGACAGGAAAGTAAATGGATGAATCAACCGCAGCATCATTAGCCATTGCAATCTTGCTCTTCTTCAGGGACACAATAGCCTGGTCACCCATCAAAGCTTCCAAATCCTCACTTCGCGGATCAACAAACCTCCCCAAATCAAGCTCCAAAACATCTCGGATATAGCTCTTATGATGCAAAGGAAGGATAAACGAGTTGAGTTTCTGATCATCCTCGCGGGAACGCCTCAACTCCTGAATGGCATTCGAGCACACCGAACGGTAGACAAGCAGAGCAACAAGAGAAACAAAAAGAAACCCCAAAACCTTCCTCCGAGAAACTGGTCTCTCGGATGATGAGAACCGGAGCCGAGAGTTCTGTTGGTTCTGTTGGTGTGGTTGACTCGGTTCTGCAGGTGCGTTCTGCACTTGGGTCTGGACCGATTCCGGAGGAAGATCATCTGTGACTGTGAAAGCGGTGATTGTTTTACCAAGAGACGGGTTTTCTGGTGGTGGAAGAGTGATTATGACCACACCCTTGAGCAGCTGAGGCCTGTCATCAGAATCCATCTCACTCTGTGAATTCAAGAATTTGTTTGAATCCAAAATGCAACAACTGGGATTGATTTGATGAGAGAGGAAATGGGAAATCAAAGGATTGAAGGGGAGAATCTGGGAGTGAGAGGACTGTGGGTCGTCTGAACCTTCATCTTCTTCTTCGCACCAGGGAAGACTCGTCGTTGTGTAGTCAATATGACGTTTGACGCGTACACTGGAAGTTCCATTTTCAAGGTAAAAATGTAAATATATTAAAGACGGGTCAAGGTTGTTTTTGCCGGGAAGAGAATGTTCATGGTAATTTGCTCCACTACTCTGAAACCCTTTTTTTTTTTCCTGTTGCAAGTTCGTCCTAAACCTTCCATTTGTTCTAGGTCTTAAACCTTTATTAAGGATTGCAAATTGACACTTTTTTAATAAAAAATATTTTATTTCAATTGCTAGTGAGTCAAATGATGTCTTACAAATCAATGGTATAAGACACTAAAAAATAACAGAGACATATAAACTGACTAATAAAAAATTATGTATCTTTACACACCAAATGAAGGAAAAAGAATAAAATTGAATTGAAATCTTCTATGTAAACAAGGAAAATTTTAGAAAAATAACTCATAAGTAACTGGAAAAAAGACAAAATAAAGGACAAAATAATTAGAAAAAATAACATACTATCATTCCAATCTATTATTTGTAAACGCCTTATTATGTAAATTTCAACCGTTTTCCGCATTTCACTTGATCTTCTCATAGCCACAAATTTCAAAAATAGGTCACCCAAATCTATTCATTGTAAAACATCGATTGAACTAGATAGTGCTTCTATAGATGGTGATGAAGGAATTTCATGGAGAAAAACGAACAATGACAATGACTGAGGATAATTGAGTTAAGTAATGATGAAAAATTAACCGGCCAGATTTACATTGGAATCAAGCTTGGCCGGATGTATAAGGAATAGAAAAGAAGGAACGATGGGAGCAGGGAGGAGAGGGACGTGCAGCTAGGTTCAAATTGGCACTTTAGAGGCACCTGCAGTTGTTTGTGCATACAGGATCCTCTTACATTTAAATTAGTATACTGCTTAAAAATGTTTAAGTAAATTGTGAATATTAATGATTGTGTGCGTGCATATTCTTGCTTATATTTTATATAATAGTTGTGAAATTGGTTTTCAAATCAAGAATTGGAACCTTAATTTTGTAAACTGAGAATCGAGATTACTAAGTTTGTTAACCACTAATATTTATCAATATAAATATGTAATTTACATTTATTTACCAATCTTGCAAATACATATTTTTTTAACACACATACATCTATTCTACATATTATAAATAAAAAATTTAGGATAAACAAGTAATTGCGGAGTTAATTAAACACCTAGTTGAGTGAAGCATCAAAATTTTTAATCTTAATTCCTAAATTACCCCTAAATTGATATTGTTTTAATTTTGACCAGTCAACATGCTTATACTACTAAAATTTCGTTAATTCAAGATGGATAGTTTTTTGATAGCTTACTGCGTTAAAAATTTCTAACAGAGAGCCCTCGTCAATAGTCTAGCAACATTTTTTTTTATAGCAATCTATTGAAAATTTTCAGATGAATATTTTCCTGCCCAAAATTGTCTGCCAAACTAAAATTCTTTAAATTCCATTTTCTGACAAACAATTTCCAATGGCTGTTCATAGAAAATTTACAAAGTCTAGCCATTGGATAATTGTCGGGCCATATTTCCGATGGCCATATGCAGGAAATTTTTTTGTAAATATTTGATCATTAAAAGTTGACTTCTAAAATGAAATTTTTTGAAAGCAATATTTCTGACGGTCAATTTTCAATTGCTGTCTATCACGAATTAAACTTTTCAAAAATTTTAATTTTTTACTTCGAATTTTCTGATGACCAATTTCCAACGTTTAGTGGTTGGAAACTATAAAATTTTCTTTCTCCTCCACCATTATAAAATTACCCATTTTTTTTTTTTATCGAAACCTCATTTTTTTTCTCACCCATCCTTATTCTCTTTCTCACAAAATTTTCTTCTTCTCATCCTCTTTCTCCTCCTCCTCCTCCCCATCCTCCTCCTTCTCCTTATGCTTCTTCTTTTTCTCTTCATCTCTTTCATATCATTACTTTTTTTTTTGTTTCTTTTTCTGCTTTCACCTCTTCCTTGTCATTACCTTTCTTTCTTTTTTTACTTCTTTTACTTCTTCTTCCTCTCTCTTCTTCTTCTCCTTCTACTTCTTCTTTTTCTCTTCATCTCTCTCATATCATTACCTTTTTTTTTTGTTTCCTTTTTTTCCTTCACCTCTTCCTTGTCATTACCTTCTTGTTTTTTCTTTTACTTCTTTTTCTTTTTCTTTCTCCCACTTCTTTCCCACAATCTTTTACATATTTTTCTTGTTTTTCTTCTTCTTCCTTCCCTATCTTCCTCACTGTATTTTTCTTATTTTTTTCATCATCATCATCATCATCATCTTCTTCTTCTTCTTCTTTCTTTGCTCTTTCCCACTATATTCTTCTTCTTCCTTTTATTTCTCACTATTTTCATGCATTGCTACCCGCAAAAAAAATAACATTTTGTTAGGAAAAAAAATTTCCGATGGCTATACATAAAAAAATCCAATGGACAATGGCCGTTGGAATATCTAATGGACAAATGTCATTGGATGTTTGTTGTCTACCAAAAATTCCAACAACTGCCGTCCTTCAGAATTTTACTACCAGAGTAGTCGGAACCACATTTTGACGATGACTATTTTTCGTTCTCTTTTCCAATGATTAGCCATCAAAAAAATTTCTCCTAATGTGCATAAAAGTGACAAATGTTTCCAATAACTCTGTTGAAAAATGTTATTTCCAATGGCTATCCATTGGAAATAGCCATCGGGAATAAAACTTTTCCTATTATTGTTATTTTGGTAAATTGAAACATTAGCTATCAAAATTGTGGAATTAAGGATATTAATGTATTCTGGCATAATCACATATTCACAATAGTTGATCTTTGGAATATTTGTCTGACTTGTAAAATAACAAACGTGTTAAATTAAAAAACAAATGTTATAAGCAATTAATATATCTCTTTTTATAAGAAAAAAATTATCGTTGTTCTATATTTGTATTTTATTTTTGAAATAATATTTTTTATACATATTTTCATATAGAATTCTCATGTAGATTTTTAAAAAAATATTTTTACAATAAGCTATACACAAGTAGTTAAAACAATCACCTGAAATAAAAAAATAAATAAATAAGAGCTATCACTTTTTCATACATCATACCAAATATTAGGATGTACAACTTGTTTTTTGTAACAATGTTACATATACATTATCATATTATTTAAACATGTCATTTAATCCATTATCATATATCAATTTTTGTAATATGTAATACCATTCTAGTATAATACTCATGTCCATTTGACGAGTATAGAGCTACTATATGTACTTAATTCTCAACATACAAAAAGCAAAGCGAAATAAAAAATAGGTTTTTAAATATCAAAGATATTCGATATAATTATTAATTAGACACAAATATTGTCAAATACAATAGTCCAATAACTAACATATTGATACAAGTGAAAAAATGTTACAGACAATATCATTTTACTTTGTTTAAATTAATAATTTAGAAGGCTTACAAGACAATATGAGAATTATAGCAATTAAAATTTAATATGTCTGAGTGATGTTATTTCATGTACTCAATGCTAAACATAATTTAGTTTAAATTTTTATTGATATTTGAAAAATGTTGAATTTTAATGAATCAATGAATCCTGAATCAAATTAAGAATCAAGTCGAGAATAGAAAGTGAATTGCACGGTTCGCTGCATAATCCCATTCATCTATAAAATTTGAATCAAGATGATGGTGAATAAAATCAAATCGTATGATTTTGATAACCATGCTTTATATAACATTTGGGTCTCTCTTCTTGTAGAATATTATTGTCTCATCAAGCTGCAAGATTTTGAATTCTTTAAAAAATAGTGTTAGTGATTAACGTTAGATGTTAGAATTTTATATAACAATAAATTTTAGGTTTTGAAGAGTTGGAAAAGTTATCACAATCATTGATAATTTATTTTAACCTCTAACACTAATTTTAGACATTATTCTCAAATGAAACATGCATTTTTTTTGTACTTAGAGGTTGACCTAATATGCAAAGTTCTAACTTATCCACTTACCTTATCAGCTTCTAGTGTTCGTCAACATTGGGCCTGGTGAGTAGGATATGGACCACCCCAGTGGTAACCCTGGGCCCTCTTAGCTTTAAGCCTTGAATCTTGATACGTGGTCCATTAGACCTGGTGAGGTAGGATCCAGTTCACCCTATTGGTTTCATCTGTAATTTACCTCCCCCTCAAAAAACCAAAACCTATTTTTTTTAGGCAAAAAAAAAAAACGTATTCTCGATCTCATATTTTCGTGTTCTTTATGAATTTATTCCTTACATCTTTTCCCTCATTATTATAAATTTAGAAAGATTTAGAAATTAATATGATTCTTAAGGGGACAAAAAAATAGGAAGAAAAATTTACAGATAACCCATAAATTGTCAAACAATTACGTAATAATTCACATTTACAAATTTACAAACAAATAAAAATTTACGTATGCAAAACTGTAAGACTTCTTGCCATTATTTTTTCTCTTTTGAGACTTCACAATTTGGGGAGTAATGCTAAATTTTTCATAAGGTATTTAGTTAGCTCCATTGGCTTTGTAATAATACTTAGGTCTTTATAAGTTTTTATTTTATGACATATCAAGTTAGCATCAATGTATTATATGAAGATGAAAATAGTTTATTATTTTTTTTTTTCGGTTTGGGTGTGAACAGTTTAAATAGTTGATAAATAAATTTGTAAAGAGCAAAAGGTGATAAAAGATTGCAACACTTTTATGGCCCGTTTGGGACCATTATAAGAAAGATTCGATACTTCTAATGCAAACAAAAAAAAACACTGGAGTATTTATTAGTTCAAAAAAATTCTTATAATTTCCTAAACTGTGATTAACCGAACCAATTTAACATGTTTTGGGTTAAATCATCTACTGTTGAAAATCTGGCCCACTTCATTTTTCCGTTTCTACCCCTAGTTTGAGTTTCTTTCTACATGGTTTCTTTAATGTGGTAAGACTTGTAATAAACAGCAACTTGATGCCCAATCAGTTGACACTCTACATTTGAAGTAAGTGGGCCAGAGGAAAAATGTGTTAATGGATTGTTTGTTTTGCGTTTTCACATTCCTATTAACATGTTATATGGTCCGGCCTTAAAAAGAGTACAAAAGTTTCTTTGAAGTTATTTATATTTACACCTCACTATCCTCGAACAATATCCCATTGTCACCATAAACTGCCTACAAAATCACCATATCCCATTGTCAACCCTAAGCCGCTACCGCCCAATGATTCACCTTCTCCAGCTCCTTCCCCATAATTCGAACTAGATTCTTTGCCCAAGCTTGCTCTTGTGCCACCTACAAAATCTCCACTCTCCGATTCACCGTCTTTGAGTCTAAAGATCTCAAAATCACCATTTTCCGGTTCATCACCATAAGCCCAATCACCAATGGTTAATTATTCTCTGACTTCGACATCTCCACCTCCTAGATCTGCCCTTTCGACCTCCCTGCTTGGAGCCTACCCATTCTTGCGTGCCGATGCTAAAAAACCATGGAGTGAAAGTGTACATGTAGCGGAGAAGATGGAATGAATCGCAAAGTGTACTTGTGACAAAAGTTCCCTCGGAAAGACATCAAATGAATCACAGAGGAAATGAATCTCCAAAAAATTGTTGGAGAAAACAAGGAAGATGAGAATAACGACAAGGATTTAGTGCGAGGGAAGAATTAAGGAAAGCGATTGGAAGAGAAGATGGTAAGGTGCCAGAGAGGCCGCCGTTGGGAGGATTTCAGTAGCATCCATGTCATGGCTCAGGCATTAGTTAGGTGTGTGACACAAATGTAATTAGTGGTTGTTTTAAGGGGGAGTTTGAAATTGTTTGAAAAACAAACCTGATTAACGTGTTAATTCTCCCACATCTTTACAAAACGAACTAGGCTCACTTGAGAATTCATGCCTTGGCGTATTAAAAATCTTCTTCAAAAGGTCATTCGGGGACATCCATAGAGCTGTAAATAAACTGAACAAATATAAATAAGCTATATTTATATTCGTTCATCTAACTTTTAATGAACCAATAAATGTACACTACTTCTCTATTCATGTTTATTCATTTATTATTAAATGAACACGAACACAAATACAAACAATTAAAGCTAATTACTGCCCCTAATCTAAATTGAAACAAGTCTAACAATATTTGACAGGGTAATAAATGATGGTGGAAGAGATTATGAGTTAGGTTTATGAGGCTTTGATGGGACAACAAATTCGCATTATGAGGGAAATGATTGGTTAGGTCTGGGAAAGTAAAGATAATAAATTAATTTTGGAGAAATTGGATCATAATCATTTATCTGTGGAGTATGTGGACATTGATATATATATATATATATATATATATATATATACATATAAATGAATAATAACCGAATTATTTATGAACATAAATGAATGATCGAGACCTTATTTATGTTTGTTCATTTTATTAATTAAATAGAAAATGTTGTTCCTATTTGTCTGTTTAACTAAATAAATAAACATAAATAAACTTTCATCAAAAGGTTTACAAATGATTTATCAAACGTTCTATTCCTTTATACCCCTAGACATCTGATAAAATCTTCTTAAAAAGTATCCACTAATCTCAGATTAAATATAAATAATAATATTCAGTTGTTATGTAAATATAATACTATTTAAAAATAAATATTCTATCTATTCAATTATTGCTTGAGAAAATTTTTGTTAAGAAATCAGTAAACTTTGTTACAAAATTTGACTCTTTTTGGTGTATAAAGGAAAAGTGCCAATACATGCTTTTATAAAATATATATATAAATAAAAGTATTTTCCAGGCATATTGAAGTAATTCTTTCAATTAGTGCATACATTTTTTGAAGAAAAAATAATTTTTTTTTTATCAATTAAACCAATTTCCACCAAATCCACTTATATATTATTTTCATATGTGGTTCGTCACTTTTTGATGTTTTTTTTGGATGAATTTGACAGTTTTGTTTAATTGAGCCTTAAATATCATACCAAAAAAGAAAAAAATCCTATCGCACAGGCTAATATTTCGCCAAAAATATCCATTGCACCTGTGCCCCGGGCCCCTGGCGAGTGAGTGGCTAAAGATTAGTGGCTGCCAATCTGCCAGAATAGTTCGAAACTTCAGTCATTTCACATCACAAGCTTTAAATTATCGAGATCTGATAATAACAATAATAATAAATAAATTGTCGAGATCCACTTGAATTCTGATTGATACAGACAAATAAAGATTTATCTCAAATTCTAAACAAGAGTCAGGAGCAAAAGGGCAAATTAACAGAAAATTTAGTGCTCCGTCCCATAATAGATAAATCGTTTATCTGGATACAGAAATTAAAATGGTTATTTAGTAAAATTTTAAATAATAAATATTTTTTTAATTTTATATGGTGAAAGTTTAAATGAAGATTAAAAAAAATTATTTACTGGGTTTTGTGTGGTAAGAGTTTAAATTAGAGTAATAAGGTAAATTAAAAGTTAAAAACTTTGGTAGGTGGGAGGATTTAGGATTGGGGGAAATTGGAGATAGGAAATTTTGATAATTTCTAGATGAAATGCAGTTGAGTCCTGCTTTCTTAGGGTTAAAATTCTACTTCGATATTATCTCATTATGCCTCAGCATCGTCAGAGGCAGGGATAGTTGAATTGGAAGTTCCAAATTACAAGCATGGTGTTCAAGCAAGCTAGAGGACTTCATGATGCAAAGAGGAAAATTTTATGCAAAAATTCCACAAATGCCGTTATTATGGGGTAAGTAAAGTAATTATTTGCAATTTTTTCATAGATGTGAAACAATGGTGCTCTATTTCATTAGAGAGACTAGAGTAATTATTAGCAATTTGGTTTATTATTTCTAGTATTCGATTTTCTGTTCTACTTCCCCCAAAATTTGCGATTTTAATTTTTGGAGATAAATGCATGTTTTTTATTCCATTTTTTTTTTGTGCAATATAGTGTTAAAGCTAACCATGAATCTGTCCCAATTTATACCATTTTCTTGGTGCTTTATATTTTATGCCATTTGGCTATGTGTTTTGGTTTGTGGCTATTGTGATGGTCTGAACTATCAAAATTTGTTGATTGCCAAGGATTTACAGAGAAATGTAGTTACATATGATACAAGTTTCTATCTGGGGTATCTCATATTCACTAACTCAAAACTTTGTATCTCTAGTTGTCTAGGTGTTTGTTCTATCTCAGTCATTTGGTTCCCAAATTTGTTAGAATGAATGTGTTTGTAGTAGTATGTTTTTTATCAAAATTTGTTTTGCTGGAATACAATACGCATATCAATTAAGTGGACTTACCTTTTTTTTTTTTTTTGTCTCTGGTCAATGTCAATCGCAATTGATTTCTTCAGGAATCTCTGCCTCTCACTTTCTGATGTCTTCATTGATCTCATATTCTTTTGGTTTAGATTTTATTCAATCCAATTAACTTGCGTGAAAAGAGAAGGACTTGGTTTTCCTAATTACCAGAGTGGTTTATCGCATATTTATCTGCTTTATCGAGCCCAACAGAGAAAGCCTTAACGGAGAGAAGCGGTGTCAGGTTTATGAAAGTCATGTGATTTCCATGTTGGGCAAAAGGGCTAAACTGCCCCATTTTTTCAAGTTAATGGGGCGAGTTGGGCTAAGTCCATGTTCAAGGGCAATCTCACCAGGTGAAGGGAGTTCGAGGGCCATATTTGCCTTTACGGCTTTTATTATTAACATCTACGGTAAAACATAAACATTCCTAGTCTCATATCCTCCAACCTATTTCTTTTGTCATCTTCCTGTTTGTTTTTTATCGTTTCTACCTAAACTTGGATTTTGGTCCAGGTTTATCTAGTTCTCTTTCAATATTTTTATTACTTGATTGACCTTATCTGATGTAATTTATCAGATATTATAGTTGATGCAATCTCTTTCAAATCTTGATATTTAAGAGCGATTTAAGACTCACATAAAGTAGATCTAGTGGGTAGCGATGAATCTAGGTTTTCTCTTAAGTTCATCGGAATCTTGACTCTACTAGAGTGTCCCAATACTTGGTTATAGATATGGAGGTGATTCCATATAATAAAGTCAGTTTTTATTTTTTTAGGTTTTATAGATAATCTTTTTATTTTTATAGATAGTATTGTTTACGCCACTGTTGCCTGGTTAGTTTTAGCACTGCTTGGTTATTGTTGGTTAATTCTTGATTTTGTTTCAATTATTTGTAAGTTATGTATTCTAGATTTATTCTAACTTACCTGAAAAGTTTAGTTTGATCTGATTCTCTTTCATTCATTCGATGTCATAGGAATGAGTAACCTTTTTATAGCTCTTGATTTTGTTTCAATTATTTGTGAGTTATGTACTCTAGATTTATTCTGACTTACCTGGAGGGTTTAGTTCGATCCGATTCTCTTCCCTTCATTCGGTGTCATAGGAACGGGTAGCCTTTTTGTAGCCTGTTTTATGTTTTTTGTTGTCCCCTAGAGTTTTATACTATCATTAGTTTGTAAGATATCATTTGACTCACTTTTAATTTGAATGAAATATTTTTTATAAAAAAAAATATATGTATCTATGGTAAAACATATTCTGACCACTCTCAAATTAGTTAACATAAGGTTTGACTTTTACTTGCACGTTGTAGTAATTTTTTTCAATAAATTTAGCATCAAAATAAATGTCAATAATAAATAATTAAAATTTATGTTAATCAATTAAAGTTTTACTTTATTTTAATTTTGAGTTGCACTTTCTTTATACTATGTTGTTACCATTAAAATGATTAGTTATGATCTAAATATAACACTATTAAATATAACAACAATATAATTGTTTTAAAATGGTGTATATTTTCCTTGTCATTGCAAAATAATTCATTAAAAAATTTCATCTCTTATTAACTCAAATTCTAACTTTTAATGTTGATGAGAAATTTATTTATAAAAATTCACTTTTAATTTTAACAATTATGGAATAAATTACTTTATTAAACCATAGACATTTTGAAGTAACTAACTCTTGTTACCTAATTCAATTATCAATAATGAAAAGATATGATTGAAACACAAAATTATGCTAATCAATTTATGGTTTAACTAAAGGGAAAAAAAGACCATTACCCATGAAAAAGCAAAAAAAAATCCCACATAATGGTGTTTAAGTATTAGCACAAAGTCAAAGTAAAGTTTTAGCAACAATAGAGCTAATGGAAGTATTATAGGTAGTAAGGATTTATTTACTTTAGAAGATATTAGTATAGTACATAATAAAAATAAAAATAAAAATTGGGGACCAAGAGAGTACATAAAAACAAGGGAAAATTACCTAAACCCCTATGAGGTTTAGTGAAACCTATAATTGTGTCCTCATTTTTTAAAAAACCTACCATTACCCCCCTAAAGTTCAGTGAAACCTATATTTATCCATCTCCAGAACTAACTCTGCTAAAGACCATTAAAAACAAAAGAGAAAAACTCATTTATTCCTCTTAGTCTTTCTTTGTTCAATAACTTTGCCCCCCTCCCAAAACTATTACATCTAATAAGCTACCCAAATTTACACACAAATTTGCCCAGGTCTGTTCTTTCTCCAATCTAGTCATTTAGGGGTTTTTTCCAGGTAAAATTTGAACGAATCGTTAAAGAGAGCATAGATGGTGACAAATATGTCCTAAGGGTTTGCTTATCCTTTAATTCCAGTACTGGTGAGTGAATTGCCATCCGTTCACAAACCGGCGAGTGAATCATTGTCCTTTCCCTCATCATCTCACTCATAGCTACAATCCATGACCACTTTTGATACCTTTGTTAGTACGATTTGGGTTTGGAAATCTGGGTTTTAAAATCTACTCCCACATCAGAGAATCAAAGAAACAAATCCAGTGTAGACGACGGAATAAAAGAAGGTGGCGGTGTGAAGATTCAGATTTCTTTTACATCTTTATAATTCTACTCCATGATTCATAATCTAGACACATTTCCGTGAAAAATTCCTACCCATGAACACTGATTTAAAAAGAAAACTCCAAATCTAAAGTGCCCAAATCCCCGATTTCATTAATCAAAACAATTTCGATGTATTTGATTGAAATTATTGCTGAAAAATCCAAAAACACATGGCCGAGTAAGTTTACCAAGGATTTTGGTTTGGCTCAAGATTCCAACTAGTAATTAAGATTTTTCCCATTGGTATTTACCAAGAAAGGTTGGCGACTTTGGTCTCTCCACGGGCTAGCTACGTATGAGGAGGAGAAAATTTTGGTGAAGAATGAGTTGTGCCTTGATGTTCTTACTAGGTGGAACTCAACCTATTTGATGCTTAACACTACATTGAAATTTAAGAGAGCTTTTAAGAAGTATGTGTTTTATGATCCTATTTATGTATCAGATGGAGATGACTTAGTTAAACTTTTGGAGTCTGATTGGAATGTTGTTAGTTTTATTGTAAGATTGTTTAAAACTTTTTATGATCTTACCAAGCATGTCTCTAGTTGATTGTATGTCATTGCCAATACTTATTTTCATAAGATCAGTAAAATGGATATGTTGTTGAGAGGGTGGGGGCAAGGTCTTGATAAGGGTTTTCTATTATGTGTTCAAAAATGAAAGAAAAATGTGATAAATATTGAGGGGACCCTGAAAACATGAATGTGCTGATTTTTATTGTGGTTGTGCTTGATCCACAAAGTAAGATGGAGTATGTGAAATTTAGGATAAGGAAGATGTATGCTAAAGAAGAACTGATACACTTATTCAAAAGGTGAAGGTGACACTAAAACAGTTGTTTGATGAGTACAAGGTGAGGCACTAAAACAAAGTTGAGCAACTAGGCAAAAGTGATAAAGTTAATAGTAGAGTTGTTGTAGACTTAGAGCAGCCAACTACATCAAGCGCCATCTTGAAGAATGAGTGAATTTGACAAGTATTTGGAGGAGAATTTGGAGGACAGTGATGATGATTTCGATGTTCTGGAATGGTAGAAGGTCAATAATCCTCAGTTCCAAACCCTTTCAACCATTACTCATGATGTTTTGGCTATTCTGGTATCAATCATTGCTTCAAAATCAGTATTCAGCACTGGAGGTCGAGTGCTTGATCCTTTTAGGAGTTTCTTATCGCCAATGATAGTTGAGGCACTCATTTGTGTATAAGATTGACTGCGAGCAAACAAGGAGAAGCTAAATGTTGAGGATTAATTAGCTATAATTGAAAAGATTGAGCAAGGTTAGCTTATTTTATTTTAGCTATATTTCATATAAATGTTTGGTCTCAATTATGAATTTTGTAATTTTGGAATTTTGTCTCTGTTTTTTTAGAGCTAAAAGGCATTGCTTGAGCACTTGGAGTTATCGATATTGAGTTTGCTTAATGGTTGGAGGCTTGAGTTGTTGAAAGACTATAGTTGCTGTTAGGGATGTCAATGGGCCGAGTTTGGGCTGAGTGTAGCTAATCCCAAACCCTTCCCTCAAATAATCGAGTTCAGGTAGTACCCGCCACATGGGTAGGTGGGTACTACCCACCAACTCATTTTAAGGTATATATTTGATTTTTTTAGACTTATTTTTTTTATATATTTACATATATTTTTAAAAGAATGTGTATATTTGTAATTAATTAATACTTAAAAAATCATAAGCTAAAGCAATATAAGGTAATTTATGTTAAATTATGATTTCATTTTTTAAATAAAATCATATTTTGAATATAAATATAGTATTTTAAGAGGGGTGCGGGTAAGGTTAGATAGGATAAATTAAACCCATGCCCTCTTCATGACTTTGAGGGTTGGGTTGGGTTTGGGTTTGGATAGCCGGGTTTAGGGAGGGTAGGGTATTTTTTGATATCCCTAATTGCTGCTAGTTTTCTTTGCTTGTTATGTGGATTTCTTTTAGTTTCTAAACCCTACAAGACATGTGGATTGTTTATGTTATATGTGTGATGACATATCATGGCAAATGTAGCCATGCAACAACTTCAAACTTAGATTTGGTCTATTTAGATGTTTTATGTCTGTTGAGGATGGTTTATGTAACATGTTTGTTGAATATGTGGCTAATTTCCTTGTTGCAAGCTAAGGTTTTTTCGTTTCAGGTGGGACAGGCATACAAATCAGGTTCTCTCGATTATATTAACTTGAACCCGGCTTATTCAGGTTCGGGTTAAGGTCAGTTTCGCTTAATGGTGGGGTTGGTTTCGAGTTGCATATTTAGGAAAGAAGTAGGCATAATTTGGGTCGGTTTTAACCTGAGTCTGATTCTTCCGATCTGACTTTCACCCCTAATGATATGGAGTAAATTTTCAACTTTTAAGCATAATACTATAGTGTAGGTGTTGTAATTGAGAGGACTTTCTACCCAAGATATACTATATCAATGAGACATTCAGGAAGTGAACATGTGTTACTTGTGTCAAAAAGAAGTTAAGACTTCCAAGCACCTGTTCTTCAAATGTGACTTTTCTTATCAAATATGGAGCAATGTGCTTTTATGGCTGGGTGTCCACCGAAGACCTTTCGAATAACATGATGAGGTATTTTGGTTCAAAAATAGAATGAAGGGGAAATCTATGGTTTGCCACATTAGTCTTGCAACGTTGGTAGCATCCGGCTACCACCTTTGGCAAGAATGGAATAATAGAATGTTTGAAAATGGTAAGGAAACGGTAGATCGAGTAGTCTTGCGAGTTAAATTTGATGTGTTTGTTCGAGCTTGCCATTTTGAGTGTGATAGATCACCGTGGTGGAGGTCCGTCATGTAGACTTAATTTCTGTATTTTGCTTCCCATGTACAATTTCTAATCAATCAAATTATTATTAATATTACAAAAAAAAATCCAGTTAAGTAGTTATTATGCATGGGGACTGAAATGCCGCAGGGATCAATACTAAGAACTAAAATGGGATGGAGTAGGAATTTAGAGATTGAAAACACGTTTTTACCCAAAAAACTTGAAACTGACTGAAAATTGAGAAATATAAAAGCAGATCCTAAAAAAGGTAATTAGATTGGGAAAAGGGGGCTGAGCTTCAAAAAGAGTTGATCGAGCGAGGAAAAACGTTTAAATTTTTTTTTTATAAAAGTGACACTGTTTACAAACAATGTTTTGCATTGTCCATAAATAGTACCATTTCCATGAGTTTTAGGTTGAAGTTTAAGTAAAAAAAACCACTTTTTGGCCTCTTTTGAGTTTACCCAAGCATGGAGTGCGAGGGAAGTGGCCCTTTATTAAAATTTTTGTTCTGTGCCTTCTAGCATAATAGTTAATGCCGAAGGAAACATTTGGAAAGGATCTGAGTTCAACTCTAACCTCCCCACCTCCTAGACAGTGCTACAAATAAATTGATTCTATTGTTCATCAGGTTCGGAAAAAGATTACATTTCTTCTCCCTTAATTATAGTAATAGTAAGTAATACTATACTCATCTCTTTTATACTCGTAATGAAATACTTCTAAATATATATAAAAAAATTGTTCTTTATATATCTAATATGCCCCAGCAATCGAGAGTTGGAGTACAAAAATTTATTATTTTTAATTTTGTTAATTTTTATCTATAATTAATATCATTTGAAAGCTAACATTATGAATAAAATGTTTTTTGAAAATATTATTTTTTTGTTATTTTTTTCTACCCAATTTGGAAAACAAAATTTAGTAAAAAGAACTTAATTTTTTTCAATAAATATTTAAAATATTGTTTCTTGAATTGCAATTTCAATCAGTATACATGTTGAGTAAAAAAAGCTAACAATGTTGAAAATAATAGTACATTAAATAGCTCGTTATTTAATTTCTCAATGGATAACAAGATGGGAAGAAAGTATTAGAGCACACGTCGGTCCTGTGTGCCGTCTGCGTGCTTAAATCAAGGTTCCACATCCTGTGGCCATGCTAAGCTGTGTGAAGTGTGAACAATGACTCGTTTGTTGCTGTCAATGCAACATACAAAGTCTCTTAATTTATTTTTGTATCTTAAATTGATATGAATAAATTTTATAAATCATTTTTAAGATTTAGTGATTGTTTTCTTTTAATCCACAATCTATTAAATGTTTTGTTTTAGTTCTAAAAATCTATTGAAAATGTTTCATTTTAGTATCAAATTGATGAAATTTGTTAATTTAAAGTATTTATTTGATAACAAATTTTTAGATTATAATTTAAATTATTTGGTAAATATCTTACAATAAATTTAATCTATATAATAATTTTTTTTACAACTAATGAAAAATTCAAATCACTTTTTTTCTCTCTCTGTAAATTAAACTTATTTATTTCAAAAATAAAAACTATTAATTTAAATTGTCTATGTACTATTAAAAAATATTAAACTATTTAAATTTATTGGAAGACAGTTACTAAATATTTAAATTAAAATTTCAAAATTTTCTATCAAACAATTATTATGAGTTAATGAATTTTATTTGATGAGAGACCAAAATGAAACAATTTTAATAGATTTAAGACAAAAAAAAACATTTAAGAGGTTAGAGACTAAAAGAAAATAATGACTAAAGATTATAGAACATTTATGTAATTTACTCTAAATTGGTACTCTAGTTTAAAATTGTTCTATCGATGTCCCTTACCTCATATTGAATGTTTCATTCGGGTCATTTTTGTCATTTTCATTATTAAATTTGATAAAAAAGTACTAATATGAAATTAAGTAATACTAAAATAAAAATAAAATAAAAAAATTATTTTTTAAATTTTTTTCAATTAATAATTCTAAATCTTATACTTCTAAATCTACACCCAATTCGTTTTAACTTTAGTTAATTGACTACAAAATAACTTATTTTTATTTTTACATCTTTTTTATTTGAAACTAATTTTAATTAAAAGCCAATATTATGTAGCTGCAATAATCAATTAAAAATATAATTTTTATAATCTTACTAAATTTTTATGAATTTTTCTAGTTTCAAGCCTTAAAAAAGAAAAATTCATAAAAATTTAATAACATCTTAAAAATTTAATTTCAAATTAATTATTACATCTATATAACATTGACTTTCAAATAAAATTAATTTCAGATAAAAAAGATATAAAAATAAAAAAAATTAGTTAACTTACAAAACAAATTGCCCTATTATTTACGCCGCATTTTTGGTACTCCCCCCCTTTACTGCCACCTTCCATGCGCTCTCTGATGCGCAACTCATTCTCACTTTCTCTGTGTTCTCAAACTTCAAGAATCAAAGAAATCAAATAAAATGCCTTCTGAGCAACAAACAAGACAAAAAAAATCTGGACGGCTAATCCTAGGCAGGATGTGAACCGCCACTGCCTCCTGGCCCTCCAGCCTCTCAAGTGTCAACTACCCATGTCCTTGGCTGCGTAACAGAAACACCCACCACGGCGATCTTACCGTCTCCAGAACTGATGCACACTTTACTGCCGCCGGCGGCCATTTTTTGCGCCCTAGCTAGCAATTCGTTCTCCATTTTCGCCTCCCAAACTCATTCATCTCCTCTTCGTCCACTGTATACATCACCAGCTAGTCTATGGGTGCACGGGCCCTTTCCTCCCGGCACCATATATATCCCCTCCGGCTGTCAGAATTATTTAGTTTGAGTGTTTAAACACATTATTTAAAATGTACTTAGATATACATTAACATATGTAATTTATGCTATTAGTCAATGGATGTGTGTCATATGACAAAGGAGCACAAGGGTCTTACCATATAGGATAATTTGGAGAAGTGAGATGTCTCTTGGAAGAGACATATTGTTTTGCAATAAGAGATAAGAAAATGTGGTTATTGAGTTAAAAAAGGTATATATATATAACTACTCCCTCTTCTCTTTAACTCTCTCTGTTTTTTTTTCAATACTTTGACTTTCCTCTGTTCTCATTATCACATAGAAAAGTAAATAGGGATTGTGTGTTCAAGTGTGAACAATATATAGGACCTCTTCACTCCTATCTGACATCGGTTTGCTTCAAGATTACGAGAAGATCAATTATTGCTTCTTCATTACTTGTTCTGGATTTAAGGTATGTCCTTAATTTCTAATGTTCAAGTTTCTTTGAAACTTTCAAATGGTATTAGAGCCAAGGTTATGGAAAACGTTTTTTTCTATCAAACAAAATAACAAAACGTAGCAAATAATTTCTAAAAATTGTGAAAATTTACTATGATGTTCCTTGGTATGTCGGAAGTTGATATGGAAATTTTCATAATTTTTAGAGTTTATTTGATTAATTTTTAAGATTAATATTTTTCGGATAGACAGAAAATTCTGGCATGCTGATAGTTACAGTTATTAAAATTTAAAATTGTTTTAACATAGTAAATGTTATCTAAAAATTGTGAAATTTAAAAAAAAAAAACTTCCTAAACATTTAAGGAGGTAATTTGAATAGTTTCATGATTTTTTGAGATAATTTTTTTCGAGTTTAATAATTTTGTGTTCGAACTAGTATGGTGACTGTCAAAGACAGGCAGTTTTCTTAACTCCGAAAAGTTGTGTTGGTTAAAATAGCAAACGATGTCAAAAAATTGTGAATTTTTAATATGTGCTTTCTGGACATGTTATGTATGTTTCTGGAAAATTTCATATTTTTTAAACACCGTTTCATTGGATTTTAATAATTTGTTTACAGAGATGGCAGTTTAACTAGAAAATGGACAGTTAAGAACATACTTAATATTCTTGGGTTTTGAGGAAATTAAAAAATTATAGAAAAATATTACACTGTTCATAAATGTATCTAAGATCTAAATATTAAATTTGACATTAATTAGGGTCGAATTTAATTGAGAAATGACTTAGACATTATTGAATGTTCAAGTCTGTCCATTTGTGCATACTTGTGAATGAATTAAGACCATGCTTATGTGAATTAATGAAACATGTTATGACATATCTAATTGTGTGTTAGAATGCATGCCTTTGTTATGTTATAACATGAATTAGTTGATTCATGTTTGCTTGGTGCTTGAATTAGTCTTGTTGTGGTTGAAGTGTACTTACATATTGAATATTGCATAGATGGCTTGCAAGAATATCATTGCCGAGTTAAATAAGGACCTTAAGCTTGATGGAGATAACTACCCCATTTGGCAACAAAAGGTCCAATTCATTTTAATTGAGCAAGATGCAATTGATGTGCTCACAAAGGTGGAAGAACCACCAGCCAATGGACAGGACCCCAGTGCCTATGAGGCATATAAGAAAAAGGATACCATGGCTCGCATCACATTGTTAAGTACGATGGTAGATGAGCTCATGGTGGACTTCTCAATGCTTGAGTCAGCCAAGGCAATTTGGGATACTGCCAATGCTAAGTTTGGGGATGTTTCTTTAGAGAAACAAAGGTCCATGATTCTTAGGTTTGAGAATTATATGAAGAGGCCAGATCATCCAATGACCACTCATTTGCGTGAGATGTCACGCATGATCTCCCAACTTAAGGGGGCTGGTCATGTTCTCACAGATGAGCAGCAAGTGCAGTCCATAATCCGTTCCCTGCCTGATGAAGAGTGGCAGTTGATGAAAGTCAACTTGCGCCATAATAGTGAAATTAAGAATTTTGATGATATTACTAGACATTTGTTTTTGGAGGCAGAAGTCATGGCAATAAAGGACCACTCTAGGGCATATGTTGCTGAGACTTTTTTTTCCCAAAAGAACAATAAAAGATTCAAGGGGAAGAAGAATGAAGAAGGCAAAGGGAATGGACCCAACAAGAAGAAGTTCAAGAAGAGGTACAAAAGTAAGCTCAAGTGCTTCAATTGTGGGAACAAGGGACACTTTGCTAAAGAGTGCAAGGACCCACCTAAGGTACATGTTTCCGATGAGATTCCTTCTTTCGTACATGTTGTGTCATGTGCTAGCCTTATTGAATCTAATTCTTCATGGATTATTGATTCAGGAGCAACGGACCACATAGCCAAAGAAAGAACATGGTGTGTTGCCTATAGCAAGTTGCCTAGAAGGACAAAGACTATTTCTGTAGGTAACAATGCAAGTTTGGTTGTGGAAGGGATTGGCACTTATAGGGTCCCGTTGGAAACACATGATTTAATACTTATTGATGTATTATATGTACCTTGCATGGCTAGAAACCTGATTTCTATTAGTTCTCTTATAAACTATGGATATTCTATGAACTTCTCACATGGGCTTGTACATATTATTTATGGTAGAAGTAAGGTTTGTTCTTGTTCAATCTATAATGGCTTGTTTTAGTTAAATATGAATGATGCCAATGATAGTTGCTACATTGTTAATGCCGTAAGTCCACTGACTTGACATGATAGGTTAGGACACATTGGACAAGAAAGAATGAATAAGTTAGCCACGAGTGGCTTAATTGAGTCATTGTCTAATGTTTTCTTATCAATTTGCCAATTATGCCTTATGGGAAAGGTTGCAAGAAAGCCTTTTGGCAAGATAACTAGGTGTAGTGATCCTTTGCAATTGATCCACTTTAACATTTATGGCCCAATGAAAGTATCATATAGATTTGGATTTAGATATTTTATTACTTTCATTGATGACTGTACTCGTTTGCCAATGTATTTTTACTAATACATAAGCATAAAATACTTAGGTGTTTTGAAACTTATGTGAACTTAATGGAGAATCAATTGAGTAAGACGATTAACTCTTTGAGGACTGATCATGGATGCAAGTACTTGTCAAATGAATTTAAGGCCTTCTATGATAAGAAAGGCATTGCAAGACAACTACCATTCCAAGGACACCCCAACAAAATAGAGTGGTAGAAAGGAGGAATAGGACTCTCATGGATATGGTACGTTCCATGATGGCTAGGGCCAATATTGACATCACTTTTTGGGGTGATGTCTTGCTTTGTGCAGCATATATCCTTAATAGAGTACCTTCCAAGTCTATTGGTACCATACCTTATGAGTTATGAACCAAGAGATTACCTAATCTAGGTCATTTACGCTCCTGGGGATGTGCTGCATATGTTCACATTACAAATCATCCATTAGGAAAATTAGGACCTAGAGCAAGAAAATGTGTTTTCCTTGGCTACTCAGAACACTTAAAGGGTTATATATTTTTAGACATAACTCATAAATGTGGGAATGTCTTTGAGTTAAGGGATGCCAATTTTGTGGAAGATGAGTTACCAAAAGTTGATGAAGGTAATAATATGAACTTTTTGGAAGAAACCTATGAGATAAGTCAATCAAGTGTCCTAGGAATGCTAGATACCACACATCTTAGGGGTATTGTTTCTTCATTGCCGCTACCTCATGTGTTTGATCACCATGAAGATCAAGCATATGTTGATCATGAGCAAGATCAACATTAGGAGGAAGGAATGAAACAAGAGGTACCTCACCCTAAGCCACAAGAAAAGGCTCTATAAGAGCCACATAATAATGCACCATAAGATGAAATGAGGGTACATGATGATGTTGTGCCTCCTTATTAGCCTAACTTGAGACGCTCACGTAGGCAATTTAGACTACCTAGGCATTGGGATCAATGGTGGATTCTAGATGAAAGTAAGGCTAACTTGGTTTCATCTATAGTTGATAAATCAAGTAATGTGCAAGAGGCTCTTAAGGGTATAGATAAGGATAAATGGATGGATGCCATGCAAGAAGAGATGGACTCCATGCATAAAAATAAGGTTTGGGACTTGACTGACCTTTATCCTAGCCGTCAGACAATTAAGAATAAGTGGGTTCTCAAAATTAAGACCAATTATGATGGATCAATTGAGAGGTATAAGGGCTTGTTTGGTGGCCAAGGGGTTCACTCAGAAGGAAGATGTATAAAGACACTCTCTCTCCTATTGTGAAATTCAATTTAATAATATTATTACTAGCTATTGTTGCACATTTGGACCTAGAGTTACATCAAATGGATGTAAAAACCGATTTTCTCAATGGAGAGTTGGGAGACGAGATTTACATGAAACAACCACAATGTCTCATTGTAAAGGGTCAAGAGCACAAAGTTTGTGGATTAAAAAAATCTATTTATGGTCTTAAGCAAACTTTAAGGCAATGGTACTTGAAGTTCCTGTTAGTGTTGTGCCCAAAAGCCAATCATGAGATGATTGTATTTTTTGCACATTGAGTCATGATATTTTATTAAGGCATTAATCCAACAATTATGTTTGTTGTTTTGTTTCTGCGTAACTTAACAAACATAATTGTAACCCTAGAATAATGATATTCTTAAACGTCCTTAGTCTAGTATTATTGTGGAGCGGGTTGCAATAATACATAACGACTAGCATATGTGGAGACTAATATGAGATATGTAGTCCACATATGGGTACAAGTTGGAGAACTTGTGTACTGGACCGACCCACCATGAGAACATTACATGAATCGTTATATGAGTGTCATAAGTGATTCTCATAGTGATCATGGTATATGTAGTCCTTCGACCTAAGATCATCAAGGTTCCCTACATGTGAGTCACATACTTTGATACTTTCCTTTGTTGCTCGTAACTGAGTGAACTTGAAGGAGGTCATTGGGTATGTCACATATCATGCGGAAGGATTTGTATGATCAAGATGGGATTTGTCCCTCCTATGTAACGGGAGTGATATCTTCGGGCCCCTTGATAGAGTAAGACTTAGAAAAATACATGGTCATGCTCGGATGAGTTGATATACGATATCAATGTCATCAGTTTAAGTTGGTCTACTCGGTAATTAAGAAACCAAAGATTGGGCTATACGAGAGTGACACATTCCATGTCTCGTGCTTAGTCTTGATATCTTGGACAAAGGGACAATGGCATATATCGGTGATGATCATAAATGTTTAGTCGAATCATCGACAATCTTGTCACCTGGGTAGCAATGATGTGTTGCTAGACATCGCTCATTGCTTATGATCATAAATGTGATTTATGATCATTGCCAACGTGGTAAGAGCCTATTGGGTCGCACACAAAGAGCTATTTGAATCATTAGAGTGCATGGGCTAATAATTTGGGTTTTGGTTTCACAATAATTTCGTATTAATAATGGGCCCAATAGTTGAGCCATTATTAAGCTCAAAATTAAAGCCTAATTGGATTAGGGCTTTGAAACCCATTAGGCCTGGAAGTTGAGTCTTACTATAAATACAACTTCTAGTGAAAAATTCGCAGGTCCCCTTGCCCTAGCCTCCCAAAAGGACAGCCACACTATTTTTTTGCAATTCCTTAGAGGACGCAAGCTAGCACTGCGAGCGCAAGAGAAACGTATCTGCCGGGATATGGTGGAAGCATGATGATCCTGAGAGGCTCGTGTCGATACCATAGAGAGCCTGAACATGTCAACTGTTCAGGTTTTGTGATTCGACTCTACAGTTGAGTGAAAGATCTCAACTGAAAATTAGGTATGAAAATTTTTGAACACCTGGTTTACCCCGTTTCACTTGGATCCTGGAGGGTTTCGGTTAAATTCCGCTGCGCTGTTTGGCTCCCGAAACCCATCAGTTCCATCATGCCATTGCAAACTTTGGTTTTGAGATGTTGCATGGAGACCATTGTGTTTATGTGCTGAATAAAAGGTCTGAATTTGCAATATTGATGTTATATGTAAATGACATCCTGATAGCTAGTAGTTGCTTAAGTTTGTTAAAGACCATTAAAGAATGGTTATCTTCCATGTTTGATATAAAGGACATGGAAGAAGTTGCTTATATCCTTGGAGTTAAGATCCTAAGAGGTAGAAGGACTAAGTTGCTAGCGCTGTGACGAGAACCTTATATAGATAAGGTCCTTGCACGCTTTAACATGACAAACTCAAAGCCCATGAACTTCCATTTGGCTCCGGGTTATAAGGTCAATAAGGCTATGTGCCCAACTACTCCTCAAGAGAAAAAAGAAATGAAGAAGGTTCCATACCTTTGTGCCATTGGTAGCCTAATGTATGTCATACTTTGTACAAGGCCTGATATATGTCAAATAGTAGATCTAATGGCAAGATATTCTTCAAATCCTCCCTAGGCATTGGAAGTGTGTCAAAAGAATCCTTAGATACCTTAAGGGTACAAAGGATTATTAGCTATGTTACCAAGGAAGAGCACTTAGCCTACTTGGATACTCTGATGCCGATTGAGGTGGAGACAGAGATAGTAGCAAGTCTACTTCAGGTTATGTCTTTATGCTTGGAAATGGAGCCATCTCATGGAGTAGCAAGAAACAAACTTGCACAGCATTGTTAATGATGGAGGCTAAGTTTGTTGCAAGTGCAACTGCTGTGCAAGAGGCTCTATGGATAGGTTTTTTCTTGGAACATTTAGGGTCAATAATCTCCATTCAGAAGCCACTTACCATATATTGTGATAGTATGGCTGCTTTGGCTTATACCAAGGACCCTAAGTACCATGGAAAAACCAAACATATAAGCATGAAATATAATTTTTTTAGATATGCAATAAAAGAGGGAGAAGTCAAGATGAAATATCTATCTACGAATTTGATGATGGCTGTTCTTCTCACAAAGCTTTTACCACTAATTCTTTTTGCTAGACATGTCAAGGCAATGGGACTCCATAGATTATAATAGATGTTGGTGTGATTATTCTCTTTATTATGTCCACTAAAATATACATATGACGGTTCTAAGTCAAGTGCACTTCATACAAATACCACAATGAAAATAAATTCATGAAATATATGTCAAATCATAGGCTGAGGTTGATCTTCTCACATGAGTCATCCGCACTTGCATGTTTATGTAAGAGCAAGGATAAGACCGCTGTAGTCTTAAATGTGTATTATATAAAAAATACAGATATATGTGACCTACAAGCGTTATACATTTAAGTGGGAGTCATATCCACTAACATATGACAACTTCAATGTAATGGGCATCTTGATTTACCTAAATAATCAAGGTAAGATGATATTGGTTATCGAGTTTGCTTGTCCACTCATGCATCCTATCCTATGGTTGAGAATTGTTTTCTTATATGTAAGAAAGTATGATACTTCATGGTTTAATTTTTGACATGTGCTCCCGTTACAAAGAATAGTGGGATAAACACATCTATCTATTATAAGAGATAGAAGTAACGCACCTCCCACAAAGTAGTGTTGTAAAACATTTAGAGATGTGTAACTGTAAGAAAGAAAATATATGATATGTCATGATGGTAAGTCATGATTGTCTTACCATGAAGTTTGACCAAAGAAGAGTATGAGAACGTTGTCTCTTGTTTTACTCATATGTGAGATTCTTCAATTAAAACCCTTAGTGACTATAGTCAAATATTAAAAATTTTGGGTCATTATGGTTACTTTAATTAGTCGCCTAGGGCTTAAGTTGAACAAACCTGATGTGTCCTCTTTTTGGGTAACCATCTGATTTTTTTTAAAGACTTAATATATGAGACTAAAAGAAAGATAAAGATGTAGTTGCATGAGTTGCACACTACGTAAGTAATTGCATAAGTTGTATATTACATAAAAGATACATTATAACATTCCTCAATCATAGGCCCTTAGAAAATGATTTGAGTAATGATAATGATATTCAAATATTAAAAAGTACACTTGAGGTTTAGCATAGTTCAAGAGTTTCTAATGCATGAAACTCGTAAAAGAGACTGAATGTGACTAAACAAGTGTATCATTTTATCTTGGGGTTTTATAAGGCATGACTTGAGTACTTCAAAAAGAGAGAGTTACATAGTTCTCCATTGTGAATCTAACAACCATAATGTGAAGTTCTTGGTAGCATGCCGAGGGTCATACGCTTGACATAGTAATATTACGTTTGTTGATGATGGAATTAAAATAATATGTGTTAAGGTTAATATTAAGTATATCAGTACGAGTGGGAGCTTGTCAAAATTATTTAGCTTGAGTAGCTAAATATATTATTTAAAATGCACTTAGATATACATTAATATATGTAATATGTGCTATTAGCCAATAGATGTGTGTCATGTGGCAAAAGAGCACAGGGGCCTTACCACATAGGATAATTTAGAGAAGTGAGATGTCTCTTAGAAGAAACATATTGTTTTAGCAATAAGAGATAAGAAAATATGGTTATTGAGTTAAAAAAGGTATATATACATAACTACTCCATTTTCTCTTTAACTCTATCTGTTTTTCCCAATACTTTGACTCTTATCTGTTCTCATCATCACATAGAAAAGTAAATAAGGATTGTGTGTTCAAGTGTGAACAATATAGGAGCTCTTCACTCCTATCTGGCATCGGTTTGCTTCAAGATTACAAGAAGATCAATTATTGTTCCTTCATCATTTATTTGGGACTTAAGGTATGTCCTTAATTTCTAATGTTCAAGTTTTTTTGAAACTTTCACTGCCATATCCTTTCATGTGTTCTTCTTAATGTCTCGAATAGCCTATTCTTTCACCGCCGCTCCCTTCACATTCGCCATACACAACCTCCCTTTCCACTCGACGATGAGCCACATCATCATTTTCCAATTGGGTTTCTCCCTAGACTATATCACATGTTGTTTAATCATCTTAAAACCATCAATTATCACTAAACTATTTAATTGTTATTCTTTCATCATGTCGCCTATCAAACCATTGAAAAGGGATGAAAAAGCAATACCACATTAGTAACTACACAAGCTTTTAACATCACATCAACATTCATGTCATCTTTTTCATTCATCTTTAACGGTTATGATGAATGATAAGACGGGACAACAATAACTAAATAGGTTGAGGACAATTGATATAACATTTGATAATTTTTAGACGATTAAGCAATATAAGATATAATTTATGGATGACAAGTGAAGTTTACCCTAATTAAAATGATTAGGTGTGATTTTAACATAATACTGTGACATATAACTTTATACATGTTTTAAAACGATTTATATTTTCCTTGTCATTGAAAAATAATTCATTAAAAAATATCATCTCCTATTAACTCAAATCCTAACTTTTAATGTTGGTGAGAAATTTATTTGTAAAAATTCACTTTCAATTTAGCAATTATGGAACAAATTGCTTTATTAAACTATAGACATTTCAAAGTAAATAACTCATGCTATATAACTCAATTATTAATTTATGTTAATCAATTTATGGCTCAATCATTAAATTAATATAGGAAAAGGGAGACCATCACCTAGGAAAAAAGCAAACAAAAAAAAAGTTTCTCATATAGTAATATTTAAGTATTGACACAAAAGTCAAAATAAAGTTTTGGATCAATGAAGCAAATGGATATATTATAGGTAGTAAGGGTTTATTTACTTTAGAAGATAGTTATATAGTACATTAAAAAAAAACGGGTACCATGAAAGTAAATAGAAAGAGTCTAGTTAAGTAGTCATTATCTTTGGGGACCAAAATGACACATAGATTAAGACTAAGGATTGAAAATGTGTTTTAACCCCAAACTAGGAAATATAAAAGTAGGCGCTCGAAAAGGCGATTAGGTTGTGAAAGGGAGCCAAGTTTCAAAAAGAGTTGATTGAGTCCGAAAAAATGCAGGAAAAAAAAAACAAAAAACAAAAAAAAATAGAAATAAGCGGCACTATTCATGAACAATGTTTTCCATTGTCCATAAACGATACTATTTCCATGCGACTTATAGAGTATAGTGATAATGGGGCTGAAGTTTAAGGAAAAAACTTTTTAACCTCTGTTGACTGCTGAGTCCACATCACCTTATTACAATTTTCGTTCACGGCCTCTAGCATAATGGTTAAGGCTCAATGAGGCATTTGAGAAAGTTTAGAGTTCGATTTCAGTCTTTCACTTTTTATACAGTACTACAAATAAGTTGATTCGATTGCCCTATATGTCCAAAAAAACCAGTATTTTCCTTCCTTTAATTACAATAATGGTATGTAGGAGTATATTCTTCCCATGTACACCCTCTTTCCTTAATTATATTAATAGAATATAATAATATATTATTTTTTTCCTTGTACACTGGTAATGATGCTTCTAAATAAAAAAAAAATTGTTCTCCATATATCTAATATGCCCCATAAGTCGAGAACTGGAGTACAAAAATTCATTAAAAACTCATTATTTTTAATTTTATTAATTTTTTAATCTATAATCAACATCATTTGAAAGTTAGCATTATATTTACCTAATATTTTTTAGAAAATATTATTTTTTTTGTTATCTTTTCATACTGAATTTGAAAAACAAAATTTAATAAAAAATACTTAATTTTTTCAAAAAATATTTAAAATTGTGTTTCTTGGTTTGTAGTTTCAAACGCTATATAAATTGAGTAAAAATAAACAAAATTGAAAATATTTAATTTTTGAATGGATATCAAGATGGGAAGGAAGTATTAAATGTTCATGCAATTGGTTCAGGAAGCACACGTTGGTCCCGTGTGTGTGCTTAAATCAGGGCTCCACATCCTGTGGCCATGTTAAGCTGCGTGGACAATGACTCGTTTGTTGCTGTCAATGAAACATGTAATGTTAGGGGGAAATTCACGGGGTCTCTTAGCCTATTTTTGGTTTTTAAATTGATATTCTAACTTAAAATTATTCTATTTAAATTTTTTACTTTTGTTCCGCATTCTAATTAACTTATTTTCATTAATTTTATCATTAAATTAAATGAAAAATACTGATATAACATTATTAACTCTAAAATAAATAAAAAATAACAAATTTACTCCTCAAACTTTTTTAATTAATAATTCTAAATCTTAAACTTTTAAATCTACTGGTTACACCGCAGTTTTGGTACTCCTTCCCTCTTCAACACCACCTCCCATGCAATCTCTTATACCCAACTCATCTTCACCTTCTTTGTGTTTTCAAAAATCAAAGAAATCAAATGTGAAATGTCTTCTACGCAACAAAAAAGATAAACGAAAAATTTTGGACGGCTAATCCTAGGCAGGATGTGACGAGCCACAGCCCTGCCAAGCTCTCAAGTACCCATACCTTTGGCATTTTAACCAAAACATCCACCACGGCAACCTTACCATCTCCACAAATGAAGCACATTCTACCGCCGCCGGCGGCCATTTGTTGCGCCCCAACCAGCAATTCGTTCTCCATTATTTTCTCCCACTCATCCATCTCTTCTTCGTTCCTCACCAACTAGTCCATGGCCGCGGTGGGTCCGGCATGTCCTCCCACACGTCCTTCTCAATGTCGCAAATAGCCCATTCTTTTGCTGCCACTCCCTTCACATTCACCATGCACAAGCCCACTCTCCACCCCGACGACGCCAATGGCTTCTCTGTGGAACCTCCCATCTTTGAGCCTCGTCATCCTCTTTCAATTGGGTTTATATATCCTTGCCCATTCCATGCAAGTCCCACATCTCCAAAGACTTTGCCACATTGTGAGATAAGTGAGACCCGAACCCACTAGCTACATAAATAGCGCCTCTAGATGCCCTCGTTGCGCACCAGCTACTGGGTGTTGAGGGTGGGGGACCGGAGCCCCAAGAATCAGATGCGGGATTGAAAAATAAAGGGATAAAAGATTTGATTTGTGGCTGCTAAAAGCCCAGCTCATAATTTCTCTGAGTCCTCCTGATATTCTTCCTTTTTCTCACTCCGCCTGGTCACTGACTCACTGTTTTGCTCTGAGTTGTGAATGATTTTGTTTTCTTTTGTCCAAGTCGTTTTCACAGGCCACTGATCATCATCAAACCACGCCTTCTGACCAAATTCACGTTAACAACATTCAATTTTAAAAATTAGAGTTAAGGTTTTTGGACAATTTCAAAAAATCCAGATTTGATTTGAAGCAAAATTGAACCAATCATGTGAAATTGAGCCTTGAAGCCATAGGGTTATTGATCCTGGTCTACGCTTTACAAAATTGTGCCATCCATTGTTGATTTTCACGAGCAGTGGTGGCCGGAGAGCCACGGGAGCAAATTGGCCTCCATGGGAAATTTCAACTTCCTATCCACCATGGTTGGCCGATGGTTTTGTTCTTGTAATTTCATTGTTGTGCAGGCTGCAAGGAGGGGAGGGGGAGGGAGAAGTGGAAGGTGAGGAGGAACTAGGTATCAGAAAGTGCATGGGAGGTGGTTGTGAATGGGAGGAGGAATAAAATTGGGGTGTGAAAAATAGATTTAGAAGTTTAGGATTTAGAATTATTGATAGAAAAAGTTTGAGGACTCAAATTGTTTGTTATTTACATTTATTTTACTGTTAATTGATATTTTGTTAGCATTTTTTCATCTGATTCAATGGTGGAATTGACAAAAAAGACATAAGTGAGGATTGTAACATAAGAAAAGAGATTTTAATAGGATAATTTTAAATTAATATACCAATTTAAGACATAAAAATAAATTAAAGGATCTTTCACAATTTTACTCTATAAATTATAATGTCAGGGTGAACGAGATCTACCCTATTTTGTGGTTCACTCAAGATTTAGAGCCACCTAATTCTTTAGCCCAGTTTATAAACTTTTGAGCTTTTATCTGAAGTTTAATATTCAATTCTCTTAGCGGTGAGTTGGCGGAAGTGAAAGGAGATGGACTCCTATCATCCCATGTCTCGGGTTTGAGTCTTTTCTCCCCTTCTTCCCCTCCTTAATTTGCACTGTAAAATTTTAAAGTACCAAAAAAAAAAAATCTCTTAGAGGTAGATAAAATGAAGGGCAGATATTGTTTCAAACTCCCTTAGAATGGTAGAATCTCAGTTGTAGTACCTTAATTTCAAAAAGAATCACCCTTAACTGACCATACAGGCAATCGATCATCAGGGCCCCAATGATTAACTGACGAACTGTTATGACTTATAGTCATCATAATCCGTCAGTCTCTCATTTTCCTCCTCTTGCAGAAGATGATAGCAAAAGGTAGATACCATCATAATGAGCCAACATTTCCATTAACCTTTAGCATAGTTAGTAAAATTTGGACTTTTTTGTATTGTATCTTTCTTAATTTTGGAGTTTCTAAATCAGTTTAAAACTTTGCTAAAATATTGACAATTAGTGTAAAATTTACTAAAAAATAGTTATTGAATAGGGACGTGATTATATCACATATTAATTTATTTCACAGTTACTAAATAGTTCATTACTGTCAAAAACTTATTTCACATATTAATTTATTGAAAGATATTTATCAAATAATTTAAATTAGGATTTAAAAATAAAAATGATATTAGAAAAGTGAAGAAAATAAGATTAAAACAAAAAAGCATGCAAAATAATTTTAGGATTGAATGTGTTTTTTCCTTTGTTATGTCATATTTGTTTATGAAAATTATTGACTATAGTTCTACAAATGATAACTTTCTTTCCAAAGCAAAGAGGTTGGCCTTTCCCATAAAATATTACTTCTTTTGTCCCAGAAAAAATGATGAAATATAATCATTTTTTTATCGTGCCAAAAAGATTGAAGCCTTAATATTTAATTTACTTTAATACCTTTATTTAAACTATTATTACATAAAACTTAAAAATGAATTTTTTTTAATTCTTAAAACTTTCATTGCACAAAATGCCAAAAGAAATAATTTCTTTCTTTAATTTCTTTAATCATCATTTAATCTCTTAATACACGTATAAAATTTTTTAAATTTTAGTTTAAAAAATAAAACTATAAAAAAATATCATAAACTACACACATCTTATTTACCTAAAACTCAAAGAAATGCATCATGGATGGAGAAAGTAGTAAACTACTCGCTACATTGACAAATATTTTCAAACATCTTATTAACAAACAGTATAAAAAAAACACCCATGTCCAACATAACCCTTTATTCTGAACATATCTACTTCACTATCACTTAACCCGCCAACAATTTTTGGCTTCTTATGCCACAATTGATTGCTTCCACCATCCCAAGCCTTCCTCCAAGTTATTTAGGTGGACCTCTCTTTGATGTCCATTAAATACCAACCCTACCTCAACCTTCTCTCTTCAATCCCAATAATTTCAGCCCAAAATACAAATTTACTGGTACTAAACAGTACAAGAAAAACAAAACAAAACAAAAAAAAAAAACAGTGTCCCCTATAACAAGATAATTTACCATCCCAACTGTTTTTACTTCCCTTTGTCTTTAAAACAAAAACAAAAATCTGGGACGGTAAAAATTTGAAGCTAGGTTAATTTTAGGGAGCAAATTGTAATTTCTGATTCCTTCAACACTTATTGGAAGAGAATCCAACACGATTGTTGGCAAGATCGTACGTGACGCGTGTCCCCTGCTGCTGCACATTTCCGATGATCGACAGCGGCGTCGATGTCGGCGCGAACGCGAAGCAGAATGTTCCCGTCGAGTCCACCGGAATCAGGTAATTCTTCGCCGGCAAGTCCAGCGACTTCCCACCCGCGAAACGGAGAGCCACCGTCGGCACCCTCACGCTCGTCCTCCCCGACAGGTCGTAACATGTGTCGAACAGCGCCACTCCCGCCGCCCGCGGCAGGCTCTGAGTCATGCCCACGAACGCGTCGCGGATGGCGTTGTACGCTTCCGTTCTCAAGCGGGTAATCGCTGTTCCGCAGTCCACGATTATTCCGCCTCTCCCGGATTCGTCCACCTGGAAGAGCTCCGGCGGGATCCCCACCGGCCGACCGCCGACGCTGAACCCGGTCAGACCCACGTAGTAGAAGGTATCAATCTTTTTGTTTCTCGTCAGTGGAGCCGTCACTGAGTCACCCGGCGGAGCTGTGTTGAAGTCCAAACTCGATGACGCCGCCGTGTCTCGATCAACCAAGCAGTACGAAAACGAGGTCGCTTTGATTTGTGAAGTAATCGAAAGCCGCCCGCCGCCGAGTCCCATTAATCCAGCGGCTCCGACGAATAATCCTTCGTTGTCATGACCGCAACCCAAGGCGACTCCGTTTATGCTCCCGGATCTTCCGATAGACACTGTGTCCGTAGCGAAGTCGCCGACAGTGTAGGACCCATCACCGTAAGAAACTTGATAAAGGCATCTGCCAGAGCGGCAGGCAGAGACTTCAAGAGAATTGCACTGAGCAGAGTCGCAGGAGAGTGGTCTGTAAGTGGAGGATCCGGCCGGGTTGAAAATGGGGTCGGTTTGCTGGTAGCAGTCCGTGCATGGCTGGCACTGGAGCCAATTGATGTCACTTCCAGTATCAATTACCATGTAGAACTGCTTCGTCGGGCTGCCAACTCCGAGGCGGGCGAAGTACTCTCCACTCCCCTGGCTGGTGCCGGAGGTGATGGGGGTGGTGAGCTGTTCGGGTCGGATCTCAGAGTACACCGGACGGAGCTCCGACGTGTTAACATCGGCGAGGGCGAGTTGAAGTTTGGTGTTGAGCGAAGTCACCCGCGCAGAGTCGCGACGGAGTCGAGAGAGCACCAGGGACTTGTACTCCTTGTGCTCGGACTTCATCACGGCGGCGCGGGGATGGAGTGGAACAGAGAAGGGCGAGGATGAAGAATTCGAGCTCTCATCTATGGAGGACCGGCCATCGTATTGGTACTCTTCAGGTAGAGTACTTGACGGGTCGAAGGAGAGGACGCGGAGGGTTTGTTGGAGAGAATCGGAGACAAGGAGAGACGTGGTGGACTCTGGGGTGGAGCGGGAGAGGGCGTAGGGGAGGAGGAGAGAGAAGGAGATCGCGGCGGCCAGCAGAGAGAAAGCGGTAGCGGCCATTAGAGGGGTGTGTGTAAAGAGAGAGGTCTGGGGTCGAATTTAATGGGGAAAACTCGGGATCACGTCAGGATCGTTGGGAGATGAGAAGTGGGTAATTAAAGAAGGGGAGATTTTAACAAGCATTAAGTGACATAGGAGCTCCGGACCTAACCAAGTTTGCTGCTCATTTCATTTCGCCGAAAATCTGCATTTAAATTCACAACTACGTACATTTATAGGGTAAAATTCACTCACGGTTCCCTAGTTTTTACATTTATCCTAAAGTGGTCAACTATTCTCAAAAGTGCTTATTAAGGTCCCCTACCTCATAATGCTCATCCCATTCGAGCCAATTCTGTCAATTTCTTCGTTATTTCTAATAGAATTTGATGATGTGGCACCTTTTGGGTTGACATGGCAGTCCAAACACCATGTGTCCTCCTATTTAATAGCAACAAATTACAATATTGATAGAACAAGAAACTTTAAGGTAAAACTGACACAAACACATAATCATGTGGGTTAAAAATGTAGATTTACCCAAAACTTTATTTTCTGGGTTGGATCCAATCTCTCAATTTGTAAATCACGTTGACAATAAAAAGCAAGAAAACAACCACCGATCATGCCCAACCCTTCGACTTATGTTCAATTCCTTCAAAATGTCATCTCAAAATCGCCTAATTCTTTGTTCGTCATCCATGGGTGTCCTCCGCAGCACCCTTGGCATCACTAAATTCATCACCCTGGAGCAGGACTTCATTGAGATTTAGGGGAAGATGTTGCTTTTTGTCTCATGCTTCTTTCCAATGACCAATGTATAAGCAATTGACAATAGCAAAGAGCAAATAACCTTGAGGCATTACACTATTTAGCTTTGATATACAAGTATATATAGCCTATACATGATAAGAGGATAAAACTAAATACATGTTTTGAAATAAAAATAGTAAATCCATTATCTTCTAGTGTCTTTGTGTATCAGGTTTTAAACGTAGCCATTATCTTCAATATGCCTTCTCAAGCGAAGAAGAGATAGAACGGTAACTCTAAGCTTGCTCACTAAAGTGCCAAAACAATCCTGAAGCAAGGATTTGGTGAACAAATCAGCAGGCTGAGACGTTGGGTTGATATAGCGAGTGACCAAGTTGCCATCATCTACACGTTCACGAATAAAATGATAATCAACTTCAATATGTTTAGTTCGAGCATGAAACATGGGATTGATGTTCATGTAAAGATCATTAACGTTATCACACATGAGGGTAGGTGGGATAGAAACATATAGGCCAAGATCACAAAGCAAGAAGCAAATCCAAGTAAGTTCTCCTGTAGCAATAGTCATGGAACAATATTCTGCCTCAGAGCTAGATCGGGACACAACTAACTGTTTATTGGCAAACCATAAGATGAGATTAGGTCCAAGAAAGACACAAATTCTAGTAGTAGATTGTTTGGTCAAGGGACATCCTGCCCAATCAGCGTCAGAATTAGAACATAAAGATAGAAAAGAAGATCAAACAAAATGGAGGCTTGGTTCATTGAACATAACTTAAAACATACTTTAGCAAGCTAAAGCGGTACTTAGTAGGACAGTGCATATGTTGACAAAAGACATTAACAATGAAGGAAAGATCAAGTCTCATAATAGTGAGGTATTGCAGTGCACCAACCAAGCCACGATATAAATTGGGATCCGATAATGGTGGGGAAGCAGTAGCAGCATTTGTGTTGGTTAACTGAAGAGTTGAGACAAATTTGCAGCATTCCATTTGAGCCCGAGCTAGGATGTCAGTAGCGTATTTTTGTTATGGAAGATGGAAGCCATCATGGGTTAACGTTACTTTAAGACCTAGAAAATAATTTAGAGTCCTAAGGTCTTTCATAGCAAACTTTTTACCCAACTGAGAGATAATATGTTGTAAAAGATCATTATATCATCAACATATAATAGAAGGTAAACAGTTCCTCGTGTAGAATGTAGAGTGAATAATGAACTATCACAGCTACTACATCAAAAACCAATTTTTAATAAATAATCACTAAATCTGTCAAACCAGGCACATGGAGCTTGTTTTAGACCTTAAAGAGCTTTATGAAACTTACATACGTAATCGGGAGAGGAAGAAGAGATGAAGCCAAGTGGTTGTTCCATAAAGATAGATTCTTTTGAATGGCCATGTAGAAAAGCATTCTTAATATCAAGTTGTTTCAGTGACCAACTGAAAGAAAGAGCTAATGAAAGAACAAGATAAATGGTTTGAGGACGTACCATTGGACTGAATTTTTTTGCATAATTAAGACCTTTAATATGATTATAGGCTGTAGCAACCAACCGAGCTTTTAAACACTCTAAAGAACCATCAAACTTTAATTTGGTCTTAAAAACCTATTTGTAGCCAACAACATGCACATTTGAAGTCCTGGGAACCAAACTCCAAGTTTCATTTTGATAAAGAGCATTGAGTTCTTCAACCATTATTGCTTTTTAGCCTGAATGGTTAAGAGCACATCGCACCGTCTTTGGTTCTTTAGGAATAGAAGAGGATTGTGTCATGTACAGTAAACTAACTTTAGTCTTGCCTCTAGTATGCATAGGATGAGTATTTTGTTGGAGAAAAACATGACAGTACTAGAAACATTGGGTGGTGCACGTTTGCTAATGCCAACAATTAATTCACAAGATGATGGTAAAGAAGTAGCAAATGGTGAAGATGCAAATGCTAGAACCAAGTCTGGAGTAGCTGATGTGTGTGTTGAAACCGAGACATAAGCTAAAGTGGGATCAGCTCTTGAAAAACTTACTAAATTTGAAAGGGATGTAGGCTGCCATTAATAAGAAAATGATTCAGCAGAAACGGGATGAAGAGTGCTAGAAACATGCAAGGTACTTGATTCAAAAGGTAGTAAAGCCTTGTTAAACACTACATGTCGTGAGATATAAACTCGACCTAACTGTGGCTCAAGGCAACAATAACCTTTATGTGTTGCACTATAGCCAATAAAGATGCATGGCAAGGATTGTCAAGAAAATTTATTAGTTGTATATCCTCTCAAATAAGGATAACACTGACAACCAAAAATCCTTAATGCTAAATAGTTTGGTTTAATGCCATAAACAAGCTCAAGAGAAGATTTCATACCGAGAACAAGTGTAGGAATTCTGTTGATCAAGTATACAACAGTTTGAAAGGCATCAACCCATAGTGTTTTTAGGGCTTTTCTATACAATCGCATGGATAGGCCGAGCTCCACAATATATCTGTGCTTGCGCTCTACGACACTATTTTGTTTCGGAGTTTTAGGACAAGCCATCAATTGTTAAATTCCTTCTTTTTGGAAAAAATGTAGTAGCTTTCTTTTATGAAACTCTCCTCCTTCATCACACTGAAAAACTTTAATTATGGTCGCAAAATAATTTTGTACCATTGTTATGAAGTCCAAAAAATAATCCAGGAATTCAAATTTATTTTGTAAAGGATATATCCAAGTATAACATGAATAATCATCAACAAATATCAAAACTTTTGCACTGAAGAATAATGGGCTGGTCCCCATAAGTCTACATGAATTTTAAATAACAATGTATTGCTTCTGGTAGTGTCTACTTGAAAGGGCAACTTACAACTCTTTGCAATTTGACAATTGGAACACATTGAAATTGTAGTCTTGCAAGAATCTACTTGCAAATTATTTGAATGAATAATAAAATCTACTAATTTTTTATAGGGGTGGCCAAGTCGATTATGCCAAACATTACTAGATACTCGTTGATGGTGAATAGAGAAAAATGTAGCCTTGTCAATACCAAAACCTTCAAGCTTGTACAACTTAACACTTTTGGCTCCCTTTGCTAGGACCTTCAAATTGCTCAAGTCCTTGAAAATAAAGCCAAATGAGTCAAATGTGACAACACATGGATAATATTTAGTCAATTGAGATATAGAAAGCAAATTTCTAGCTGGCCCAGGAACCAACAAAAACATTATGCAATTCTAATGAATCAATATTTATTGGAATTGACACATGACCAATATGTGTAATTTGAAGAGAGTTTCCATCACCAACATATACTTCATCATGTCCCTTATATGTAGCTAAAGTTGTAAAAATACCTGGATCATTTGTTATATGCAATGTTGCACCATTGTTTATTATCCAGTCATTCTTTTTAGTAGAATTAAGTGTAAGGGCTATCAAAGCATGTAGGAGTCATGTATCTTAAAAGACATGATTGAAATGTTGTCGAAAAGACTTAGCTTGATGACCTAATTTTTCACAAATTTGACAAATTAGACCATTATAGTTGAATTGATTTGAGTTCTTTTTTTTATTGTAGTGATCAGATTTTCCCTCCCCGTCATAGTGACTATCATTGACAGATGGTGAAAACCCTATACTAGTTAAGTCGAATTCTTACTTTTTGCCATTTCCTTTGACCTAGCTATTATTCTTCTCATTCTTGCTAAATTTTTTTGCAACATAGGCCTGCTCATTGCTTGGTGTAGAAAACTTAAAGAACCTACTTTTTAGAAGTCTTTCATAGGCAGTTAAAGATGTAACAAACTGACTAAAAATGGGAAGTGAAGGGCGTGCCAATATTGCAATGGTAAACGAATCATATGTACAATCAAGACCATTAATTGCAAATATTACCTTGTCTTTGTCTGACATAGTTTCTACATAGCTCCCAACTCATCACAGATTGCCTTAAATTTTTGAAGGTATACAAACACTGAGTCCCCATTTTTGTAGCCTAATGGAATCGCTAGTTTAAATTAGCTTCTTTTTCTTTTGAGGAGCTTGCATAGGATTTCTCTAAAAAGTCCCACACGGCTTTTGTTGTAAGAAGTCCAATCCCTAGGGAATGTACTCTCTCAGACAATGTTCATGTGAGAAAATTCTTCATCATTTGATCATTCATTTTCCATTGGATGTACTATTGCAGCTGAACCTACTTACCATTTCCACCATCCTGAAATTGTTCTGGAGGTTTTTCTGTCAATTGGTGCTTCAGATTCAAGCTCTTAATTAGAGGCTCGACTTGATCCTTCCAAAGTAAATAATTCTTTGGTGTTAACTTCTTTGTGACAAGAAACATCATTTGAGATGACAATGTCACGTTTAAGGTAGGTGCTGCTGCCATTGTTCAAAGAAAAAAAAATGTCACTTTAGTTTTTGTGGCAAGCTTTGATACTATATAAACAATTGATAGCATCAAAAAGCAAAAAGCCTTAAGGCTTCACACTGTTTAGCTTTGATATACAAGTATATATAGCCTATACATGTAAGAGGATAAAACTAAATACATGTTTTGAAATAAAAATAGTAAATCCATTATCTCATACTATATTTGCTTATCAGGTTTTGAACACAACCATTATCTTCAATACAATGGAAGAAGAAAGACGAAGAGTTTGAAAAATTCAAAGAAATAGGTGAGTCACAAGAATATATGAGAAAACAAGGTCTCTCAGATTTCCACGATATTGGGAGATTTCAGCCAAATTGATGTCTTGGTGATCTTAGATGCGGAATTTTTCAATAAAATGAGGAGATAATTGCTAATATAAACTGGGAAACAAATTTTGGTTAATTTTTGAAAAAGATCAAATGCCCACATTTTTTTGCAGAGATGATTTTGGGGAAGAAAATGATTTTGGGTCAATTTATATTTTAAACCCATAAGATTATGTGTTTGTGCAGTTTTACCCTAAAGTTTCTTATTCTATTAGTATAATCATTTATTGTTATTAAATAGGAGGACACATAATGTTTTAGACTACGACATCAACAAAAAAAGTGTCGTGTCATCAAATGCTGTCAGAAATAATGAATAAATTGATGGAAAGGGCTCGTGTAGGACATGCATTATGAGGTAAGGGACCTTAATAAGAACTTTTCGAGGTAAGAGATCACTTTAGGACAAATGTAAAAGCTAGGAAACCAGAAATTGATTTTACCCCACATTTATAGGGCATTCATTTAATTCCTACACTACGCTATTAACAAGGTTTATGGTGCCCACACGTTGGGACAGTTCAATACATGTCAGCATTAAATATGAATATAAATATTGGTGTTCGACGAAGGAAAAAAGTTTCATAAAAATGAAAAAAGAAAAGCAAGAACCGGATAAGAAGTCAAGACAAAGTTTTGGGACTAATAAAGCAAAAAAAAAAAAGGATTTTAAGTATCAAGAGATAGACTGTGGGGACTAAAATTTTGTTTTAAAAGAGATAAATAATATGAAAAAGTTGATAATATGAGACAAATAATGGAATTTCAATAACAAAAAGTGGGGTTTAATGGTTAATAAATAAAAAAATAACAATAATGGTCTCCAGGCTAAGAAAATAAATGTAAAGATTTCAAGAATTAAAAACTAATAATCAACTTAATAAAGGAAAAAAAGAGAATAAATGAAAACATTGGCTAAAACCAATCAGCTCAAACCATACAAAAAAGTAGATAACTCATTGTGACTAAGGTTTTGTTTTAATAAAAAATAATAAAAAATCAACAAAAAAAAGGTTAAACGAAGTCACTATGATTGATTAAAATAAGAAAAGAAATAAACTATGATGACCAAGATTTTGCTTTAGAAAACAATAAAATAAAAAAATAACAAAAAAAATTAGAGGCCAAAAGAATAAATGGAGAGGTTTGGTGACCCGGATATTGTAGTAAATATGTTTGTCATAAATTTTAATAAAAAATAAATAAAAATTCCTCATCAATAAATTTATAATAATCAATTAAAATTTCTATTTGTTTTAAATTTGAGTTGGACTCTCTTTATATTATATTTATATCATTAAAATGATTAGTTATGATCAAAACATAACATTATGAAACAAAACACGGCCTGTACTTTGAAACAATCCATTTTTTTTGTTAATTTAAAAAAAATTCAATTAAAATTTTCAGCTTTTATTAACTAAAATTTTGATTTTTAGTATCAATGAAAAATTTATCTAGAAAAATTCACTTTCAATTTTAATAATTATAGACCAAATTACTTTATTAAACTATAGAACTTGAAGTAAAAACTCGATGCTACAAAACTTTATCATCAATAATGATAAAAAATGACCAAAATACAAAACTATGTTTAACATATGTTAATCAATTAACAGTCTAGCCATTAGCTTAACAAAGATAAAAAAAAGTAAAATAAAAAACTAACTAAAGCCGAATCAACCAAAACCACGTCACAAGTAGGTAAATTATAATGATTAAAGTTTCACTTTAGAAAAGAATATTAAAGAAACTCAATAAAAAAAAATTAGGATCAAGACAAAAAAAAAAGGAAAAAATTTAGGTATTAAGGATTTAACAATTGCCTTAATAAAAATAAAAAATTGTTTAACTAAAAAATAAATAAATTATAATCATCAATGTCTACTTCAAAAGATAGTACATAAAAAAACAAAAAAAAAACCTGGTGACCAAGAGAGCAAATAGAAGGCATTGTTAAATAGTTATAAAATTTGGGGGCCAAAATGTGATATGGACATAATTTAGGCCCCAAAATTGAAGGATTAGAAGGTTAGTGGCTGAAATTGCGTTTTGACCGAAACAAAACTTGAAATAGACTGATACCAAGAAAATTGCAACATAAGCATTCAGAAAGGCAAACACTTTACAAAAAGAGAATCAAACTCAAAAAGGATCAAATCGCATCCAACACAAAAGAAAAAAAAAAGCGCAAAACTGTATATGAATAGTAATCACTATTAATAAACAGTGAAATCTCTTCCTCTTTTAGAATATAGTATAATATCATCATCACACAAAATAATTTTTTGTAAGAATGGGCCGCTTTCCATGGTAAAACAACAAAAAAGGACACTCAAAGTGGGACAAGTTTGGGGATTGGATTCCTACCTCCCCCACTAATTTATATAGTGTTATCACATATTGATTCAAATATCTTTTCATATAAAAAAGGGTACTATTTAGTATCTATACTATAGCATCTTTCTAACTCAGGTCCAAAATTATAAGAATAAGAATGAAAGTTTAAGCAAGTTTATGAGTTTGAGTGCCATGAATGAAAAAAATGGTTAATTACAAATTGCCCCTAAGATTTAGGTAAAATTATATTTTATCTTTTTTATTTTAGAAATATACTCTTTGCTCATGTCTTTTTAATACAGTTAGAAAACAATTTTTAAAATTTTAATTTAAACATTAAGGTCGTTATTTTCTTGTAATTTCAATTTGTATGGTATTTTTTTTATGGTTAATGAACATTTTAAATTATCAATTTTTAATTTTTGTAAATAGAAAATAATATTTTTAAATTTCAATTAACTATGAAAAAATATCAGACAGATTAAAATTACTTAAAGATAAGTACCATACAGTCTAAATTAAAATTTTAGAAGTTTCTATCAGACTGTATTAAAAAGTAGAGGCAAAGTGTATATTTTGAAATAGGAGGGCAAAGTGTAATGTTACTTAAACCTCAGGGAGCAAATTGTAATTATCCCATGAAAAAAATAAAATTTGGGAAACTTAACTGAATCTAATACGGCTTGATCTGAATATTGTTGGAAAGACTTTGCAATTGGTTGCATTCCAGTACAAAATCACAATTCAGGGATTCAAGGGAAAGGGCGGTTACTTTTGACTCAAAACTCACGGCTCTATTGGATTTGAAGAATCATCTTTTTTCCAATCTTGGATTTTGCTATTTGGACCAAAATCTGAAGTACAAACACAAAAAGCATGAACTAGTAATTTACATTATCCTATTTGTTAAAGCTAATGAGCCTATAACACGACACAAATTGCAAAAGTGCTCATGCGTTGGTCACTTGTGGTGCAACAAAGTAAAGAATCATTCCTCACAAAACTGTCCCACATGCAGCAACCAAAAGCTAGGCCATTTCTCTTTCCCAACAGAAGACGTACGCCACACTTCACAAGGAAACATTATGATTTTGCACCTTTTGGCTTTTGCCGTACCATTGATGGTCAATTAGTGTTTAGATCCATCCCAAGTGCATCTGTTGTGATTAAAGCGGATGCTGGACAATTTATTCGAGATAAATTTAGTGTCGAGAAAATAGTGAAACAAAAGACACTTAAAATTTGTGTGACTCAATCAAGACAACTTACATTCACGAGTAAAGAAAAGAGAGTTATTGGATTATACTAAAAACTTGTACAAAAGTCTCTTATAATTTCTCACAATCCTTAACCTAATACTACACCTAATACTTAGAGAATTTTCTACAACAATATTAATGATCTACTCTTTGTTAACCTTCTATGTATTTCCGAATGATGACAACATCATGGGTTGTCATAGTGCATTCTTTGACAGGTTCAAGGAACTCAAAGTTACGGAGCTCAAATTAGAGCATTCAAGGAACCTTTAAAGCTCAAAGGCATCAACTTTTGAAATAAATCAAGGATTGACATTTGGAGGAGTTAAGAAGGAGAATCTTGACACAATTACGGATGGCAACAGGGCGGATAGGGTGCGGATTCACCATATCCGTCGCTTACCCGCCAAGGTTAACGGGCGGAAAACCATACCCACGTCTGCCACCGGTGGGTCATGAGTCATCTGCAGATTATCCATGTAGACACATACTATTATTCTTTAGACACCAATCGGCTAAGGCATCATTAAAAGCTAAAGGAACAAAAACCTTGGAAGAGATTTCGAAAGTAAATCTGAAGGGTGAGAAAAAGATTGGCATGAAAAATAACTATAAGCAGAAATCCAAAAAATCTCAAGTCAATCAAATAATGAAAAGTGAGCAGAATCTTGAGCTAGCTTAGAATTCCCTCCGGATTTCAGAATCCAGAGTCAAGAATCTTTGGTGAATGGGAACGAGATAGGTGATTAATGTTTCCTACTAGATACCCCAATAGCCTACTTGATGGAATGGGATGAGATGTTTGGTGGGTCGGAAGATTATTGATGGCCAAACGGAGAAAGAAAGGAATGAAGATGGAAGAGGCCAACACATGAAGAAGAAAAAGGACTGGCGGCAGTGTGGTAAAAAATAGGATTTGGGTTGTATTATATAGGGTTTGCGTTTATTTTGTTTGGTAAATTGCATTTTGATCACTTGAGTTACTTATTTTTCTCATATTAGTTTATTATTTTCAAAAGTTACAATTAAGTCATTGATAGATAAAGAAAACTTGTGGTGGGTTGTGGGTATGGCGAATTTACCCACGGGGTAAAATCAAAATCCATGATGGGTAAATGGGTGCAATTTTCACAAAATATATGCAACCCGTTGGCCGGGTATCCACTGGTTGTGGATTTCACCTAACCCATTGCTGTCCCTAGACACAATGGAGCCCAGAAGAGCTATCCAAGGTCATCCCACACCCAAGCCTCCTTGGAAGGACACCCAGGACATACAAAGGTGCACCATAGTACCTACTTGGAGCTTCCACACCTGTGTTCAAGCAAATGAGGTCTATGACATGCAAGGGACATCTTCATTCATTTAGTTCCAGGCTTTCCATAAAGGCATACTAGTCTATGAGTCGAAAGAAGCTTGTGACTCTAGTAGAGGCCTTGGAATGCTCGTATGAGCCCTAAATGTGCAAGTTCAAGCTACAAAGGTCTATGACCGAACTAAGGGCCTACCTCGAGCCCCTAAGCCTTCCATGACCAAATCTATGGCTACATATTTGGGAAACAAAAATGGAGCATAATTTGAGCACATACGGAGCAAGACCATACAATGGTGCACATTTTGGGAGATGAAAGTCTAGTTGCATCTTGGTCCACACGTACACCTAAAAAGTGTACACCCTAGTGCGCCATGGACTCTATGACACACCATGGACCCAAAGAGCCCAAGAGTTAGGCTACATTACCCTCGAGTCCCCTAAACACCAAAGAGACCTTAAGGCGTACCCAGGAGGCCTTCATGTGCACCATTAGTGCACTGTCGTGACTAGGGATGGCAACGGGGCGGATCGGGCGTGGATTCGCCATATCCGTCGCCCCGCCAAGGTTGACAGGCGGAAAACCATACCCATGTCAGTTGCCTGCAGGTCACGGGGTGCCCGCGGATTATCCACGAAGACACACACCATTATTCTTCAGACACCAATCGGCTAAGACACCAATCGGCTAAGACACCACTAAAAGCCAAAGGAACAAAAACCTTGGAAAAGATTTTGAAAATAACTCTGAAGGTTGAGAAAAAAATTAACACGAAAAACAACCCCAAGCAGAAACCCAAAAAATTTCAAGTTGTTCAAATAATGAGAAGTAAGCAGAAAAAGAAAGAAGACCGGTGGCAATGTGGTAAAAAGTATGGTCTAAGTTGTATTATATAGGGTTTATGTTTATTTTTTTTGGTAAATTACACTTTAATCATTTGAGTTACTTATTTTTTTCATATTAGTTTATTATTTTAAAAAGTTATAATTAAGTCATTGACAGACAAAGGAAACTTGTGGCAGGTTGTGAGCGTGGCGGGTTTACCCATGGGGTAAAATCAAAATCCATGACGGGTAAACAGGTGCAAATTTCACAAAATATATACAACCCATCAGTCGGGTATCTGCAGATTGCGGATTTCACCTTATCCACTGTCATCCCTAGTCTTGGCTTACTAGACCATTACATGCTAAATTCATCCCTTTGAGTCTAAGTACACATTTTTCACATGTTTTGATGGGAGAACCATACCTAGGCTTATTTGGGGGAAAATGAGTGTTTAAAATGTGTTTTAAGTGTGTTTATGCTAGTTTAACACTTCTAAGTCATGAAATATGTTTAAATAGGCTAGCCAAGCTACTATAACATTTAGACTTGTTTGATTAATAAAATTGTAGGAAAAGGATAATTTTTGTACCTTAATTTTGTCATTTTTCCACTTCAGTCCTTAAATTAATCAAGTTGCCAATGAAGTCCTTTAACATTTATTCCGTAAGCTCGATTAGTCATATAACTATTGAAATTGCCATGTCTCTAACATAATAGCTAGATAGCACCTAATGGTGTTCTAAATTACAACACATAAGGACCTTTTTTTTACCACCTTTAAGAAATGAAATGACAATATGGGGCAAAAATAAGATGTGGAGATGTGGGCATGAGAAGGGCTCTGACTTTTCAACACAGATGAGGGCCTTTCGGTTGAGCCTGACTTGTCAACATAAAGCAGGGGTCGAAGGGTGGATTTGAGGTAGGGGGTTTGCGAATTTCCAAATTTGGCAAGTGCTGTAGAAGGTGGAGGGGCAGAAGATAGGAGGGGAAGAAGGTAATAGATTTAAGGTGAAGATTTGCTAGATCGGCGTCACCATTTTTTAAGTGAATTTGTCCTTTTTTTTTTTAAGCAGGTGTTGGTCAATATGTCACATGTGCCAACTAAACTGGTGAATCCTATGTGAAATCCTTAGCTATTTCTTTGAGTGGCTAGTAAGTGTCATCACTGAATTAGGTACATTTGGCTTAGTGGAAATTAGGTCTGCAAAAAAATCTTCAGGATCTATGGTTGCTAAAAGCAAATGTGTGCAAGGCATGACAAGAGAGCGAGTTCAACCTACAAACCATCAACCCTTTATGGTTTTGATACCAGTATTAGTAGCTTCCCTATCACCTTTCCCAAGATTTATTGCGATTCCAATCCAAGAACAGAACTTCTAAAAAGCACTCTTAAAATTTATTTTTGATAATGATTTTGCTTCCGAAAAAAGATATTTAACTTTGATTCTCAAGGGAAACAAATAGATATTGTACAACAAAATTGGACTTCCAAACTAAGCTCCTTATGCCTAGTTTTGTTAACAATCTTTATGTCTCTTAAGCTCTTGAGTTCAGATACATATTTGATTGTTGATTAAACCTATTTACAGGATTATGGTCAAATGACTACCAAGAGTTCATGCTTCTTTGGCTGCCTTTGTCAAAATTGGTTGCCTTAGTGAAAATTGGTTGCCAAATTAAATTGCCAAGAAGTAATTCAAAATTGTTGAATTCAACTACAAGAGACGTTTTAGAATTAAATGCAAAAAAAAAACATTCAATTGTACCAAAATTAAAGTTTCAAGTGTGTTTGGCCTTCTAGTGTTTCTAAAAGTGTATTAATGGTTGGCATGACTAAGAAATCATGACCAAAGAAGTTATGTTTCACTTGACCTACCAAGTTTTTTGGGATGCAAGTTGAACTCTAGCATGGGATTGATTGGTGAACTTCACTACAAGACCCTAGAAAAGATCAACTTCTAGTGACCTAAATTAGGATGATGTCAATGTCACCTAATTCAATGCATGAGTTTAATCAGTTTAACACTAGTAACTTAGAAGAGTTTCAGCTACATAAGGACTAAATTTAAATATTTTAAAAAAAATATACATGATGAAGATGGATTTGACATGTTGAGGACAAAATAAAAAGAAAAAAATGATTAAGACTTTTAGTGGAGTTTACTATCATTTTTGTGTCCTACTATGGGAAAAGGGACAAAATAAGCCACTAATAATTACTCGAGGGAACAATTCTATCACTAATACTTTTAATGCAAATTCGCCATTAATCTTACCTATTTGGAGCAATTTTAGCACCAGTCGTTACAATTGCTTATGTGGTACATGTGAAAAATGAAAAAAATGTAAATTTATAAATTTCAATTTTCAAGTTTCTTTACTTGAAACCCTAACTTCTAAGTTTTTGAATCTATTAGTTCCATCATCATCTTCACTGTTAGATTTTTTTCCTCAGAATTAAAGTGGGTTTTACTAGTTTCTTGGGCTATAAATCAATCAATGGAGTAGGTTCTTGAGTGAAATAGTTCTTGAGATTTATGGACTTAAGTTGTTTAAGCACAAAAGGCTAAGAAAGACGAAGAACATGGTGACAATGATAATAATGGGATGTGAAGGGAAGCCAAGTTGGTGATGAATGACCAAAGCCCCGAAGGACATGAGCCAGATTTGTGACTAGGAGCTTTTAGCTTAATTGAGGTCGTATCCATTGGAAAAGATGGTCAAAATAGCTGATTCACAAAGTTGGATATTTAGGGGCTAAGAACCAAAATTTTAGGGACTATTTTAAGTGTTATCACAGTTAGGGGTGAACAATAAATGAATAGCTTGAGCTTGACCCAAGTTTAGCTTGAATTAAAGCTCGTTCATGACTCATTCAAGTTGTTATGAAGTCAAGCCTAAACAAAATTTCAAACTCGATACATAATTCAAAAAAATCTTGATTTACTTATCACCTAGCTCAATTTTAGTCTTTTCCGTTAACTTAAGTGAATAACTTAAGCTTGACTCGAGTTCGGTGGATTAAAACTCATTCATGGCTCATTCATATTGTTTTCAGTCTAAAAAAAACAAAATATCAAGCTTGATAGACATTTCAAACCGAACATGATCAGTCTAATACTTGGCCCAGCTCGACTTGTTTTCATTCCTACTCCTAATTTGCTAGTTGCTGATGTGGAGCTAATGTGATACAAAAGATTACTCATTCTATCCCATATTCTTTGCATGATATTCTTTTTTTGTCTATCCTAAATTTTTTTCATCATTTCCATTATTGGCAAGTTTTATTCTTAGTCTTGTTTGTTGTTGTACTAGACAATAAATTTGATAAGTTGCCATTCTTGTTTCCTTCTCTTTGCTATTACTTTGTCTTACTCCCTAAATTCATGGAATTACCAAGTATGAATTCCTCCTATAGTTCAAGGACTTTGTTAATCTTAAACAAAACAAATTTAATCAAGAATTTGGCCATACCTAGATGATGAATTTAGAAACCCAGAGAAAAAGAAACCCTAAATGACAAAAAATGGATTTTTTCTTTATGCTCGCAACCAAACAAAAAAAAATGAGGAATTTGGTTCGCTTCCCTTATTAACTACTATTCATTCCTTACACGAAGAATGAGAATATATAACCAAATCAAGAACTCTAATTACATGAAAATGAGTTCATGAATGCTAGATCTTTGAGTCAAAGAAAGATGTGGTTTTGACTCTTGTGAACTGTAATCTTCTTTAGGGTTTCAACTCTTGTGAATTGTAGAAATCAAGCGGCGAAGATAATTTGGTGCTAGGAAAAGTTTGGACCCTTGATTTTGACTTGTAACAATGTTGTGATATTGATGAAGGTTGTCAAGGAACAAACTCGATTTTGAAGATCAAACAATGTGGGTTGTCAAGGAAGAAACTCTAGTATTAAAAGATAGGAAAATGAAAGAGTGAAGAAAAAGATTTACAATGAAACTGAGTCCATTGAAAAGACAGTTCTATGACAAAGATGAGGCTAAGGAGGGGAAGGGTAATGTTACAAAGAAGAGCAAAATAGTAACAATTATTGGTATGTTTGCAAAGTGAAATGGTGCAAATAAAGTGAGACAAGGAGGGTATCATTTTGGATAGAATATTCTAACTATAGATATTCATTGGATAGTTCACTTTTATTTTACAATTACAGGCACAAATTTGCTTTTATATTCATGGTTTTGCATACTATATTGTACAGATCGGTACACACAGTATGTACTGGTACTGGCGTGGAAACAGTACAAGACAGCTGAGACAAAGGGTATCCTCCATATTGGAGTATACTGGCCAATATTGGATGTACCAATTATCTTATGCTATACCGTCTCGGTATTAACTAAATATTTTTTTATTTTTTTAGTTTTTTGATATTTTTAAGTAAAATATATTACAAATATGTTTAATTGATTAATTTTATAATTAACATTTACCAATATTTGAAAGAAAACTAGTAATTTTTTTCATACTTTTAAAACTATGGTTTTATTGTACATATTCGAATATTTTCATGAGAAAAACTCTTAATTAATATACATATATATAGCCTAACTTCACATTTACAATCTCAAACTTTGGTATGTTCTAAAAGTTTATATGTTATAAATATATATATCTAAATTATTTAAAATTGATACATTCAAAATGATATGATATAGTACCTCATTGTACCGTATCATCAGAAAAACGGTTCATCATTTGGTACAAGATTTAAAACTTGATAATATCTTAACATTAGTGGGAAAATTACTCACTCAAACAAATATTATTGGCAATTTTGCCAATTCTCCTTTATCTTTCCTTTTAGTTGTCGTTGTAACTTGCAAAGCCGCTAGTTGGAAGACAGGAAAATGAAAGAGCAAGGTGAAAGATTTACAGTGAGACTGAGTCGACTGAAAAGGTGGTTCTACAGTAGAGATGAGGCTAAGGACGGGAAAGGTAATGTTAGAAAGAAGAGCAGAATAGTACTAATAATTATTGGTATGTATTTAAAGTAAAATGGTGCAAACAAAAGACATAGGAATTATCATTTTGGATGGAATATTCTTATTTTAGATATTCATTGACTATTTCACTTTTGTTTTACAACTATTGTGACAAATTTGCTCTCATTTTCATAGTTTTGAATACCCTATTGTATCGCTTATACCAAGTGGTAAGTGCCAACATTGGCTTGAAAAAGGTAAGGAATAGCCAAGATAAAAGTTGTCCTCTGTACTAGACTGAATTGGCCGATGTTCGGTGTACCGGTTATTCCGTGTTGTACCCTCCATACTATCTTTGACATGTCTGCCCTTGGCCCCTGCCCAAGAAACCTGTGAAGGCTAGTCTCACGGTGGTTGCAATTGACTAGCTTCATATGTGCGCGGATTAAAACTCTATGATACTAGTTTATTAACTTAGAATATGTAAAATGCAAGCTCTTTATGCTTTGACTTGGATTAACAAAATCCATAAAACATTGAATTGGCTAAAAAAATTTCATAGAAAACAAGTTCAAATAGCCAAAGCATACAAAATCAACATTTATGTGAGTTTACTACACATAATAACTATGTAGGAGAATTCATACATAAAGTTTACCAATGCCCTCACCCAAGAGAATCCCTAAAGTCTAGGACTTCTCAAAACATAGACAATGGAGGCAGTTATGAAAACTATGTATACATGCCTTAATTGAGATCTTCTTGAACTAATTCCCACCTTGGATGCAAGTCCCAGTGGCAAGTCACGAAAGTCCTTATTTATGTGCTGTTATGCTTTGCGGCCAAAGGAAAACTATAGTTAGTACTGTGACTTAACTAACAAGTCACCTAAGTAGACTAGAATCATAACGATTCTCAAGTGAAATACTTGCAGCAACACCAAACTACCCCGACAACTCTCAGCGGTTATCCGGTCCAGTAATGTCAGAATCTGCACAACATAACTAGGTAGTGAGAATTCAAATATTTTCAATAAGGGTCTTCACTTCACCAACAAGAAAAATTACTAAGGACTCCACATATGAAAACATATGTAACCTGCTGTGAGCTCATATAGCCTGAGGGTTTAATGTATGCATATACCTATGTCCTTTAAGGCCTCTCCTCATCCTCGTCCTTGAACTACAAGGCATAGCCTTGTCCTCTAGTAAGCTTGGCTTGCCAGCCTAACTAGTGATAAGCCACCAGTTGAACCTCTCCCTTTTATGATATACATGGGCACTATGGTGGGACCATTGTAGAATATGCCATAAAGACCTCGTAAACTAGGTGCACTAAGGTTTCACCTTACAATCTTGTGGCTAATGGCACGGCTAGGTCGCCAAGGGTTCTAAACCTCTTATCCAAGCTAGTAATACTTAGTTGTGATCTTTTAAAACTAATTTCCTTGCTTATGGTAAAAGCAACTATAAAACTCAAGGAAATTCTTAGGTTTTGAAGGAATTTTGGAAGACTCGAAAGACTCTTAGAATGCTTGGACCCCAAGGCACCCTAAGAATCCTCTTAGGTCTTCCCCCGACCTCTCTAGTAAAATTGGAAAATTTCAGCCATTATGCCTGCGACGATGCATAGCCACAGTTGGTAACAAACTGCCAATTTTTGTGGTAACGGCAACGTTTGGCGACACGTCACCAATACCTGTGACAACCCAGAAAATCTCCAATTTCGCTGCTATGAACTTTGAACACTTCCAAACATATCAAACATGCATGGATAACCTCTAAACTTCACATACATGTAAAACATGTTGCATAGATCACAACTAACTATCATAAGCCAACCTATGATGCATTATAACATCATTCCAATCATCACAAATCTCATAGTCCATCATGATTCAACCTTGCCACTAATTATTGCTATTGCTAGAACTACTTCACTTCACAAGCAAGAAACAAGCAACCTTTCCGTAATAATCCAAATTCTACAAAGTTTCACTTAGTTCCAAATAACTAAAGGCACAAATTATATAATTTCTACCTTCTAACTAAAACCCAAAGTTTCCAAACATCTAATAAACAAGAATTCACCAAGAACTCAAGTGTTACCTTGCATAAAAAACAGGGGATAGTGGAAAACATAGCTCTAAGCTTAAAAAATGTGAAATCATGCTTGAAACAAGCCTTTCACATCATGTATATCCTTGGTGGCTTTAATTTTTATCAAAAACTCTTGGTTTTAGGCTTGAAATTACATAAAATTGGTAGAGAGAAGGGTGAGCTCAAGTTTGAAGGTGAAAATGGCAGCCCTTCCCTCATTTACCAATTTTATATGCCACTTAACCATGAAGTCATCCAAGAATTTAAAAAGTTATAAATAAGTCCCCTCCTTTAGGTAACCTTAGTCAAACTTGGTTAAATCTTATTTATTTCGACTAAGTTTGGGTTATAGTTAAACGTCAGGTTATAAAAACTCATTTTCAACGTTTGGGACCTAGCCCAACTATTCAAGATGCAAAATTACCATTTTACCCCCAAACCTTATTTAGTGCCTTAACCTCCTTGGAATTCAATGAGCTTTGATAAACTTACTCATTTTTGCTATGTGAACTTGAATTAAGGTTCCAAACTTGACTTAGAGCATTTTACCTTCCTCAAACAAGTCTTCAACTAGGAGAGCCATAACAATCTTAATACTAGCCAAGTATTTTTATTTATTTATTTATTTATTTATTCAATTTTTGGTATTTTTAGGTAAAATATATTATAAATATGTGTAATTGATTAATTTTATAACTAACATTTACCAATATTTGGAAAAAAACTTGTGCTTTTATTTTTTTTTTATACCTTAAAAATTATGGTTTTATTTTACATATTGGAATATTTATATAAGAAAAACTCTTAACTAATCTATACATATATAAACTACACTTCGCACTTTCAATCTTAAATTTTGGTATGTTCTATGTGTTTATATATTGTATTTATATATATTTTGTTTATATAATTATATATATCTAAATTATTTAAAATCAATACATTCGAAATAACATAATACGGTACCAATACTGTGCCATGTCATTAGAAAAGCGGTACACTTATACGAGATTTAAAACCCTGCTCAAATCTTAACATTAGTGGGAAAGTTGCTCATTCAAACAAATATTATTGGCGATTTTGCCGATTCTCCCTTATCTTTTCTTTTGGTTGTCGTTGCTTGCAAAGCCGCTGGTTGTAATGGACCGCGAAGCTTGTTCCTGGCTCCGACCGCTGAGCCCCATCGGCCGGAGCTCCTGTCCGCCCGTAACTGAACTCTTATGCTTCTATCCCATTTCAGTTCGTGCACCTACCGCTCGTTCCGTTTCTTGTTCCAAGTCTGACCTCACAAGCCCATCTCCGTTGTCTACTACTGGACCCCACAGCCGTCGTCGGCGACCGTCTGCGGATGTCTCTTCCGAGTTTCTTCGCCATTGGGTTGAAGCTCATCAACGGCTTCCTTCTCAAGGTCAGTGCATACCCTTGGGCTCTTGAATTTGCACAGCAGTCGAACTACTTGTGTCGAGGTGGTTGATCAACATAGACAGATAATATAGTGACTTCAAGTGTTTTATCATTTAGAGAGATTCATCGTGGCCTCTTATAACATATTGGCGGATAGAAATGCTTCAAAGCACAAAGATTTGTACCCAAATGTTCCTTCTTGTTACATGAAATGGGATTATCGAAAAAGGTTGATATGTGAAGAGTTAATTGGATGGAGCCCAGATATAATTTGTATGCAAGTAAGATTTATTATTATTATTATTGTTTTGCGAGGAGTTTGGTAGTTTGAAGCTTTATGTTGAGCTTACAGGTGCTTGCTTTTTGCTATTGTTTTAGGAGGTTGATAAGTACTTTGATATAAAGAGTATGATGGAGAGATCAGGGTATTGTAGCTGTTACAAGGTTAATTTTCTATTTGAATTTATGTGTATCAATGAATCTAATGTTAGGCTTCTAATTCAACCATTAAGTTGATATGAATGTGCTCTATTTTGATCGCTTCAAAAAATTCTGAATGAATTGCAGCGGCGAACAGGGAATAATGTAGATGGCTGTGCAACATTTTGGAGAACTAACAAGTAAGGAACCTATTCTTGTCCCTATTATGTTTTCAGATTACTTGTTTGGAATTCACACACCAAGTCCTTTGTTTGACCAGGTTTCGGTTGCTGGATAGAGAAAGCATTGAGTTCAAGGGTTATGGTCTTCGAGACAATGTTGCTCAACTTTCGGTTTTTGAGGTGATTCTGTTATGTGTATACGTATCTTAGTGTTCTAATGTGTTCTAGGTATTCATATCTGTTGTCCTTTTCAAGAGGTGAATGTGTACTTGGTCCTCCTTTTACAGTATTGAATGAGTATCAACTATATCATTACTCAAAGCTTTGCTTCATGCCAAGCATGCACAGTCTTACTTCTTAAGCCATAAGCATGGTGGCGTTCAATGATTGTATGTATTCCCTGCGCTATCATGAGGAATACATTCTTTTTGTCTTTAGGCATTGACTACTTGACTTCGGCAATAAAGTTAAAGCTAGACTAATTATGAAAAACATTCTACTGGCTTCATGTCTTATTTGGTAAACTAGAAACTAAAGACTGCATGCAGGAAGACTAATAATGGTACATTTAGATAATTCTGTACCCATTAGAAGAGAGTAAATGATTCTATAGAATATCATTGAAGAATCCCTATCAAGCAAAGCAATAATATTCATTGAAATTGTGATGTGCTTTCATCTCCTTTAGCTCACTGGGATTTATGTTCTCTATGACCTGTGTTGTATAAGCCTCATGATTTACTTAGTATGGCATTGACATAAACTTTCCTTTAGCATTAGCATAAAAAGAACTCCTGAAACATTTACCTGATGTTGGAGTCAGGCTGGTGTTATCTTTCTTGTCTTGTGGTCTTTTAATTTTGCATTTTAACGCTGATGGTTGATTACTGTTTATGGTATCTGATTTCCCTGCATACAGACAGATGTGTGGAACAAAATCCAGAAGGCTAGTTGTGGGAAACATTCATGTGCTTTATGACACAAGGTGGGGGGATGTGAAATTAGGTCAGGTCAGTCCTCAACAACTGGCATTACTTTCCTCGATTAGTTGGCAGCATCAGGAACATAAGATTTCTAGCAGTACCAGGAAGGGAACTAATTTTTTGGTTTCCTTTTTAGATTTTTATTTCTGTTTCTGTTTTTTTTGTTTTATTTTTATTTTTTTGTGGAAATGGGGTTATAGGGATACTGAGGCAACTGGAGAGAAATATAAATGGCTCTTCTTTGCAGTTACTTTAAGCCTTGTTTTAGGTTACCTGTTGACTTTTGCAGATTCGTTTCCTATCCTCAATGGCAAAGCTGCTGTCGCAGAAATGGGGTAATATTCCTGTTGTTCTTGGGGGTGACTTCAATTGCACTCCGAAGGTAATTCTGAACTTACATTTCTTTGTTCCAGTTTTCTTCTCGGGTTGAATGATCCTTTTTGTGGTAACATATATATGTCAATCTCATTATTTTCAATGACAGAGTGCTGTATACAAGTTCTTGCTGTCATCAGAGGTAAACTTCTATTATGTTGAAGGACATATTTGTTGCAGGAATTCTTCTTTCTATCTAGACCCTGTTTGGGAAGAACTTTTTTATATCAGTTTTAGAGTTTTGGATAATTTATTGACGGTTAAGAGATTAAACCGCTAAAGTTAAAAGTTAAAAGCTATCCTTAGATAGCTTTTCCAAACTCTAATTCTAATTGCTAATACTAAAGCCAAATGGGGCCTTAACTGCTGCAGCAAAGATAAATTGCATCTTACCAATCATCTACATTAACTCTATCTGCAGCTGAATATCAAGTTATATGACAAAGAAAAGCTGTCTGGGCAGAGAAGTTGCCATCCTAGTCAGGTCTTTGGTGTTCAGAAAGTGACAAAAAGTCCGTTCTTTGTTGTTGACAGGTACTTTGACCTGCTTTTATGAGGTCATTTGCTTGTCTTGATAACTTAGGCAGTGTTACTGTGTTTAGAATTCTTTTAGGTCTTCACATCCATAGGGTTTCAAAATGTTTTGAACCATCTTTCAATTAAATCTTATGAGTATAATAGGGGTTTTTGCTTTGATTCACAAGTAGAAGGATACAGATTTTGTGGCTGGAAGTCGAACCCAATGCAAAAATAGTTTTAGCAGGTGTTGGGTTTCCTTTCACCATGCGATTTACCATTTTTTGATGATGCTTGTTCCCATTTACTTCTTGTGTTTGGCTATATCCTGAAACCTAAAAATGTATAAGATATAGCTCCGGTTCCTGCTTCAGATTCTTGAAAAAGTTTTGGACCAATGAAGATATCAAACTTGCAACTGGAAGTCCAGAAGGCGACCTAGCTGTGCACCCATTGAAGCTTGGGAGCTCCTATGCGACTGTGACAGTATTATGCTTCACATACATATTTCATTCTTTTCCTTAGCGTTTCCCATACTATTTATTCTTGTACTTGCTATGCTTTCAGGGCTCTGCAAATACAAGGGACTTCAATGGTGAACCACTTGCTACCTCCTATCACTCCAAGTTTCTTGGAACTGTTGATTATCTATGGTAAAAAGTTCTCTACAACTTTGAAATGCAATTAGTGGTTGTCTTGGGTAAACCACAGGATGTTAAGTGGGGTTGAACTGTTACAGGTACTCTGATGGACTCATACCTACAAGAGTTTTAGACACATTACCAATTGAGATTCTCAGGAGGACAGGTGGCCTTCCTAGCAAGGTACAAACCTCTGCTGATTATGTTTGATTGTGAAATTACTGAAAAGGCCAAAAGATTGTTTACTTTTTATTTGTTTTCGACTCTTCTAATGTACTAGCTAGTTGTTGCCTTGTCGTATGCAGGCCAACATATGTACTTTCTCATTTTATGTTCTCATGCTGATGCAGAAGGCAGGAAGTGATCATTTGGCCTTGATTTCCGAATTTACGTTCAATCAAGCCAGGGACAACAATCATTGGGGACTGCAGGAACCGTCGTAGATGAACTGGGCAGTAAGGTGACAGAAAATTTGTACTGCTTCACAGAAATGTGGAGAAAACTTTCAAAATAGCCTTTCCTGCAAAATGTACACAGGATCTTGCATTATACTTGAAAGCCAAGCAATTGATGATAATATTTTGTGCCTTCAATGGCTACCAAACTTGAGAGATTTTAGATTTTTTTTGTTAGTTCCATGTACATGCGACCTAAGGGTAACCATAAAAATGTAGCTCTGGTAAAATCTTTACATTCTTGTAAAATCTCTTTATTGATGCAGGCTGCTTTTCCATAAATGTGGTTGAGCTCTGGTGCCATGAGCCCCATCAAGTCGGTTGTTGGTGTTCAACAATTTGCTCCATTTGGAATTCGTTTTAATTTAAATTAACCTAATTTAAAAAGTTTTTTTATTTCTACATTTTTTTTATCTGTAACCAATTTTATTTAAAAATTAATATTATATAGGCATAATAATCTATTCAAAATAAAATTCTTATGACATTAAATGTTTATAAAATCTTCCTTTTTAATACCTATAATAAGAAAAATTCATAATAATTTAATAGTATAATAAAAATTTTATAATCAATGGATTATTATGCCTATATAATATCTATCTTCAAAAGAAATTGGTTTTAGATAAAAAAAAATATAAAAATAAAATAAATTATTTTGGACTAAATTGACTTAAATTAAAACAAGTTGACTCAAGCTCTGCGTGTTGGCTAAGCTTGTTATGATCGGTTCGCCCCGGTTACCCATTTCTTGTAGATTTTTGTTTGCCATGCTGAGGTTCGCACTATTTTTGGTCACCTATAGTTTACTCATTCTACAGTCACAAAATTGGTTGTGACGATGTGGTACGGTGAGCAAACTATTTCCCTAATACTCAAGTCATGTGTACTTGTTTGTTGAAAATGAGGAGTTAAGCTCCGGATGTTGGGAAGAAATTCCAAAACTTTGACCATTATTCCAAAGGTCAAGCTATCTAAGGCAAAAATAATGAAAAAATCTCTAATGTTTACAATGCAGCCCAATCAGCCCACTAATACTTTTTTAGGTCAAATAAATTACTAATGTTTCTAAGTTAGATCGATTTGTCTACTCCCATTAAAATAAAGCCCGCGTGGCTAGAGGGAAGCCAGATCAGACTTCATCGGCAAGGTCAACATCCTAGTCAAATAGCTCCTTGACGGCTTAACTTCTCCGGGGATGACAAATTGATGCAACAATGCAAATTGACTCCTCAGTTTTTTGATATCTCCTTTTATCTTCTTGTCACACCCGAAGCAACCAAAAACTAGCCTTTTGATGATTGATTCCTCACGCATTTCTTCAATCAAGAAGCTTCTCTTCTCTGTCGCTTGATTGCTGGTCTCTACAAGCCTATCTAGACCTATAGCCTTCTTGACCCATCAATAGCCATGGAGGAGTCAACCTAAAACTCCCCGTCCGTAGAGTAAAAGTGAGGTTGTCAAAGAAGTCAGAGTCAATAGAAAGGCTGCATTGGTGGGAGGAAAGGGGTGGCTAGCCGAGGGCCTCGTTAGAGGAGTCATCAGGAGCCTTGGGTTGGAAGAAGTGGAAGAGCCTGGAACGGCGTAGCTGGCTCTGTCGATGATGAGGTCGCACATTACCATGTGGCTTGGTGATGAGAGATCCTTTTTCTTGGCAAAGGAAGAGGCGAAATCATACAGAAATGAGGAGATCCTTCTTCTCGACGAAGGACGAGGCAAAATCGGAGTAGGATTTGGAGATAATCTGCTAATAATTGGACGGGAGAAAGTTCTACCAGAAGTGTTAGAGTCGGCGATCACTAGGAACAAGGGAAGAAGAAGATGTTTGATGACTTTTTTTTTTTTTTTAATTTTTGCTAGGTCAGCTAATTAAAAATATTTTATTTTTGCCACATAATCATCATTTAATGGAATATTCTTTAATTCTAACTGTATATTCGCTTATTTACCCACTAGTGGTTCATTTGAGTTGATTTTAAAATATCAGTAATTTATTTGACCTAAAAAAATATTAATGGCTGATTTGAGCCAACTAGGAAACATTAATGGTCTTTTTGTTATTTTTTTCCAACTATATAATGGAGATTTTTTTTCCTTTCTATCAAAATGTCGGTGTACCTATAATACTATTTTGATTCTACCCTTGAAGTTGAGATGGTAGCTCTAGGGGGGCCGATTACTCTTGCTACTAATCTTAACATGTAGGTTATCATCATTACCTTAGGCTTCATTAAAGTGTTTGTTGTGTTACATGGAGTGGAGACTGTTAATCTGAAGTTAACTGTCCTATTGAAACAAATCACAATTTTTATGGCAAACTTCCTTTACTACTATTTGATTGTTATCCATAAAAAGCAAGTCTCTTCAGCTCATTAGATTACTCTCTACTCTTTTGATTTTTCTCACAGTTGCTTCTAAGTACAAAGAGAAAGAGGGTTAACTATATACCATTACCTTAAATCATGTACTAAGAGACTTTTTATTAAACTTTGGAGTCCCAATCATTTGAATGGAGGAGGGATAGTTAAGGCTTCTTTGGGGATCTAGGGAACAATAGCAATAACTTATAGAATTTTACTAAAAGTACTAACAATTTCATCAATGCCTATACAAAACTTTGTGTAACAAGAATTTATTAAATATATATAAAACTAATATATTATATTGGACTTTTCAATTACCAATCAAATTATATCCGTAAAAATTTTGTAAAAATTTAATGAAAAGTTTGTAGTATATGTAACACAGCTATATGATGTGTACTTGGGAGGCTAGATGTGATAGCTTTTTTTTTTTCCGTTTAGTACAGCATTAGGTAGAAAGTATCATTAAATTATTATTAGATTCAATAAATTTCAATTAACCCTTTTTAATAATCATAGGAACAATATGAGTAGCTGCTGCGTACATGTGGAAAAGTGGAATATCACCATGCAAGAATATCTTTATTGGATCTTTTGATCAATTTAGATATCATTTCGATTCCATTAATGATGAGCACTAGCTGTTTGGTTTGTAATATTGTGTCACATCAAGATCGTTTAATTGGTGGCATTATCGTTGACTTATGTATATGAATCCACGTTGTTGGACTGTTGTTTTTTTTTTTTTGACAAACACTATTTTGAAAAGTGAAATAAACAATATATAATAAATCAACATTGATATAAGATTTTAAAGAATAATAAAAATATAAAATTAATTATTAAAAATGCTACTCTTTCCCATGATAACAAATGGAGGGAGGAAAATCAGAGAGTCCAACATTTCGATTCCATTAATGATGAGCTCCAGCTGTTTGGTTTGTAATATTGTGTCACATCAAGTCGTTTAATTGGTGCTATTATCGTTGACTAATGTATACGAATCCACATTGTTGGACTGTTATTTTTTTTTTTTGACAAACACTATTTTCAAAAGGGAAATAAATAATATCTAAGAAATCAACATTGATATAAGATTTTAAAGAATAATAAGAATACAAAATTGATCATTAAAAATGCTACTCTTTCCCATGATAACAAATAAAAGAAGGAAAATCAGAGAGTCGAACATTTCATGCAAACTAGAATGAATTTGGAATAAATAACTTATAAATAAGTGGAATAAAGACTAGATAGAGAATGACCAAATACTTAAAATGATCTAACAAAATGAAAGGTGGATCAACCCCTAATAGTAGAGTAGCTAACATAAAGCCTGATATAATGAAAAGATAACAAAATTCTGGGACCACCACCTAATTCATTGATACTAGTTATTTTTTACCCTCTAACCTCCGCTTAACCTACTAATACTGAAAACAGATTATTTAGATCTGTCTGTTGTAGAGCTAATGGTGATAAACGAATTTTGTGAAAGAGAATAAGGAATAAGCAGTGGTGAAAAAAGAGGTGAGAGTGGTTGATCAAGTGAAGTAAAGACAGTAAATCAAGCGGTTAAGTTGAGATTGAAATCTTAACCTCACTAGAGGCACAAAGAAGAGAGAAAGAATGTGATGTAGAGAAAACAGTTGGGAGTAGTAGGCTAAAGTTTGAATAGCCTCTTTCTTGTTTAGAGGGCTATTTTTGTTGTTGCTTATATTATTATGTTTATTATTAGTCAAGGTGAATATTATTTGGAGAAAACCAAAAAATCCAAAAAAATGACTACATTAGGATAAAATAGTTCAATTAATTTTCTACTTCAGTCGGTTTGGATCAAAACAAATTTCATGTTCGGTTCTTGGATCGGTTATTAAATTATACACTTGAAGCCAAATGAACTTAATCAATTGAATAGTAATAAATATTTTACCATAATATATATATTTACCCTACATATATAAAGCTATTTTCTACTAATTTTGGACTATATATTGTTTGTCTTTATTTAACTTTGGGTACGCAAGTAAAATTTTGAATATTTATCTTATTTTTTTATTTACTATGTGTCTAAATTTTAGAAAGATGAACTAAATAAATTGAACAAAAAAGACCAAAATGTAACTTAGATGGTTTGAATCAGTTCTAACATGTAAATTGGGTAATTTGAATACACTTTATAAAAAATGAAAACCAATTAGATTATTGTGTTTGGATTGATTCAAATCAAACCAACTGAATGGTCACCCATAATCATTAGAACTGAGAAGGAATAGACAAACCTCTTGCTAGTTTTGGGATCAAATTTTTGGCCTAATATTTTGCTCCAGTCGCTAGGATAAAGATGAGAGGAAAAATGATTTTTATTTTGCAATTCCATCGGGGAAAAAGAACATTCCTTAATGTTTTAATTCTATGCTATTAAGTCAATAATCAAATGACCTAAAATATCAAATTTTTGACCTAATTTGAATACACTTTGTAAAAATTGAAAACCAATTAGATTATTGTGTTTGGATTGATTCCAATCAAACTAACTGAATGTTCACCCTTAATCATTAGAACTGGGAAGGAACAGGCGAACCTTCCACTAGTTTTGGGATAAAATTTCTAGCCTAATATTTTGCTCCAATCGCTGGGATGAAGAGGAAAGGAAAAATGATTTTTCTTTTGCAATTCCATCAGGGAAAAAGAACATTCCTTAATGTTTTAATTCTATGCTATTAAGTCAATAATCAAAGGACCTAAAATGTGTCATGTCGTATTTAGATAGAGAATTTTTAGAAGAAAGGATTTCATTCCAATTAATAATAAATCATATGACATTTATAACAAACGGTATAAATCACTAAAACATAACAGGAACACAATAAGTCATTTAATGGGCCGTTAACAATATCCCTGCAACACCAAATGTAAAAGAAGATAGCTAGATCAAATTCACTAGTTTCATATAATCCAAGATGTACTTGAAAGATGTAATTAAAATTTACTGGAATAAACCTCGGACTAAAAATTTATTTATGATTAGACAAATACCAAACAAAAAGAAAGAAAACATAAAAGATAAAAACTAATCATAATAGATCCGCATGTTGGCATTCCATGGACAACTGCTTGCAATCATCCCCTTGCAAATCAAGATCAGCGATCAACTCTTTTAAAAGACAACAAGATCCAAGTGAAGCTAAAGAAATGTAGACAATCGAATAGGAGAAGTGCTTTAGTAAAAGAAACAAGGGGTATAATCAACCATGTCTAGATTGAGGAATGAAAATAATAATAATAATAATAATAATAATAATAATAATAATAAAGGGCTTTCAGCCAGATCCGACAAAAAGGCCTAATCTAGCTGATTGAACAAAACTTTTTGGTGAGCAAAAGTGATGCGGCTAAGGTTTTTGAGAGAGAAGAAAAGAACGCTCAACGGAAGGTAAATGACATTGGAATTTCCATCCACTATGTGAATTCCCATTGATTTTAGAACTAGGAGATGATACATTCACATACTTATAGTAGATCTTCTTTGAAAAAAAACATGGAAAAGTTAGAAAGTTTCGAAAGTGGAAAATTCTTTTCTCCAAAATTAAAGCATGGTTTAGTTTCAGAAAATTTTCTATGTTTTCTTAGAATTTTTCAAAAAAAATAAAATAAAATGAAAATGAAAATATCTTTTGGGTATAGAAATTGGTATCTATTGTCGCTAAACTGTGATCCATATTACTTATTTGTATTTAAATTATTAATTATTGTATCATTCGTCCTAAAAATCCTTACTATTGCACTATTTGTCATTAGTTAGCCTTATAGTTAAAAATGGGCAAAATTAAGGAAATGAACTAAACTAGGGGTCTAGAGCATGAATTTGACCATGGATAAGAAAACTTATGAGTTCCAAAGTTCCCATAAGGATTTGGAGGTGATAGGCTAACATTTTGGATTTGATACTCTAGTAAAAGTTATGGAAGAGTGCAAGAGAAATTAAACTGTAGAAACATTTTAAAAACATGTAAATTTTTATGTTCACGGTCAAATTCCTTTTTTAGGCCCCCAAATAAGTTTATTTCCTAAATTTGGTGCATTTAATGGCAAAACTAACGAAGGACAAATGGTGCAATATTAATGATAGTGAAAGAATGAATGGTTCAATAATTGATAGTTTAAGGATGATTAAGCAACAAATGTATTACTTTAGGGACAATGTCATTTACCCCTTTAGGGTGAGTGTTTTTTTTTTCCTATTTTCTAAAAAAATGTACTTAATGAAGAATTGGGAAACACAATTTTATTGTTTAGCCAAATCTCAATATTTGCCATATCTCCATATTTGAAAAAAAAAAAAAAAGGGCACAATTCCGTCTTTGAGCTTTTAGAAATTTATAAAATAGTCCCCAAAAATTCATATTTAGTCCTCATAATTTAAAAATATATATATAATATAGCTCCTAACAATTACATGTTTAGTCAATAAACTTTTCAAAAATTTACAAGAAGTCCCTAAACTTTTCTAAAACATACAAATACACCATTACACTTTAAAAAGTGAAGCTTGGTCATAATGTTGAAAGTTTAAAGAAAATGAGAAAATACCTCAACTAAACTTTTTTTTTTTAAACAAACTTTAGACAAGTATATATAAACATGAAAAATAAAGATAAAAAAGTAAAAAGGAAAATTTGTTCCACATTCAAATGCCCTTGTGGAAAACATTTTCCATTAAGTGTTTTCTCTATATTATTCTTTTGCCCTAGATCAAAACTTTAGCTTTGTTATTATACATATATCTATAGGGGGAAAGTTAGGTTGAAAATGCTAGGTTCTAGTTGAGCTCAGAACAAAAACAACATACTCTACCCCAAAACCCTAGCTTAGGCCTGACACAAACTTATGAAGAACTCGAATCGACTTAGACCTGATAAATTCAGGTTTATAAAATGGAATTTGGGTTGGACTCAAATTAGATTGGTGCTAGCAACCTGCAACAAAAAAAAAATACAGTAGGAACAAAGATTATTGTTCAACAATCAACACATAAATAATCTATAACACATATAAAACATCTAAATAAACCAAATGCAAGTTTAAAATACTTACATCTCTACATATGTGCATGATACATCAAACATAACATAACAAATCTACATATACATCTTAGAAACTGCAAAGCATAACTAGTAGCAACAGGCAGGCACTGATAGTAGCCAGTAGCTCAACACAAATCCACAATAGTGGCAAGTAGTTGCTCGCCTAGCAACTTAAGCTTCCTACCATCAAGCAAAGTCAATTAAGGTTGTCAAGATTGGAGATTCTATCTAGTATTGTTTTTCACCATGTAAAATTAAGATCATAAGATCGGATCTTAGATTATAAGATCTTTACCAAAAGCTCAAAATTTCTTATCTAAATAATATAATTCATATAAAAGACTAATTATATTAGAAACTCAAATAAAGTTTAAATGTCATAGCAATGGTACAACATAATTATTGATACAATGCAAGTAAAGTCCTAACCTTAATAGAGTATATATCAACATAACTAATAAAATGTTCAATATAAGTTTGAAAGAAATTCATGAACAAACATATTATTGACAAATAAAATAGACCGCAACTTTTCCTTGACCTATTGAATGTTTTGTTTTGGTTCTAAATATATTAAAATTATTTTGCTCTGGTCCTCAAAAGATGAAATCCATTATCTCCAAATAACTATTTGATATAAGCTTTAAAAATTCTAATTTAAATATTCGATAATAGATTTTCAATAAATTTAAAATGTATAATAATTTTTTTATAATTAATAGATAATTTAAATTAGTAGTTTCTTCTTCATGAATGAAATAAGTTTAACATACATAGAGAAAAAACTGGTAATTTAAATATCCATTAACTTTAAAAAAATTATTATACATACTAAATTTGTGATAAGACAGTTACTGAATAATTTAAATTATACTCTAAAAAGTTACCATCAAACAATTATCTTGAGTTAGCAAATTTTATCCAATTAGAGACTAGAATGAAATATTTTTCATAGATTTAAAACCAAAATAAAAGGTTTTAAATATGTTTAGGATCAAAATAGGACATTTGATAGATTAGAGGTAAAAACAAAATGATAATTAAATGTTAGGGATCATCCATGAAATTTATCCTCGGCAAAAATCAATACCCGAGTAGGATCGGTAAGATCATTTGATCTTACTATTCTATGATTCTAGTCGTGATCCTATCATGATTCTACCATGTATTTGATCCTATAATGTTTTGATAAGGTTTTCTATGTCAGGATCTTAAGATCGTGTGATTTCACAATCAGGATCATAATTTTAACAACTTTAAAGTCAATATCGATAACTCCTGGTGCTTGAGGGATGCCCCCCAACTCTGAAAATACAATGAAACAAGAAATAAATCACAAAATTCATAAGTATATCAAACATTTATACCAAAAATAGCTAAAATAAAGTAAACTAATCTTGTTCTAATTTTTCAGTTTCAGCCAATTGTTCTTTAACATTCAACACCTCTTTATTTGATTGCAGCTAATTTTTTACACAAAAAGTGCCTCCAGTCACAAACTAATAGGGCTAGCCCTACTAGATGAAGTTGAGCATGTTTCTATTTACACTAACTTAATTTAGATCATCACCAGGTCAACATTATTATAATTACGTCTTCTCATTCTCCTTCTTAGTTCTTACAATTGTTGTGGTTTGTTTTGATATTTGTATGTTCAAAACCATACTATCTACAAGCACACAAGTTGCTTGTAACTAGGGTGAGAAAGATACTGTGAGTGTTTTCTCTTTATTGTTCTTCCACCTTAGATAAAAAATTTAGCTCCATTACTATACTTATATCTGCAGGGAGTAAAATTGAGTCTTGGTTGAACCCAAAACAGAAACAACCTACTCTAACTTTGTGATAAAATAGGGGGCTAAGATTTGAGCTGGTAAGGGGGGAGAAATGAAGTGCCTGTTTAGGTAGAGCTTTTCAAGATTAGCATTAAAAATTTTAATGATTTATTAAATGTAGAAATTAAATCGCTTGATTTAAAAATTACAAGCTACTCTTAAATAAATTGTTTTAAAATCTGACACTAACTGCCAACACTAATGTAAAATAGTCCAACGAACAATGATAAAGTGAATGGGTAGATTTAAGGCTTTTTTAAAAGTTATAGACTCAGAAATAATGATAAAGTAGGTGCAAGCCATACATGATACTAGGGGTGAGCATGAGTCGGGTTAGTTCGATTTTATGGTAGAATCGAACCAACCCAAAATGACCTCGGTTCCAAAATTTTCCTACCCAACCCGAGAACCGAGAATCGAGAACCGAACAAAACCAGAACCATGGTTCTGGGTTTCTCGATTCTGGTTCTCGGGTTTTTCGGTTTATACCATATACTTATAACAACACCAAAATTCAATAATTTTACATCCATAATAAGTTTTATGACATATTCAACATAATATACAATTAAATTAATATTTAAATATATGTACTTAAATATATTCAAGGGAGTTTAAAATGTTGTTCTTACAAAAATGGTTCAAAAGAGTTGCTTGTGGAGGCATCTTTCATCTCATCTAGTTTATTTCCTTCCAGTAATTCCAATATTGGCATGACATTCAATATAAAAAATTGAGCCTTTAAGACCATTTTCTTCAGTATCAAAACCTAAAATATATTGATATCATAAATTTTTAATTTTGCATGACTCATAAATGAAAAAAAATATCATAAGTGTGTCGTAGAGAGTAGTTTGGAATGAAAGATCGAAAGCAAAAATGACTTAGGAGTGGTGGGTCTATGAAGCAAAGTAATTTAAATGAATATGGAGAAATTTCATAAATAATCTCACAACTTCCATACTGTTTCAATTTGGAATATCAGTTTAAGAGTTAATATAAAAACATAAAATGACAATTATAATACTTCAAAGAAATGTGTGTGTGTATGGATATATTAGTAATATTATAATTTTTATGATATAATTATATATATATATCTCGAGTTCGGTTCTACCTCGGGTTGGTTCCATATGGAACCAGAATCAACCTAAAAACCGTCGGTTCTCCTATATGTGGAACCAACCCGCAAACCATGATCAATTTTTACCCAACCCAATGGGGGTGGTCCGGGTTGAATTTCGGGTTTACCTAATCCATGCTCACCCCTACATGATACTACACATTGCCTAGCCTAAAACCGTTGCTTTCAACCACCAATCCACGTACAGGAGAAAAAACGTGAAATACAAAATTGTTGATTTCAAAAGTCAGGGGCATGTTTTTAAACCCGACCTAGAGAGTAACTCAAAGTAGTCACTGAGTTATAATTCAACTCGATGGATTTTTGTCAAAGTCAGCCAAACTTGGTCAAACCCAGCCAGTACTCAGTAGAGGTACTGGGTTACAGTCCAACCGATTCAACCGGCTGAGTTGGGCCGGGTTTGACAATGCCGGCCAGACGTTTGGTACACAATCGACCTCTGTATGTCCTACGTGGCCTTACGAGACTGGGAGGTCAGGCAAAACTATCCACATCGAATACCGACACGAAATCTTAACCCTCCACCTATTTAAGCCAACAGTCCCGCACCTCTCCGACCACACAAGGTTCTGCACTACCGAGCCAACCTGCCGCATGTAAATTGTCATCCGCAAGAAATCTCCTGAAAACGACACGCACTGGGGACTCCGACAAGAACCTAAAAATCAAATTCCGAAGAGGAAGCGGCGAAGCGCAACCGACCTGCCAACGACAGGAATCGCGGTCGAAGCCTGGAACTTGAAACTTGAAACTCTCGTTTACTGGATTCCTTGTCAGAAATCATCATTCGGTTCACGGGTATTGCGCTTCAATTTGGGGGAATCTGTTTGATTATGCAGCAATTCGATGGACAACGTCCTCGGCGTCTCGAAATAGTGAGTTCGCTTTTTCTTATTTCGTCTCTGTATCCAGTACAGAGAGGGGGGGGGGGGGGGGGGGGGGGGGTTTTTTCCCCGTTGGTGGTTGAAAGCAACGGTAAGGGAATTATCTATATACCATTACCTTAAATCGCATACTAGAGATTTCTGAGTGAACTTTGGAGTCTCAATCATTTGAATAGAGGAGGGATGGTTAAAGCTTCTTTTGGGGATCTAGGGAACAATAGCAATAATTTATTGAATTTTACTAAATGTACTAACAATTTGATCAATGTTTGTGCAATTAAAACTCTGTGTAGCAAGAATTTATTAAATACATATAAAACTAATATATTACATTGGACTTCTCAATTGCCAATCAAAATTTATCCGTAAAATTTTGTAAAAATTTAATGAAAAGTTTGTAGTATATCTAACACAGTTCTAATTCGTGTAGTGTAGACAAAGGACTTCTTCATTCCAACACAGATTATCTTTCTCTCCCTATTACATGGAAATTGTGGAAACTTGTAAAATCAGTTTTAAATAGCTTATCCCTCTATTATTTTTCATTATTCTTTGCACCTGCAGGTGTAATAAAGGAGCTGGAGAAAATTCACATAAATTTCTTTTGAGGCAAATGAAGATGGAGGAAAAAAACTGACGCCAATAAGCTAGCGCAATATAGTCATGTCAAAGGAGAAAGGCAGCTTAGAGCTAGGAGATATTCGCTCAAAAAATGATGCTTTGCTAACAAAATGGATTTGGAGATTCGGAAATGAGCCTGAAGCGGCATGGAGAAAGCTTGTCAAAGTGAAGTATGGAGGTCAAGGAACTGTATGGGGGAAAATAGCAAGTCCACTGGAAGGGAGAAGCAAATACAACACTTTATTGAAGAAAGGTCTATTAATTGTATTGATAATGGAAGCAACACACTATTCTGGTTTGACCATTGAGTGGAGGGCGTAATTCTAAAAGATAAATTTCCAAGGATTTGTGCCCTTGCACTTAATAAAACTGGAGTTATAAATGAGTTTGGTACTTGGGATAATGGAATATGGGTGTGGAATATAAAGCTACGAATACCAATTTTTTATTGGGAGAAGAAAATCCTTGGTTCTTTTATGAGGACTGTTGAGTTGAAAGTGTTGTGTGCAAAGAAAAAAGATCGACTAATCTAGACCTTTGAAAGATTGAGCGTATGTTCAGTAAAATCTTTTAAGAATGCAACAAGAAATCAACTGTCACAAGTACCACCTAATGCAGCTAGTGTGTGGCGCTGGTGGGCGCTTGAAAAAATTAAAGTATTTGTTTGGCAATTATTGTTGAACAGATTACCAACTAGAGGATTGTTAGCTGAAAAGGGAATTCTCAAAATGGACAATGCCAAATGCCCTATTTGCTGCATTGAGGAAGAAACATTAGACCACTTGTTTGTTCACTACAAGGCAAGTTTGCTTGCAGCATGTGGGAGGCAATTTTAAGGGAGTGGAGTTACAAGTGGCAAATCCTTCCTTCAATTAAGAATTGTTTTAAAGATGGAGAGATGAGAGTAGCAAAGTCTTATCTAAGGAGATATGAATGTATTTCTTTTTCGCAACTTGTTGGACCATTTGGCAGGTTATAAGAAATTATTGTATATTCAATAATAAAAGGATGGATCCACAGATTGCATGGGATGTTATAAGATTAAGAGTTGGTTTGTAGATAAAAGCAAAATGACATGAGTTTGCTAGAGGTTTTCTTTTCTCCAGCAAATATTGTGTTAAATAGGAAAAAAAATGAAGTGAAAGGTAACGTCATGTGGTAGCCCCCTAGTGAAGGAAGATTGAAGTTCATTGTGGATGCATCTTTTTCTAACAATTTTGCTGGTGCTGGAGGTCTGTTGAGGAACCATATTGGTGAGAAATGATGTGTGTCCTCTGCTTCTATAATGGCAACAAGTGCAGGGGAGGCAGAAATCTTAACAATTAAGAAAGCTTTGATACTATTGATGTCAAACGAAAATTTGAACATCTCTATTACAATTGAAAGTGACTCATTGATGACTATAAAGTAGGTCTTAGAGACTGCTATGAGATCGTGGAGGTTTGTTAACATACTTAGATAAATAGATGGCTTGAGAAAGGAATTAAATGAATACAGTTTCGCTCATGTTGGAAGGCAATTAAATGCGGAGGCAAATATGCTAGCAAGACAAGGGACACACTGAATAAAACTTTTAATAGGATGGGTATGATATGCAGGAGGATGACTTCAATACTGATAAATCAAATTATTCCGTCCGTCCCGTTTTCTTTGCTCTATTTGATTTTTTTGCTTAATTTGACTTAAATTTATTCATATTATTATTTATTAGAAAATTTTTTTAAAAAAATATATATCTTGATTTATCATTAATATATAAAAATTTTCTATTTATATATTTGTTTTGAATATTAATATTTAATTACTAAAAAGTAAATTATATAAAGAATTTTTAAGTGTTGTTGGGTGTTTTGAAAATAGTATCAGATGAAGTAAATAATGATGTGATGTATCTGATATTCATTAAAATCTTTTGCTGTTAAAAAAATATATATTATGTGTGCTTGGGACGCTAGATGTGATAGCTTTTTTCTCGATTAGTACATCATTAGGTAGAAAGTATCATTAAAGTATTATTAGATTCAATAAATTTCAATCAACCTCTTTTTAATAATCATAGGAATAACAAGAGAAGTTGCTACGTACATGTGGAAAAGTGGAATACCACCGTGCAGGAATATCTTACTCTATTGGATCTTTTGATCAATTTAGAGATCATTTCGATTCCATTAATGATGAGCCCCAGTAATTGTTTTGTAGTATTGGGTCACATCAAGATCGTTTTAATTGGTGCTATTATCGTTGACTACTGTATATGAATCCAGCTCGTTGTACGAAGGAGTATTGTTTTATCACAAACCTTGTCTAATTACTATAAGTAAACGAAATTTTACAAATCAACAATGGTATAAAATTTTAAAAAATAAAAAATACATAAAATTAGTCACTAAAAATATTATTTGTTCCTATGATACAAATGGAAGGAAGAAAATTGGCGTGTCAAGCATTTCATATAAATTAAAATAAATTTAGAATAGATAACTCACAAATAATTAAAATAAAACTCAGACAAAGAATGACCAAATAGTTAAGATGAACAATAGATAATCCCAAAAAAAAAAAGGTTGATCAACTTCTTATAGTAAATCAATCAATGTAAAGTCTAATTAATGAAAAGATAGTTTTTTTTTTTACACTATCACCCAATTCATTATTTGGAAATGCTTCATGATTGATGCTAGCTATTTTTTACCTTTTAGCCTTTGCCTAACTCACTAATACCATAAATAGATTTTCTAGATCTATCTACCATAGAGTGTTAGAAAAACTAGACTATGCTTCTGCAAATGGTGATAAACAAGTTTTGTGGAAGAAAATGAGGAATGAGAAACGGCAGCAAAAGAGATTAAGGTGGCTGATCAGGTCGAATAAACACAGTAAATCAAGCGGTCATGTTGGGATTGGAATCCAAACCCACCTAGAGGCACAGAGAAAAGAGGATGAATGTGATGCAAAGAAAATAGATGGGAGTAGCGACTAGAGTTTGAATAGCTTGTTTCTTGTTCGGAGGACTATTTTTGTTGTTGCCTACATTGTTATGTTTATCATTAGTAAGGATGAGCATTATTTAGACAAAATCAAAAAGATAAACTACATTTGGATAAAATGATTTAGTTATTTTTCTATTTTGGTTTGTTCAAACCAAAACTAAATTTCATGCTCAACTATCAGATCAGTTATTGAATCATATACTTAAAATCGAAGAAATTGAATAGACTAAATAATAATAAATATTTTACTATAGTCCATATTCACTCTACATATATAAAGCTGTTTCCTACTAGTTTTGGACTATATATTGTTTATCCTTATTTAACTTTAGGTCTGAAGGTAAAATTTTGAATATTTAACTTATTTTTTTATCGACTATGTGTCTAGGTCTTAGAAAGGAGAATCAAATAAACTGAACTAAAAAAACTAAAACATAATTAAGATGGTTTGGATCAGTTCTAATATATAATTTCAACAATTTGGATACACTTTATAAAAATTGAAAGCCAATTAGATTATTGTATTTGGATTAGTTCCAAATCAAACCAATCAGATAATCACCCCTGATCACTAGAACTGGGAAGGAACGGGTAAGGCTCCTACTAGCTTTGGGATAAAATCTGGGAAAAAGCATTCCCATTAATGTCTTAATTTTATGTGTTTTAATTCTTTCCATTAAGTCAATAATGGCTAGATCTAAATATGTCATTTCATATTTAGATAGATAATTTTTAGCAGAAAAGATTTCATTTCAATTAATAATGAGTCATATGACATCTACAATCAATGGTATAAATCATTTAAAAATAACAGGAACATAATAGGTTACCCAATCAGCCATTAACAGCATCCTCACGACCCCAAATATAAAGGAAGACAGCTAGATCAAAACCACTACTTTTATTTAAACTAGAATGCATTTGAAAGACATAACTAAAATTAATTAGAATAAACCCCAGACTAAAACTCTATTTATGATGGGACAAACACAAAAACATAAAAATAAAACTAAAAAACTAAACCATAATAGATCTACATGTTGGTGTCCTATGGACAACTGCTTCCAATCATCGCCTTGCAAATCAAGACCACTTATCATCTTTTTTGAAAAACAACAAAATCTGAGTAGAACCAAAGAAATATAGGCAATCAAATAGGATAAGTGCTTTAGTGAAACAAAAAAGGGTATAGCCAAACCATGTCTAAGTTGAGGAAAAAATATAAACTATGAAAAAATATTTAGGCTAGATCCGACAAAGAGGCCTAATTTGGCTAATTGAACAAAGCTTTTGGGTGGGTAAAAATGGTTCAACTAAAGTTTTTGAGAGAGGAAAAAAGAATGCTCATGATCAAGGTAGAAAGTTAACCAAAGTTAAATGACATTGGAATTTCTATCCATTATGGGGAATCCCATTGAGGTTAGAACTAGGACATGTCTCATTCACATATTTATAATAGGCAAAAACTAAAATACACCCGACACACATAGAGCACACTAGCTTTTAGCTAATTTACAAGTTTACTACCACACATCTTATATATAAGTATTTGTCAGTGTCAACTTCATCTTTTTCCTCCTTTCTCTCTCTTGCCACTCATCACCAGATTCATTTACTCAATTAATAAAATTTAAATTTAAGTGCGCTAATAATTATTTTAGAGAAAAGGAAAATTCCAAAGTACTGAAAAAAAAAGATATTGGATCTTAACCTGTTTATTCAAAATCTAAAATTAAGATTTGAAAGAGAAAAACTAGTGTTCAACACAAACAAATTTTCATATAAACACAATTTTTTCCTTGATATCTATATTGTTCTGATCCATTTATTTGAAGTAAACTCTCTTTGCTTGGCTTGCTTTTTTCCTTTGGTTTATTTGATTTTCATCTTTTAAGCTTAGTCTATGTGATTGAACAACACACACAATTAAATTGTTAGTAGGCAAAAAAAAAAGAAGAGAATAAGAGAAAAATTATACAGATTATTTTAAGAATAATTATTGTGTTGTTCCATTCATAAAAATATATTATTCTTTAATATTTTATCGAATACGTTTATATATTTTAACAAGAAGGAAGAGAATAAAAGAGAAATTATACAATTTTTTTAATGACAATTTTACTGTTACATCTAGTAAAAAGTGATCTACAAAATGATGTTCATTATGTAAGATGTGTTTTTTTTTTGTAAATTATGATGTTCTGTTTAGTAAGAAGTGTTATTTTATTCATATAAATGTATTGTTCTATAATATGCTTTTAATTTTATGAGATATACTGTTTGTAAATTATAGTGTTCTGTTCAGTAAGAATTGTTGTTCTATTCATATCAATGTGTTATTTTATAATATGTTGTTTATTTCATAAGATGTGTTGTTCGTAAATTATAATGTTCCATTCATCAAAAGGTGTTATTTTATTCATATAACTGTATTGTTCTATAATATACTGCTCATTTCATAAGATGTGCTATTTATAAACTGTGTTATTCTGTTCAGTAATAAGCATGATTTTTTTCATACAAATGTGAAATTCTTTAGTATGTTGTTCATTTTGTGAGATGTAATATTTGTAAATTATGATGTTCTATTCAATAAAAAGTGCGGTTCTGTTTATATAAATGTGTTGTTCTGTAATATGATGTTCATTTCTTAGGATGTGTTGTTCGTAAATTATGATGTTCTGTTTAGTAAGAACTATTGCTTTATTCGCAATAAGTGTTGTTCATTAATATACGTAGTCTTCATCCACGATTTATGCTAATTAGGACTATGATCAAACTAAGATGAGTGGATTTTATCTCATTTGAAGGAGATAAATAGAGTCATTGAGTCATAGAAGAGTAGAGAATTATCTGTGCAAGGAACTCATGAAAAAACTAATATTTACATTTCTACCATTTCAATTTTTTCAGGTTTAATAATAGCACCCAGGAATGAACCAAAAAACCAATTATATAATTTGGTTCCTGACTGAACTGACCTGAAAACTAAAAGACTGAACCAAATTGTTTGAATAAAATTGGATTACTCAGATGTTTCAGTTTTATCTGAATAGTGTTCACTGCTAATGGTGGGGTAAATGACATCTATTATCCATAAACTATGATCAATATTGCTTATTCTTCCTTAAACTATCAATTGTTGCATCATTCGTCCTGAAACTGTCATTAATGTTGCACCACTCGTCTACCATTAGTCCTATAGTTAAAACAAGCCAAATTGAGCATATGAACTAAACTAAGGTCTAAAACAGGAATTTGACTACACACATGAAAACTTCTGAGTTTCAAAGTTTCGGTGAGAATTTAGAGGTGATAAGCTAAGATTTTGGATTTGACACTAGTAAAAGTCATAGGGGAGAGCAAAATGAATTAAGCCATATACACATTTTAAAAACTGAAGATTTTTCATGTTCATGGACAAATTTCTTTTTTTGACTCCCAATTTAGTTCATTTGCTAAATTTGACCCATTTTAACAGCAGAACTAATGGAAGATGAACAGTGCAACCTTAATGATAGTTAAAGGATGAATAATGCAACAATTGAAAGTTTAAGGATGAATAAGCAATATGGGTATTAGTTTAGTGATGAGTGCCATTTTCCGCTTTAGGGTGAGTGTTTTCTTTCCTATTTTTTAAAACAAAATTATACTTAATGAAGAATTGAAAAACACAATTTTGTTGTTTAACCAAATCTCCATACTTGAAATGACACGCACAACTCCGTCTTTGAGCTTTCAAAAATTTACAAAATAGTCCCTAAAAGTTTTACATTTAGTCCTCACAATTTCAAAAAATTATAATATAGTTCCCAAAAATTAAATATTTAGTCAATAAACTTTTTAAAAATTCACAAGAAATCCCTAAACTTCTCTAAAACATACAAATACATTATTACATTTTAAAAACTAAAGTTTAGTCATAATGTTAAAAATTTAAAGAAAGTGAGAAAACATCTTAACTAAATTTTTTTAGACAAGATTTAGAAAATTATATATAAAAAATGAAAAAAAGATAAACAAATAAAAAGAAAAAAATTTTCCACATTCAAATTCCCTCGTGGAAAACATTTTTCATAAATTTTTTCTCTATATTACTCTTTTACCTTAGATCAAAGCTCTAGCTCCGTTATTATACAAATACCCATAGAGGCAAAATCAAGTTGGAGATGTCGGGTTTTAGTTGAACCCGAAACAAAAACAATATACTTTACCCCAAAACCCTAGCCCAGACTTGAGACAAATTTATAAAGAACTTGGCTTAACCTGAACCTGATAAATTCAGGTTCATAAGGCAAAATTTGGGTTGTTCTTGAATCAGCTCAACTCCAGCAGGTTGCAATGAAAATAAATATATACAACAACAACAACAAAATTTATGGCTCAACAATTAACACATGAATCATTCTATACACATAAAACATACAAAAATTGAAGTTTGAAATTCTTACGTGGCTACATTTGTCGTGATACATCACACATATAACATAACAAATCTACATATAAGTCTTAGAAACTAAAAAGCATAACTAGTAGGAATAAGCAGCACTGATTGTAGATAGTAACTCAACACAAATCCACAATAGCCAATAATAGCTCACCTAGCAACTCGAGTGTCCAACCATCAAGCAAAATCAATATCAATAATTCCTAGTACATGAGCAATGCCTCCTAAATTTGAAAATACAGTGAAACAAGAAAGAAACTAGAAAATTCAAAAGTATATCAAATATTTATATCAAACATAGCTAAAATAAACTAAACTAACCTTGTTCTAACTTTTCAATTTTAACCAATTATTCTTTAACATTCAACATTTCTTTATTTGATCGCAGCTAATCTTATACACAAATGAGTGCTTCTAGTCATAAACAAATTGGCTAGCCTCTACTAGAGAAGTTATGCAAGTTTCTATCTACACCTAACTTAGTTTAGATTGTCACCAAGTTAACATTGTTATAATTATGTCTTTTCATTCTCCTTCTTAGTTCTTACAATTGTTACAACTTATTTTGATATTGCAAGTTCAAAACTACACTATCTGCAAGCACACAAGATACTTGTAGCTAGCATAAGAAAGATATCGTAGTGTTTTCTCCATATTGTTTTTTCACCCTAGATAAAAAATTTAGCTCCATTACTATACATATACCTGTAGGGGCAAAGTCAGGTTCAGTCAAACCCAAAATAGAAACAACCTACTCTACCTGAAATCCATGGCCTAAACATAACACAAATATACCAAGAACTAGGCTTGATTTGAACCTAACAGATTTGGGTTTGGAAGGTAGAAATCGAGTTAGGCTCAAATTAGCCCATCGTCAACAACCTGTAATGAAAAAATATATATACATCAGCAACAAAAACTATATTTCAACAATCAATACATAAATCATCCATAACACGCATAAATTAAAAGAAGAAAGAAAAAGCAATTGGAATATGTGATACAGATGATGTCATATGCCTCGTGCTCGATCGACATGAACGGCCATCGATAATTGGTGGTGATCTTGGAAAGGTTGCTGAAGATGTCATACTGGATGTATTGGCTACCATAAGTTGAAAATGCTGTAAAATCTCTGAGTTGGCTGTCAAACCCCACTTTTTTCTCTTCTGAGTCTATTGACTTCACTGATTTTTATACAGAAGAAGAATTTTGTAGTTGGGTTTGATCTTTAAGTCAATTGAGTTCCAGAGTTCTGAGTAAGTACGACGAAAGGAAAAGTTAAAGTGCAAGAGAATGGATGACTAAGATTTGAGTTGGTAAGGATGTTGTTTTGGGGGGAGGGAATGAAGTTCCTGTTAGAGAAAATTTTCAAGATTAGTATTAGAGATTTGATAATTTATTAACAATAAAGATTAAACTGTTATAGTTAAAAGCTAAAAGCTAAAAGCTACTTTTTAAATGGCTTATTCTAAACTTTAACTACTTCTTAAATAGATGGGTCCATGGCATTTTTATGGTGGCCTGCACGATGTAGTGGGTATTTTGTGCAATAAGTTTAGTATAAAAAATTACAATAATACATAATTAAAAATGTATGAGAAAAATTGTCTAAAGCCGAATTAACCTGAACAATAACCAAAAGTAGGTAAATGAAAACATAACATCATATGTACTTCAAAATAATGTATAATTTTGTTATTAAAAATAATTCATTAAAAATTTTCATCTTTTATCAACTTAAATTCTAATTTTTAATATCAATGAGAAATTTATTTAAAAAAATTAATTTCAATTTTAGCAATTATAGACCAAATTATTTTATTAAACTATAAAGAGCAATTCATACAAAAAAATGCAATGATGAATAATGAAATAATATGATTAAAACACAAAATTGTGTTCAATTTATGTTAATAAATTAACAATTTAACCATTAACTTAATAAAGATAAAAAGGAAAAAAAATTGACTAAAGCAAAATCAACCAAAACCATAACCAAAAGTAGGCAAATTATAATGATTAAAGTTTTATTTTAAAAAAAAAACTAAAAAAAATAACAAAAAAAAAGTTTGAATCAAGACAAAAAAATGGAAAAACATTAGATATTAAAGGCTTAACAATTGTTCTAATGAATGTAAAAAAAATTTGCTTAACACAAAAATAAATAAATTATGATAACCACTATATTACTTTAGAATATAGTACATAAAAACAATAAAAAAGTTTGGAGACCAACAGAACAAATAGAAATAATCTAATTAAATATTTATTAAATTTGGGGACCAAAATAAAACATGAATAGAATATAGGGACAAACATGGAAAAGAGTAGAAGCTTAGGGATTAAATTGAGATTTAACATAGAACATAAGGACTAACATGGAACATAGGAGCTAACATGGAAAAGCGTAGAAGCTTAGGGACTAACATGGAACGTAGGGACAAACATGAATAGGTCATTATGTGGTTATTTTAAAGGAATGAGAGACCTAAGACAAGGGGACACTTTATCTCCTTTGTTATATATCTTGACTATGGAATACTTATCCAGAGTCTTAGGTAAGTTGGTTGATGAATAGTATATCAAGTTTCACCTTAAATGTAAGAGGATTGGTCTGACACATCTTATGTTTGCTGATGATATAATGATTTTTACAAAAGCTGGGGTTGCTAAGGCTAGATTTCTGAAATTCTATTTGAATATGTTTTGTCATACATCTGGTTTAGTAATAAATGATGAGAAGAGCCAAGTTTTTTTTTTATGTGTTACTATGGAGCTTGAATCTCAGATTTTGGATGAACTTAAAATGATAATGCTATAAAATACTTGGATGTGCATGGATCAGAGGCTCCAGATTAAGCATTATAAACCTCTTATAGAAAAAATATTAAGTAGGCTTAATAGTTGGAACACCAAATTTCTATCATATGCTGGAAGGGTGCAGTTGTGTTTAGTATTCAAGCTTACTGGTATAATATTTTCCTTTCACAAAAACCTGTGCTAGACTATATCGATAAAAGCTGTAGAGCTTTTAGTTGGGCTAGTTCAATATCTTGTCGTAAGTATCTTTGTTGCATGGACTAAAGTCTGTGTTCCCAAAAACTAGGTTGGACTTGGTATATTCCAGTTAAGGGCTTGGAATGTGGCCAGTTTTGGGGGAAAAAAAACCTGGAGACTCCTTGAAGATAAAGAGAATTTATGGGTAAAATGGATTTATGCTTATTACATACATGGGCATGATTTTGGCAGTTGAAATCTGCTAATGATTCTTCTATGATCTAGAAACACATTTTGAAGGCTCAGTCTCAATTTCATGGATTGTTATCTAATGAGGGGTGGTCTTGTGTTAGAGATGGAAGATTTATTATGAAGCTTGCCTGTTTTCATTTTGTGGAAATTTTTTATTCTGTTAAATGGCATAAAATTATTTGGAACAATTTGAATGTTCCAAAACATGCTATGATTCATTGGTTTGCGATGCTGGATAGGCTTTCCACTTTTGATAGATTGAAGATATATGTTTCGTTATTTTCTAGTCTTTGCCCTTTATGTCTTCAGACTGATGAAAATAAAAACCATTTGTTCTTTGTGTGCTATTTTTCAAAAATGGATTAGAGGTAGATTTCTAGTCTGACTAAAATCAGGAATGCTCTATTTCAATGGTAGCGTTTGATTGACTGGTTTATTAGAAATGTTAAAGTTAAAGGTTTGGTTGCCAAAGTTCATAGAGCTTGTTTGGTAGCAACTGTTTATTATACTTGGTAGGAATGGAATGCTCAAATCCATCACAAGCAGCGTAGCTCAGCAGAAATATGGTCTAGAGGAAAGTAATGGATTCTATTGAGGCTAGGATTAGTAGTAGCAGTAGTGATCTATTTTAGTTTGTACTTAATTGATTTTGCTTGTGAAACACAGGTATAGGCTCCTTTTTATTTTGATTTTGGGTCAAGCTTTGCTAGGTTTTTTTTAATGTAGGCCCCTGGTCCTTGATGTAAGTGCCGCTTGGTTTTTTTTGTGGAAAGAAATTATGCACCCTTTGTGGTGCTTCTTAAATTTTTTTTGAGATTTTATAAAAACAAAGTGTGAGACAGTGTCAAACTAAAAAATTACAAAATCGGCCCTAAAAAAAGTGATCATCTTTTGAAAAGGGGATCAAACTTAAAAAAAAGGGTCAATTGCATTTGAAAAAGAAAAAATAAAGACGCAAAAGAAAAAAAAAACTGTTTATTTTCAATGATGAATATTGAAAAACCCACAACTTTTAGATGTAAGTGGGTATGTGTGTGACAGCCCCTAGAGCTATATGTCTAATCAATCAAGTAATTATAGAAAATGCAGACTTTCAAGTGATGGATTAATTTAACAAATTAACATTTTAGATAATTTATTTATAAGTTAGAGTCTCGGTTTACTAAGGTGTAGTAGGTAAAAATGAATTGAATTAATCATTTAAGCAAGCTAAGCCAAAAGGGGCATTTTGGTCACTTTACACAGTAACACATTTTTATTGTATGTTGGATAGACCATGAGAAAATATTAAATTTGAGATAAAATGGTTTTTCGTAATTTTTGCTCTATCATAGTGAAATTTTGGATTGACAAGATTATCCATAAGTGGTTTAAATGTGAGCCTTAAAGAAAGGGGAATTAAATTACACATTCGTAAACAGCTGGAGACTGGCATGTAATTATATCTGTGAAGAAACGAGGCCCGATGTAATACAAACATTGGTCCTAAAGTTTTAGTCCTGTTACAGATAAATCCCAAATATACTGAAGAGTACAAAGTGGGCACTAGGTACGTGGCAATTTCAAATGAGGCGGTGGGTGGAGATTAACGCCACCCGGTCACTTTCTTCCTCATTTAGCAACCCGAAACTCTGTCCTCTCTCAAACCACCATGACAACGCCATGGATGAAGGGATGAAGCTCCCGCCAAGCCAAATTAACCATAAATCAAGCAAGATTTGGGGGTAAAAATCAAGCTTTGTGCTACCGCAAGCTAGAATTTCTTGTCTCTTGTTCAAGTAAGTTCTAATTTTTATTTGCCTGTTTTCAAGCTTTATTTCAATCCTATAGTTACTGGAAATGGTTATTAAATTGGGTTTCTTGATGCTTGTTAGGAGAAAACAAGCAAAAGAATGCTTGTTAGGAGAAAACAAGCAAAAGAAGCTTGAGAATCAAGCTTGTAAAAGGAAGGGCCTTATGTACGGTTAATTTTGAAATGTTAGGATCTACCAGTTTTAACTTTCGTTCTAGCTTTTAATTGGTTATTTTGGACTGAAATGAGTGTGTTTGAACTGATTTCCATTAGCTAGTGAAGGAGAATTAAGAGCTACAACTGATTTAAATTTATTGATGAAGGGAAAGTAGAAACCGTGTAGTTATGTGTGAGCATTGCAAGGGCTTGGTTCTAAATTTAATTTCTGGATTTTTTTTGGGTTTTTATTGGGCTGTAATGTGGCTGAAGTTGCTGGGAAATAATGGGAAATGAATAAGAAGTTCTTCTAATTAAGTGCAAGAAGCAAAGAAGAACAAGGGATTTATTGCGTAAGAAGTGTATTAAGGGCCGGTTGACTAACTCCATGAAAAGGGTTAAATTAATCATTTAAACCATAGTGGGAATTGTTAATTATTGGCCAAAGGAATGGTTTATCTTATTTTTAAATGATCAATCTAATATATATTATAAAAACAGATACACTTCAAGAGTAAAAAGTCTTTTTCACTTACCAGACGTAATTCAAAATTGACATATGATAGATTTCCCATTTTAGGAAAATATTTAGCAACATTTTCCATTTATATTCCAAAAATACCCCTAAACCATCTCGTTAGCATATTGGAACAAAACGTTGTGTTTTTTAACTTTTCAATTTTAATCTTGACGAGTAAAAGTGAAATGTTAGTAACCTCATTATTACGGTGTTTTTGGACAGCTATTTATGCCAAATATATTTCCAGTAAAGTCAAACTTTAAACGCATCCAATTTTATATTCAAGATTAATACTAGAATTCATAACAAAACAAACTTATATGAAACTCGGCGATTTTGAATCCCAATTAAGGGAACAAAGTTGTTATTTTTAAACATCTGACTTACTATCTAATAGCGATTACAATTGAACAAATTAAACATTTTTAGCCTTAAATTAGGAGGTGGATGCACTATATAAACAAGTGCATCACAAGTGACATTACACAACATTTGCTTGAAGGGAAGCATGGAGTACATTAAAATAGCATATTGATCGGACTCTTTTAGTATCTTCAGTGCAAAAATCAGAGCCTGCACCTTTTATTGCTGGATGGATACATGCGCTCAAACATAAAATTATTCAACTAGCTAGAAGTGCAACTGGTAAGTATCAATTTGTATTGTATCCTTAAAATGCATTAATATATATATATATTTGTATATATTGATAATCAATAAATTGATTTAAGCTTATATTAGATTTGTAATTATAATATTAAAACTTTCAAGATACAAAAATTACAACTTTCATTTAATATTTTTCATTATATTAATTTTTTAAAGGTGAGGAAAAATGATACCTTACATAAAAAAAACTAGTAAAAGTGTGTTCAATAACATTCAAACTTCTGTTCTAGCCATTCCCAACCCCAAGTCCCATTAAGCTTAGAAGTTAATTTGTTAAATAAATATGTTGAAAACAAAGTCACAGTTGAATCTCGAATTAAAAAAAAAAATCAAAAGACCGACAGGGTAACACAAGGGGTATGCATCACTCATTATATAATTAATTCAAACAGGCACATTTCTTTTTAATTTTGTCTGTGAAATTGCATACTATCTTATTTGCCAACAACAGCAGGCAAATATTTAATATAAGAATTTCTTTTATGCAACTAAAACTACAGAGGTGATTTTGGAAAAATAAAGGAAATATTTTAAAATAAAATACTCCATAATGCTCCCTCCTTCAAGATTAAAAGTTTTAATTAAAAACCTCAGATACAAACATTAAAAAAATTCAGTAGAATATGTCAAAAGTGTTCTATGGCTGTTGGAGGCCGCGAGAAAAATTCCTTAGTGATTTGCTGTATTAATGCCGGCTTGCACACGAAAAGCGATAGGCATGTGGCTCCATATGAAGGCGGAGATGCAATAGAGAAGGCCAAAGCGAAGGTTCCTACGCTCCTTGCAGGCTGCAGCCCTCTCATGGGGTTTAAGGTTCGTGATTTTGTGTTCTTTTCATATTTAAAAACTTATTAAAAAACTTATTATTTTTAATTTTGTAAATTTTTTATTCAAAATCAATATTATTTAAAATTTAATAATTTATCTACCTAACTAAAATTAGTTTACAAATTATTACATTTTTTACAATTTTTTCTATACCTTAAAAAAAAAAAGTAAACTTAATAAAAAATATGTAATTTTTCTAAAATATTTTAACAATAGATTTTGGGCTCAGAGTCAGCTATAGGGTGTTTGGATTGTTTTTAGTTACTGGATGTTTGGTTTTGATAAATTTGTGTTATAAACACCAGGGGAGAGTCATAGAGGGAGAAGATGATAATGTGATAGAATAGAAATAAAAATTATTTTTTGGTTAAAATAGAAATAAAAATCATATATATTGAACATTCTAATATCACATCCAGGCATCGTTCATGTATTTATTATTCAAGAAAATCTATAAATAATATTTTTTTTACATGTTCCCGGAAGATTTATACTCCTTAACTTAATTTAAGTGCTAAAGACAACCACGAGGGGAAAGACCTTCTCTAGCTAAAAGATGAGTAACCTATTAAAAGACCTGTAAACAAACAAACACACACACACAAAATATATGACAAAAAAGATGAACCAAGGAAATGAGCATCATCATGAGAGCGCTTTAAGTAAGACAAAGAGGGTGAGATAACCTTATTCAACTTAGAAATCAAGGTACCCTAATCAAATGTATTAATAAATATATATAATAAATTTTTTATAAGGGAACAATGACAATCACTACTAAAAAAACCTTTTTTACCAACAGCCAATTTTCCAACGGCTTGGCTGTTGGAAATTTCCAACGTTCTTAGCCGTTGGAAACTGTAGAAAAAAATTAATCCTTATAAAAAAAAATTCTCCAACTGCTTGGCTGTTGGAAGTGTTGAAAAATTTCCAACGGGCACATTTCCAACGGCCTAAACTGTTGGAAAACATGTAATGTATCTGTACATCTCAATATTTATTATTTCCAACGGTTTAAGCCGTTGGAAACTATTTTTATTTTTCCAACTGCCTAGGCAGTTGGAAAATACACACATTTATATATTTTACTTTTCCAACTGCCTAGATTTTTTTTTATTTTTCCAACTGCCACACACATTTATATATTTAACTTTTCCAACTGCCTAGGCAGTTGGAAAATTTTTTTTATTTTTCTAACTGCCTAGGCAGTTGGAAATTTTTTTTTATTTTTCCAACTGCCTAGGCAGTTGGAAAATACACACATTTATATATTTAATTTTTCCAACTGCCTAGGCAGTTGGAAATTTTTTTTTATTTTTCAAAATACACACATTTATATGTATACATGTTTATATTGCATTGATATTGATATTTATATGTAACATATATATTAATGTATACAAACATATTATAATATTTAATATATATAATGTATGTAACATATATTTTCTACTATAATATAACTTAACCCATATATATTATATCCCAGCCCAAATATTAAAGCCCAGCCCATATAGCCCCTATATATACATCTTAACTTAACCTAGCCCTAATCCATCACAAAATTTCCACTCCTCTGCCGTTCTCTCTGTCTCTCCCTCATCTGTCTCATCCATTTCCTCTGCTCCTCGCCGAACCGTTTCCTCTGCTCCTCCCTCTCGCTCTCTCTCTCTGCTCGCTCTCCCTCTCCTCTCCATCGCCGACCAACCGCCTAGGCTATCTCTGCTCCGTCGCGGTCTCTGCTTCGTCGCTCACTCTCTCTGCTCCGTCGCTCGCTCTTTCTGCTTGCTGTCGCTCTCCGTCGTCGGCCGAACTCCTTGGCTCACGTTGCGCCAAATTCGCCGATAATCCATTGCGCTCGCACGCACCAAATTCACCGCACTCCGTCGCTCGCTCTCTGGTCTCTCTAGCTCTCGCTCGCTCTCTCTCTCTGCTCGCTCTCGCTCTCCGCTGCTCTCCGTCACACCAGATCGCAGGTGCTACGCCTTGGGTTCGATCCGCCGGTGCTCTGCCAGATTCAGATCTGATTACTATTCTTTGCTTTTCTTGTATTTTTTATATGTGATATTTGTGAATGATTTTTCTGATTTTTCGTTACTTGCTGCTGCACTTAATTTTTCTATGTCCCTAACTGGTTGGCTGGCTGGCTGGCTTGATCTTCTTCGAGAATAGCTTTTGTGTTAATTTCATTTTGATCTTGCTGGAAATTAGTTTTCCCCTAAAGTTGCTAATTAGATTCTACGGCTACCTAATAATATCTGATCTGGAGTAATTAATTTACCTGTATTGGTACTGTGCCAAAAATTGCCCCTCGTAATATTATTCTACTATATATATATTTGTAATTTTCATATTTTTGAGATTTCTGTTTCTTTATCTCCTGCCTTTGAATATTTTGTTATTTTGTTACATTAGTATAAGATATAATTATTTTAAATTTTTTTAGTCGTATTATAAAATATAAAATATAATTTAAGTAATTTATAAATTATATTTTTTTTATTTTCTTCTATAAAGTTTCCAACGGCCTAGGAAGTTGGAAAGCAGTTGGAAATTTCCAACTGCCTAAGCCGTTGGAACAAGGAAAAATTTCCAACTGTTTGGGCAGTTGGAAGCCGTTGGAACACTAAAAAAATAAAATTATTACTACAGCCGTTGGAAATTCTCCAACTGCTTATTTTCCAACGGCTGACAATTGGAAATTCCAACTGCTAAAATATGAGCCGTTGGAAGTAAAACTTCCAACGAATGGATTTCCAACTGCCAAATCTCCAACGGCCGGCAGTTGGAAATGGCAGTTGGAAATTGGCGTATTTTTAGTAGTGAATTATCAAAATATTTGTGCTTGTCTTTTATTTTTTTCCCTGTTGGTGGTGCATAATTCGTATCTAATGGTATTCTCAAACTATAATTACCATTTACGAGGTAATTCAAAACCTGTAAAACTATAAGGAATTGATTGACCAAAACCAAGTGCACGTAACCTTAAAATAATTAGTTCACTTTCGTAAATGGGCATTTTTGTGGTTTTTGGCATTAAATAGAATAACACTAGGAATTGCCTAAACTAAGCTTACTTCATAAACTAGACACAATCAATCACCTTAAATTATGGATTAAATTCGTAATTGATTTTCTATCAATCTCATCATTTCCTTCGACTTACTATGTACTAGCATTATCGTCTAGCATACATTAATTTTCTATTTGAAAATTTTGTTATCAATAATTGATTTTTAGATAGGCATAAATATTTTTGAATTTTTTATTAATTATTTGTTTTAGATTTTTAATATGCCCCTTAATTATCTTCTTGGTTTTCGTCATTTTAACAATGACTATTATAAAGTTGGTAAGTTTTTTGTGTTTAAAGGAATACTAGTATTATCAAACCAAACACAACTGTTTTTTTTTTTTTGTACTCAAAAGCATACTTACAAATATATAAGAGAAGAAGTATTAGTATTTTAAGTAGAGAGAGGAGAATGTCTACTTTTTGAGAGCCAGAGAACAACCGGTCCAATTTTATGTGACATTTTTTTATAAGAGAATGAGGAGGTCAGGTTGAACATTGGACATCTTTATGATGTCCCTAATACTTTAACCATTGAGTTAAAACTGTGGGGACAAACATAGCTGTTGGAGATATTGGAACAATGATCCATTATAGCTTTGGCAAATGACAAGGTTTGTATTTCTTTTCTTATGATACTTGCACATCATAATTTTCATCTAATGAGACATTTGGTTCAATAATTTTAAGAATATCTAAAAAGTAAGGATCTATAAAAAAAAAAAAGAATTTTTTACCTTCCCATAATTGTCCACATCTCGTAAATAATGAAAAGGATAATGTTTTATATTTTTTTCATAAGAATAAAAATTTATGTTTAACTAAGAAATTTTTTCACTTTCTTTAAACTTTCAGCACAATTACTAAAATTTCATTTTTCAAACTTTTTGTGCCATATTTTCTGATTTATAAAATTTTTGGGATCTTATATATATTATTAAGAGTTCATGGGCCAAATAATTTTTCGGGACTTTATTGAAAACTTCTAAAGCTTTTAGTTATCAAACTAAAAACATTTCAAAAGGGCTACCTTAAAATTTTCTAAAATGTATATATTTTATGGATTCTTATATGCTTAACTTATATCCAGAAGAATGAAGTCTACAAAATTTTCAAAGAGAGAAAGTATGTGAGTTGTGAGAATATATTAAAGATTTATTTTTCAAACTTTACCAAACACAATTATTCCTTCATCTTTTTGGTTCGAGATTATGTTCATAATTTTATTGTGATTCAATTTTCAATTTTCTTTTGCAGGTCTAGATTTTTTCAAATAGATGTGCTCTCTCTAAATTTTTTTTTGTTTACTAATCTATGTGAAAAAAATGGGATATGTGTGTGTATCTCAGTTTCCATTTTTTTATTTTTTCTTTTGTATTTGAAAGCATGTTATTTTTTACTATCTTTCTTTTATAGATTCATTGTATATTGTAGATGTCATTATTTGAAAGTTTCAACAAGGTTTAATAATGCCAAGAGACATGAAGATATAGTCAATTTCTCTAGAATCTAAATTGATAATCACCTTAAAATTGTTCCCTTAATATATGATTTTCAGCTTGATCTTTTTTAATCTTGTGGTAACATTTTTCGTGTATGATGTTTGGAGAAAAATGGTTCGTTTTTTAGAGTTCAAAACAAACAAAATTAAGGTTTGCTGAAGATGATGATATATATACTTCAATTTTTGTTATTTAAAACTTAAAATGACATGAACAAATAAATTATTCATTGGTGATACTCAATACCATGCTAGAATAATTTGATATTTTTAAATTTTTTATTTGATTGTATATTTTTATAATAATATTTCTATGAACATTTAAATATTTATTATTTCTTAGAAATAAATACAATTTGAAATCCCAGTAGCAACGCCGGGTATGTAAACTAGTTATAGATAATTACTTAAGCTACTATACGAAGACCTTAGAAGAGACTATAATTGAGACAAAAGGCTAAGTACTTGAAGCTTGCAAACTAAGTTATATAAGGTAAGGGTTACTTGATTTGTATGTTTATGTGTTAAATAAATTTAGCCAAGATACTTGTATATCAAGTGACTAAATTATTGATGAATTTAACAAACATGTAAATTAAGCATTGATGGCTATTTAAGAAGCTTATATGCTTGGGTTTGGCAAGAAGCCAAACTATGAAGTACATATGAAGTGTGTATGTGCATATTTGTGAGCTTGTGTGTATAGGTAAAAAGGACTTTAATGTGGTCTAATTTATGGAAAGTATGATGGTTTGAGAACCTAAGATACCTAAGGTCACTATGATGGGCCGAGCCTTGGGTGAACCTAAGAGAGGGAGGTGTCCTCAACCACTCACAAAACCCTGGAACACTAGCACGAACACATGCATTTAAATATGCAAATAATTTTCTTCTGTACATAAAATAAAGGATATTGACAAATAATAAGAAACTTTTAAAACAGTATTTATATGGACAAGTTGGACTTGTCAATTGTAGGACTAATGAGTGAAGGAATTGTGAGAATTAGCTACTTCCATAATTATTGGCCAATAATATGAGTTTCTAATACTGTGATTTGAGCTCAAATGCATTAGGCATATATTGACATCTTTATGAATAATATGCATTGTCCTATATAGTTGTTTTCTTATAGGTTATAACCTTTACTAGGAACCTCTGGTTCTCACATCCTTTATATATTTTGTGTGTAGATACTAGTATATTTGTGGCTAATAACCAATAGAAGGAAAGACTGTTAATATTTTGGTATCAGGTGTGCATAGGTTAATTACTGTGGTATATTATTATCATATTCTTTCTTGCAGGTTCCTAATTACTCAAAATACTAATTTACTGGTCTTTGTTGTACAGAGGCAAGGAGCAGGGGATACCTGGACACTGTAGTGATCCCTTTCGACAGTGTAAAACAAGTGAGATTGGATCCCAGGATTCTCAGTGTTCAGCATATATACAACACTTTTGTGTATGATGTATATATGTACATAAAACTTGTTCCCTTGTAGTTTGCATGGATTCACAATGCATAACAATATGTTTTATATGAATGCATATTTTAAAATGTTGGCCAGCTGTATCAAGTATATATTATTTTTATGGTCATTGACCTTCAACCACAGTAAGACGTAGTATAAAACAATATTGCATTAACGAGTTAATCAATAAGCAAGCCCACTAATGAGTAATTTGCGTAGGCCTAGCACTAATTTAGTATAAGGTTTCTGGGGTCCTATATGACTTGATGAGATTATGGGTAAAGGCCTATGATAATGTGGGTACATTCTATAGCAACATTAGCTATAATGTAATCAATATAAGTCATTGATGGAACAACGTAAAAGGATAAAACTTACCTTAACATTAAGTAAAATCTTAGTATAGATACCTGTAAACATACAGAGTAGTCAATTGAAGATGTGTTTATATAGTATCAAAAAAGCATTAAAGATAACAAACGAAAAATAATTAAAGCAATTCTATTAATCAATTCAAATAAAACCATTAAGAGAAAGAAAACTTCTGGTGTTTATGATGTAGAATAATATTGCATAATATACACGCATAAGTTTTCTAGATTTTTACTCACTAACAAATTAATGATAAAATGAGACCCTTTAAGGAACATACATTCATGCATAGTACAAATTGTCCACTTATTTCAACTAGCCAAATTTCTAAATCGAATCTATATAAAAAACTCATGCATTATGACAAACTGTCCACTCATGTTAACTAATCAAAATTCTCAATAAAATATAACTAAAATGTTCATGCATTATGAAAAGTGTGTATTTGTTTTAACTAATTAAAACTTTAACTCAAACCTATATAATTAAAACTTTGAGTCACACCAAGCAAAAGAAAATGCTTTTGGTATTTAATATTGTTAATAAAAATATGTCATTTAGTTTTATTTAAGGTTTTATCATATTAAATTTAAATAGACCATCAAAATTTTTATTTTCCTAAAAGTTCATAACAGGTATCTGAAAGCCTACCACACCCATGATCAGATTCAAGACACCCTTTTTCCATTCTCCTTAAAAACCTTTGACTTTTGATATGTATAAAAATTTTGATTAGCAAAAGAAAAAAAAAAGTATATGATAGATTATGAAAGTTGGGGACCATTACGGTAGAAATGTTAGATTCAAGGACTAAAGAGCGATTTTGACCATTCTGTAAGAGATGAAAAAAAAATTGAAACATGGTAAAAAATGGAATAAAATACTCTTGGGTCCATGTAATATTTATTTTTGTTTTTTCATAGTCTCCAATCTTTATGGTGTGTCAGTCATGCCACCTGTCATATGGTCTACTCTCTAGTTAGAGACAGCAGGTGAAAGTGAGGGAGCACTATGGCAGGAGTGAAATATTCGGTGACTAAAAGAAGGGTTTTACCATAAATTGGTGAAAGTTAAAACAAATGAAGCTGCAGTGTAAATTACTGTTGATGGACGGTAAAAATCATACCTCTTTTAAAATATAATATAATATAATATAATATAGTGGGTGGGTTCAAAGCCTTCTTTAAGAGTGACACTCATAAATAATTATAAACTAGGCGCAACCCATACGCAACACATTTGCTTCGCCTAAAACCGCTGCTTTTAACTACCATTCCTGTACAGGATAAAAAACGTGAAATCCAAAACTGTTGATTTTGAATGCCAGATATTTGATCCAAAATTGATATCGTTCCATGTGCTACGTGGCCTGCCGCAACTGCCAGGTCTCCCCGCAATCAGAATACTTACACGAAATCTTAACCGTCCACCTGTTTAAATCAACAGTCCTGATCCTCTCCGACCACACACGCGTTCCAGGTGCTGCCCCACCGTCCAACCTGCCGCGTGTAATTGTCATCCGCGAGAAATCGAAATCCCCTGAAAGCGACACGCACTCGGGACTCCGACAAGAAGAAAATCAGATTCCAGAGAGGAAGAAGCGAAGCGTAACCGACCTACCGACGACAGGAATCGCGGTCGAAACCTGGAACTTGAAACCCTCGTTTTCTGGATTCCTTGTCAGATATCGTCATTCGGTTGACGAGTATTGCGCTTCAGGCGTTTTTGTTGCTGTAATCTTGGGGAGGGGGCGGGGGGATCTGTTTGATTATGCAGCGATTCGTGGACAACGTCCTCGCCGTCTCCAAAGAGTGAGTTCGTTTATTTCGTTTCGTCTCTGTATCTAGTTTCACTGGTTTTGTTTTTAGCTGATTCCTTTTTTGGATTGTTTTTGTTGTCGGACTGGTGTGACGTAAACTTGATTGCCCATTTCTGGGATTAGTTTTTAGGGAAACAGGAATCTTCCAGCTTGTATCATTTATGGGAATTGTTCTTTTTACGAAATAATTTCAACTTCCAAATCGAAGTTTTGATTTCTATTTGGTGGAAATGCAAGATGTGAAAGAGTGAATCTGACGGTTTATTGGATTTGATAGAAGTTAATGATTCTCCTATTAATGAAAAATCAGTTACTAAGTTTTTTTTTTCCCGAGTGTAGATCAGTAAAGACAGTGACTTATGAGTCCTTAAGCAACATAGCAAGGTTGATAAATGGGGTCTCAGGCCTCTTGCTTACCATTTTACCCGGAAAGGCAAACATTCTTGAAGGTGTTCATGGATGGGAGCTAAGGCCAACTTTTCGAGCACCTAAGTTGCCTCGTTGGATGGAAAAGTAAGTGGCTTGCTTATCAAGGATTGGAGCATGTTTGAAGAGTTCGAATTGAGTTGTTTCAATTGTTGCTCTTATGATTTTGTTTAAGAAAGTACATTTCAGTTGTGATAGGCAAGTTCTGTTTTTCCTATGGGTTAAAGTGAGGAACATTATTATTAGAGGAAGCTGTTCATGTAGCACTAGATTGTTCTGCTTGCTGTTTAACCAGAGAGCTGCTAGACAATTTTGCTATTCCATAGGCTCAGCTTTACTTTGCATATCCTTATAACTTTCAAGCATCAATTGGCATTTTTCGGTACATTAACATTAGGGAATTTATTCTAATGCTCTTGGGGGATATTAAGGTTATAAATAAAGATGTAAAAGAATGCCACGTGTAGAGTTGATTAAAACTTATTATAAGACCGTGCTGTTATAATTTGGTTGACAGAGTAGAAGTTTGATTGCATATTAGCTTTTCTTTTGTAGTTGAAACAACTGGTGAACGTAGGGTCATTCCTTTTGAGGCATTCTGTGCCTGAACCGTATCAGGTTGCCTCTTACTGAAGTATGCTTCATAAAAAGCAGTAGCACCAAACATTACTTTTCTTTGGTCTATCGCTGTTCTTGAGTATTTTCTCCTTCTACCTTACATTTAGGATACCAGTTTTGGAGCTTTTTTTTCTTGTTTTTTAAATCTTCTTTGAATTTTTTTTTAAATCTTCCGTGAATACAAATTCAGCTGCCTTCATTGGATGCTTTTGTTCCAAGTCTGTCGCTACCGTGTCAGCCAGCCAGCTTATGTTTTCCAAAAAGAGAAAAAAAAAAAAAGAAAAAAAACTCCAGTTCCTTAAGCAGTAAGTCGGTAGCAGTAGGGATGGTCATGGGTGAGAAGTGGATAGGGATCTAGGTTGGTTGTGGTGAGGAGGACCTAATACCTCTAATTGGAGGCAATATGAAAATGCTCTAAACAATCAAGCCCAATTAGTTTGGGATTAAGGGACATATCTGAGTTGAGTTGAGTTTGCCTTCTAGGAAATTGAAGTTGCTTCAGTCGCAAAATCTCAATGTCTGTGCTCCAGTTATCCATTGGCTTCTTTTCCATGCTATTTTGTCTGTGTTTATTCTTTTAAAAATATATATTGCATGTATTATTGCAATTTCCTTTTAAGAAATATATATTGGGTCTATGTCTATTATTGCAATTTCATTTGTAGCTCCTTTAATATGGAACCTTGTATTTCAACTTGGTTGTTTACATCTCTATTCTACCTGTATTTGTTGGTGACAGTGGTGTTTCCTCATTCAACCAATTTATTCATGAGCTTTCTGTGGATTCTGATACTTCAAGCTTGGAATATTCTTCTGAAGAAGAAGATGGTGATGGTTCATGTCCGCCTACACCTTCTTCTCAATGTTCACGATCTTCCAGAGCTAGCTCTCACTTCAAATCAGACTGGCATCGAACTCATTGGTTAGCATACATATTCACATGGATTGTACTTCCCTTTAAGCTTCTGCTGGGGATTCCCAGTTATATGTGGAACATTATTTTTATTATGGGATCGAGAACTCCTTCACTTCCGGAAAGTCCAAGGGCTTCAAGGTCTCATTCTGTCATGAAAATGTACAGTCTGAAGGATGACTTTGTCCACCGTGCTACAGATAGGAGGCGTGGAATCATCGAGGTTTGTGTGGACTGATTTTTTTAATACTTTATGTGTAAACTTTTTTTTTTTCTTGATCTGTTTCCCTCCCATAAATTTTGTTTTATAGCATATTTTGTTCTGATGCTCAGGACCTTCATGTTGCAATTGAGGTCTTCATCGAAGCAATTTTTGACAAATTTCACAAGGTGGCCCATTGCATTCTTTCACCATCAGAAGCTTTGAATGTCCTGTTGAGATGGTTTTCATCCCCTGGTGCCACTGTTGGAGATGGTCATGATGGTATTTCAGATGCTTCTTTAACCACAGATACTCTTGGTGAGGATGTCCCAGCCCCTCAAGAAAGGAATGCTCCTATTTTCCACCCACTTAACACAGATGCTCGTACTTGTCAAGATGTCATAACAGAGCTTGGGTAAGGACTAGTAGCATTTTTTTTTTAATTAAAACATCCTAATTCAACAATTAACTACCAGTTAGTTTCTTATTAGAACATTGGGTGTTGAGACCAAGTAACCAACGTCCTGCCAAATTCATCCTTCAAGAATGGGGTTTTTACGTCTAAGGAAGGCCCTGGTGTGGCCCAATAATTTTATCCAAATCAGCAACTTCAGTTGTTGCCGGTTTCGGTCCTTCAGTTTGATTTTTCGTAGGAGGTTTGTTGGGTTCGATGTAGTTCTATTTTGCTGGTTTCTTATTCTTGTGCATATTCTAGGTATCCATATGAAGCTATTCGTGTCATCACTTCTGATGGATATGTTCTTCTGTTGGAAAGAATACCAAGGTATTGTTGTTTTCTTGAGAATGTTCAATCTATTTGTGTAAACATCTTGATGCTTGATGTTTCTAGGTTTTTGCAGGCGTGATGCAAGGAAGGCTGTTTATTTACAACATGGGATTTTGGACTCGTCTATGGGGTGAGTATTATCTGATTTGCCTACAAATGTTTTGTTAATGAAATAGGAACGGAGAAAGACAGTTCAAATATCCGTATGTCATAAGCATAACCAATACAGAGGCTACTTTATGTTTTATAAACAAATTGGGATTAGGGGAAGCTGCATCCATTTTCCTGGACAAGGGATTCATGCTTAAAACTATGGCTACTTTCTTCTTTTGCATGGATTTGTAATGGGAATATGACTTCCAAGAGTCAATTGACTATGTCAGTTAACTTCATGCTGGCTATGTAATATAGCTGGGATTAAGATGCAGTATGATGTATTAACTATACTGGTTGTATCTTTTATATATTGTGCAATAAGATTACTATCCTGGTTGTATGTTCTATATGATGTGCAAGAAGATAGTCTGCCTTTGTTGTAATGACGGATGATTTGGCATCTTAGTTTTATCCAGGGTGAACTTTTATCTCATTTCATGTAGTTTCTCTCATCTTGGTTTTATGATCTTTTAGTAGCAAGGTTTTCTTTAAAAAATCACTTTACATTATCCCATTTGTGACAGACTCATTCTCAGTTGTTTCACTTGTTTAGTTTAGGGGTTTTGCAAGAAACTTGTGGATTTTGTATCGTGGTCAGACTTCTATAGTTTTTGTCGGTTATGAAATTAGATTCAGTGGTGTAATTAGAGCAAAGGTTTTTTTTCATCGTGCTTCATGTTCCACTGTTTCCACAATGTTGATTGTGTAATGCAACATGACTGTAGCAACCATCTTCACTGGTTGCCATCTCATGACACTTCTCCAGTCAAGTAGAAAGAACTTCAGATGGTGATGGTTTAAAATTTCATCTCAATATTCCCTCACAAGAGGGTTGTGAAGGCAGCTGGCTAAAATGTTGCCCTTTGATTTGCCATGAATTTATTGCATCAATAGGACTTTTAGCAGTTAATGGCGTTATGAATGTCATTCCACCAACACAAATGTAGTTGGATAAAGTTCAATATGATGTTGTTGATGCTTATGATGTGATTAAACTACCCTAGGTTGTTCATTTGGCCCATATGATGAAATTACCCTGGTTTTGAGTAGAGGGGGCATGTTATGTTATAATCTTAAACTGTGCAATTAAGTGATTTCCTATGGCCTTCTTGGTTGGGTCTTTTCATCCATCTCTATTGTTGTTTGATTGAATGTGATCAGCCATTAAGCAAGCTGTGATAGTTTTTACAGCTAGTAGTTTTATATTCCTCAAGATTAAAGTTTGAAACAAATGGTTTCTCTACTTTAAAATGAAGATATTGATTTTCTGACCTAACTGTTACGTGTCTGATTAAAGTTTGAAACAAATGGTTTCTCTACTTTAAAATGAAGATTTTGATTTTCTGACCTAACTGTTACGTGTCTGAATCTGTTAGTCATAAAGGAAAAGGAACAAAGAAAAATATTGTTTTTGTCGAGGCTTATTGATCCAATCTTCAGCTAGGCTTCATGTTTATTACATCCACCGGTATTATCTGGTGAAGATTGCATTTTTTGTCTCTCATGGGTTGATTCTGTTTGGCAGGTGGGTTTCTAATGGTGTTGTTGGTTCTCCGGCTTTTGCTGCCTTTAATCAAGGTTCACCATTGCTTTCTTGTTGGTGGTACCTGTTTTGACAGCATTGTCTAGTTTAACATAGGGCGTATGCCTAATGCTTGCTTGTTGCTTACTTGCAGGCTACGATGTTTTCCTTGGGAATTTTCGTGGTCTAGTTTCAAGGGAGCATGTTGACAAGAATATTTCTTCAAGAAAGTAAGATTTCTCCCTCCAAATTTTGCATTCATTTATCTCAGTGGTCAGTTATGTGTTGGAATTGGGACAGATGATTTTGCACATTACTATGTATGGCTTCATTGTTATTGTATTGATATATCCAGAGGCTCACGGAATACAGATAATTTGTTGGTTATATCAAGAAATGCTATATCAAGGTACTTAGACAATGGTTCAATGCAGATACTGGCGGTACTCAATCAATGAACATGGAACTGAGGATATCCCTGCAATGATTGAGAAGATTCATGAAATTAAAACTGCTGAGCTGAAACTTAGCCAGCCAGATGAAATCAATGACGAGCAGCAGCCTTACAAACTTTGTGCTATCGGCCATAGCTTGGGGGGAGCTGCTGTTCTGATGTACATTGTCACACGCCGCATTGAAAAGAAGCCTCATAGGCTATCAAGATTAGTTTTATTGTCACCCGCTGGTTTTCATGATGATTCAAATCCGGTCTTTTCAGTGGCAGAGTATATGTTCCTTCTCCTGGCTCCTATATTTTCACTGCTTGTTCCTGCATTTTACATACCGACGAGATTCTTTCGTATGCTGCTGAACAAGTTGGCAAGGGATTTCCATAACTACCCTGCTGTTGGGGGACTTGTTCAGACACTAATGAGCTATGGTGTCGGCGGAGATAGCTCCAATTGGGTTGGTGTGTTAGGGTTACCTCACTATAACATGGATGACATGCCAGGAGTTTCATTCCATGTAGTTCATCATCTTGCCCAGATTAAGCGTGCCAGAAAATTTAGGATGTATGATTATGGGAGTGCATCAGTAAATATGGAGATCTACGGCTCTAGAGAGCCTGTAGATATAGGTGAACACTATAGTCTTATCGACATTCCAGTTGACCTAGTTGCAGGTAGTAAAGACAAGGTTATTCGGCCTTCAATGGTGAGAAAACACTACAGACTGATGAAGGATGCTGGCGTTGAGGTATCGTACAATGAGTTTGAGTATGCACACTTAGATTTCACATTCTCCCACCGCGAAGAACTCTTGGCATATGTGATGTCACGAGTGCTGGCTGTGGAGCCTGCTCCTAAGCGACCAGAACGGCAGCCTAGTATTAGGACCATTAGGTCAAGAAAGAAAGGGCAGCCGGATTCCTAATTTGCAGATAAGAAAACCATGCTCTTCCAAATTGTTTTAGTTTTGGGGCTGGCATGAGTTTTTGCTGCATCATTGGTAGCTTATGTTGCTGTTGTTGTTGTTGTTGTTGTTTATCATATGATTGAATAGCTAGGCAGTGTCTGTATGTTCGGCACGAGTCTTGCCTGTGGAAACACTCTGGTATAGAGGCTTAGTCGGTTTCGTTGCGTGTTAAGCAGGCAGGGAACAGAACTTGCCCTGTGAAGTGATGCTTCATGTGTAGCTAAATGTTTGATGAAGTGTGCATTTGTTTGTACATTTATTTGTAAATCTGTATGTTGCAGACAACAGCATCCCGAAGCAAAGGCTTGTTAGTTGTTAGTCTCAATGTATGGTTGTGATAATGCATTAATACGTGGGAAAAAGGTTACTTAATGTTACTTCATTCATTTCCATTAAGAAATAGTGTGGTCATTTTTCATTTTTATTTTGTTTTCTTGGTTTTGTTTTTGTGGGTTTGAAAAGAGAGTTATGAGAGATCGAAGCATAGTTCTTTCCCCATTTTTATTTTTTGTCCTAATTAGGTACCCTACCTTTAAGTTGGCATAGCGAGGTACCTTATCTCGTGTCATATAAAAAATGGGTAAAATTTTCTAGGGTACCCTAGGTTTTATTCCTGTCCAAAACTGGTACCTGATCTTTAAATTGTCCTATTGAACTACCTAACCTATGTTGAACGTTTCAATTGGGTACTTTTCGTTGGTTCCATCATTAAGTCTAACGGAAATTGCTGACATGGTTTTAATTAATACTAAAATAAACTTAAAATAACAACTCTGGATCATAAACTTTTCTAATCATTAATTCTAAATCTAAAATTTACAAATCTAACACCTAAACCACCACGTTTACCGTACTCACAATCACGCTTAGCCCCTACTCCGTCAAGATGATGCACGAGGCATTCTTGGTGGCGTCTGTCGTGTTTGCCATGGTGATTCTGATGTCTGCTCTCTTTAACATCAGAGCGTCATTCACTTCGTCTCTGTCATCCCGCAAATGTCGTTCACTCCGTCCCCTGCCATCTCGCTGTCGTCAATCTCAGCCGCCTCCCACTGCCATGCGATGCTTCGATTTGATCTCGTCTCACCAATTCGTTGCTCCCTAATGCCACCGTTGTTGCTCTCAGCCGCTTCACACCACCGCGCGATGCTTCGATTTGATCTCATTAGCCGATTTGTCATCATCGCTCTCAGCCGCTTCCCACCACCACACAATGCTCCGATTTGATCTCGTCTAGCTGATTTGTTGCTCCCTAATGTTGCTGTTGTCACTCTCACCTGCCTCCTACCGCCGCACGATGCTTTGATTTGGCGGAAGTGGCCGATGGCGGTGAGGAGCTGGTTGGAAAAGTTTAGGGTTTGAATTTTTTCAAATCCTAGTACCTGACCCAACAAAAATAGTGGGTTAGGTGTTAGATTTGTAAATTTTGGGATTAGAATTAATGGGTGGAACAGTTTAGGGTCCAAAGTTGTTATTTTAAGTTTATTTTAGCATTAATTAATGTCACGTCAGCAATTTCCGTTAGGCTTAACGATGGAATGAAAATAAAGTACCTAATTGAAACATTTAATATAGGTTAGGTAGTTCAATAGGACAGATTTAAAGATCAAGTACTAGTTTGGGACAAAAATAAAAGCTAGGGTACCTTTGTTGAATTTTATCCTGTAAAAAATATTAAAATAAATCATAAAATAATATTTGTGGTTCTTTAATTTTTGGGAAATTTTTTTTTTAGAAAAACCTCCACAACTACTAAAATGCTTTTAAATCAAATCAAATAATCTGAAAAATCCATACACAAGAACAAGGAAAACGAAATCAAAATTAGAGAAATGAAATCAGAACAAAAGTAAGAACTCTGAAATGAAATCAGAACAAAAACAAAAATGAAATCTAGGCAAAGTTGGTTGTTTGTACATTTATTTGTAAATCTGTATGTTGCAGACAACAGCATCCCGAAGCAAGACTTGTTAGTTGTTAGTCTCAATTTATGGTTGTGATAATGCATTAATACATGGGAAAAAGGTTGTTACTTCATGTTACTTCATACCATGGATAACATGAGCATATGTCTAATTAGACATACTCGTTATTTTATAATTTTACTCTCAAACCTACCTGCTTTACAAATGCTCTCTCTCGATTCTGCCGATCAACCTACTAGATCTAACTTGAAATCTGGCATGCAAAGAAGCCGAGGAGACTGAGCGACTCTGCCGAGGAATAGCAAAAAATGAACGTTTAATGCGACTAAGCAATGAAGGTGGAAGACGCCAAGGAACCACGAATGATGAGGCCGAAGAACGCCAAACGTCTGATCAAAACACCAATCGCCTAATTGAATCACCGTTTGATCGAATCGATGGTCCGATCATTGATCAACGTCTGATCTCATCATCGACGCTTCGATCTCCCACCTTGAGCTCCTTACTGGCGATTGGATTCTTGGCTTACTTCCCAGACTTCTGGCTTCTTTGACACTTCGGTCTCTCGCTGAGGACCTCCGATCTGTCCAATCTGCCCAACAACTACCTCCTCGACGCTCTAACCTACTTCTGAGGACCTTATGCGATGATGGCGATGATGTGGCGACGATTTGAGGCGAGGCGATCCGAGGTGAGACGATCAGCAATGATGAGAGCTACAAATTATGGCTATTAAGGGTGGGCGGCGGCTGTGGAAAAGAAATGAGAGATGAGAGAGATGAGAGGGAGAAGAGGGAGATGAGATCTGCAAAGAGTAATTTTCTTTTCAAAAGAAAAAGAAATTATTTTGTTGATTATTGTGTGGACACTTTTATATTTCACTCTAGACATTTTTATACATTTATTTAGACACTTGTTTATTCATTGAATCATATACCTTTACTTAAACACTTCTTTAAATATTTAGACACTTTTATATTTTTATTTAGATACTTTTCTATATTTAGTTAGACACTTATTTTAATAATTTTAGCCACTTATTTTCTAAAAATAACTAATTATTCACAAGTTATTTAACCAGACACTTTTATATATTTTTTTTAGACATTTTTCAATATTCAATCAGACACTTATTCTTATAGCTTTAGACACTTTTAATTTAACGTTGTAATAATTTGTTTTATATTACTTTGTAGACACTTCTACATACTATATTAGATACATTTACATTTTATTGCAGACACTTTTATTGTTCGGAAGCAACAAGGACGTGCTTGGTGCTTGGAGGAAGCGATCAGAAGCAAGATCCGGCGGGTGATCGACGAGATCCGGTGGGTGACGACAAGATTCGGGAAACGATCAGAAGCAAGATCCAGCGGGTGATGATGAGATCCAGCGAGTGACGACGAGATCCAGCGAGTGACGACGAGATCCGGAAACAATCAGAAGCAAGATCCGGTAGGTGATCGATGAGATCCAGCGGATGACAACGAGATTCGGAGCCGAGCAGCTGCGAGATCTGGAGCTGGATGATGACTATAAGATCTAGAAGCGATGATAGTTCATCGGAGGAGGAGACGGCGGCGGCGGTAAAGGTGAGTTTTCAAGAGTGAGGGTGAGTTTTGGTCTAGGGGTAAATTAGTCAATTTATTTACTGAATTATGGCTTATTTATAAGGAATTAGGGCTAGATTAGTATGTCTAATTAGACATAGGTCTACAATATAACATCTAGTTACTTCATTCATTTCCATTAAGAAATGGTGTGGTCCTTTTTCATCTTTATTTTGTTTTCTTGGTTTTTTTGTGGGTTTGAAAAGAGAGTTATGAGAGATTGAAGCCTAGTTCTTTCCCCAGTGAAATATAGGGTAAAATCTATCAGGGTACCCTAATTTTTTTTTTGTCCTAATTGGATACCTTACCTTCAAGTTGTCATAGTGAGGTACCTTATCTCTAATTGAGTGTCTTATCTAAGTACTTTTCATTAAAATATAACAAAAAAATGTTGATGTAATGTAAAAAATGGGTAAAATCTACCAGAGGTACCATAGCTTTTATTCCTGTTCGAAACTGGTGCCTGATCTTTAAATCTGTCCTATTGAACTACCTAATCTATATTAAATGTTTCAATTGAATACTTTCCGTTGATTCCATTGTTAAGTCTAACGGACATTGATGATGTGGCATTAACTAATGCTACAATCAACTTAAAATAACAACCTTTGATCCTAAACTTTTCCAACCACTAATTCTAAATCTAAAATTTACAAATCTAACACCTAAATCACCATGTTTACCGCGCTCACAATCACACTCAGCCCCTTCTCCATTAGGACAATGCACAAGGTATTCCTGGCAGCGTCTATCGTGTCTGTCGTAGCGATTCCGATGTCTGTCCTCTTTAACGTCAGAGCGTTGTTCACTCCGTCCCCTACCATCCCGCAAAATGTTGTTCACTCCATCCCCTGCCATCCCGCCATCGTCAATCTCAGGTGCCTCCTACCGCCGCGCGATGCTCCGATTTGATCTCATCTAGCCAATTTGCTGCTCTCTAATGTCGCCGTTGTCGTTCTTAGCCGCTTCCACCGCCGTGCGGTGCTCTGATTTGATCTTGTCTAGTCGATTCGCCGTCATCACTCTCAACCGCTTTCCACCACCACGGGATGCTCCGATTTGATCTCGTTTAGCCGATTCACTACTCTCTAATGCTACAGTCGTCGCTCTCACCAGCTTCCCACCGCCGCGCGATGTTTCGATTTGGTGGAGGTGGTCGGCGGCAACGAGGAGCTAGTTGGAAAAGTTTAGAGTTCAAATGACCCAACAAAAATAGTGGTTTAGGTGTTAGATTTGTAAATTTTGGGGTTAGAATTAGTGGTTGGAAAAGTTTAAGGTCCAAAGTTGTTATTTTAAGTTTATTGTAGTATTAATTAATATTACATCAGCAACTTCTGTCAGACTTAAGGATGAAATCAATAAAAAGTACCAAATTGAAACATTTAATATAGGTTAGGTAGTTCAATAGGACAGATTTAAAGATCAGGTACCAGTTTGGGACAGAAATAAAAGCGAGGGTATGCCCGGTCCCCTGTAAAAAATATTAAAATAAATTATAAAATAATACTTGTAGTTCTTTAATTTTTGGAAAAATTATAAAAAAAACCTCCACAACTACTAAAATGCTGTTAAATCAAATGAAATAATCTGAAAAACCCATAAACAAGAACAAGGAAAATGAAATCAAAATTAAAGAAATGAAATCAGAACAAAAACAAAAATGAAATCTAGGCAAAGTTGGTTAGGGAGATAGGAGAGGTGATGACCTTAGTAACGGATGCGACAAAGACGACGACGGATGTGATGGCGGCGAGGAAATGAACCACTGGTCTTCTAATCATTGGTTCTCTTCGTCTGATTCGAATCATTGGTCCACATCATCTAATTTGAATCATTGATCGACTTTATCCGATTCAAATCGCTTTGTCTAATTGTCTTTTGTCTTCTTTTTGTTTCTTCGTCTGATTGCCTTCTCTGTGTTTGTCTGATTCGCATGCACGATTAGGCTTCAAATGCGCCTCTCGAAGGAGGGTGGCTTGGCTTAGGCGTTGGATGCGTGAACAACGGTCAGATGTGGAGATGAGGTGGTTCTGGCAAGCACCAATGACAAGCGAGGACCGATAAATGAGCAACGATGGTGGTGATGACAAGTGAGGAACGAGCAGCAGCTACGGTGGCAATAAGCAAGGATTGAGCAACGATGATGGCGGCGACGAACGGGGTGCAATGGCAATGAAGTAGAAGAACTAGAGACTGAGGGTTAAATTTAAAATGTTAGGGTTTAGAATTGTTGATAGAAAAAATTCAATGACTACAAGTGTTATTTTATGATTTATTTTAATATTTTTTATGCCACGTCAACATTTTTCATTAAATATAATATTGAAATTAACATAAAGTACTTAGATATAACATACGATAAGAGATAAGGTATCTCATTAGGACAATTTGAAGGTAGGGTACTAAATTAGAAAAAAAAAAAAAAATAAGGTACCCTAAGTGGATTTTACCTATGAAATATATTATTTTCATTTTTATTTTTTGTTTGAAATTGGTATGATTTGAAAATTAATCATATTAATATCTAATAATCACTTGAATAATATTTTTTAGGAAGTAATTCAATTTTTATGAATTTTTAGCTTACCTATTAATGGAAAAGATTTGCTTTTTATAAACGATATGTTAAAATTATTTTTTGGGCTCTTTAAAATAAAAATTTTTAATAGGTATACAGTTAAGATAAAAAATAACTATGTATAAAAAGTAAACAATTTCAGTTTTAGGGATGGTGACTTTTAAGAGATTAAAACACAGAAAATAAAAATCATCAATTAGAAAAAAAAATATTTAACTGGGATTAGCGTCTAAAACCAAGAAAATAAAGCAATTTTTCTTTTAAAAAAGAAACAAGATAAAACAAAATTAGAAAAAGAAAAAAAAAAAAAGAGTAAAGAGAGAAAGAGAAGAAAACATAAAACGACGACGTTCACTCACTCCAGTGAGGCGACGCTTTCCCATAAAACCACCGCATTTGACTGACAAAGGGAAGCGGTACTCTATTCCAGAGTGAGAAGCAGAGATGGCGTTGAGTTCATATCAATGGGGCTATGTTCGGATCATCGCCGGAACTATTCTTGGCGGCGTTCTCGGCTTCTATGTCATGCACAGAGTGGAAGTCAGCTACAAGGTCAAAACTTGTCCCCCCTTTTATCTGTCTTCTCCCGCTGTTTGGTTGGTTTCCTATAAAATGCAGCAATAGATTAGTAAGCCCAACCCCAGAATTTCTAATCCTCTTCTAGGTCCCTTGAACTAATCAGGTTCTCTGGTTTCAATTTTTTTCCTTTTTTTCTTTCTTTTAAAGGTTTGATTTTGTTGGTTTATTCTCTTTTATTTGCAGGAAAAGATGCAGGAGAGATTGAGACAATATGAGAGTGAAATGAAGAAGAAGCAGAAATTGAATGAGCTTGAAGATTCTCTGTAGCCTTTCCCTTTTCTTCTTTTCCGAAATAAGTTTCTGTTCCTTTCCTCTTCCGAGTGGTAGTTTAGGCTCAGATGAGTAGTATTATGATAAGTCATCTAGAGAAGCAGCAGCCCCACCAATTCACGACCCAGTGGTATGTTTTCTATTTTCAATTCTTGAGGTTGCTGCGTTCTTTGTTGGATTGAAGAATGGATTTTCATCACATGGTATGGCTATAATGTTCTCATGTTGCATTTGTTGCTCTTGCTATAATGCACTTCATATGTTCGATATATGCTCTAACTTGAATATAAATGCACTTTTATATTTTAGATATATGCTCTAAACTTGGGTATAAAGGTCGGTTTTTCAGATGTAGTTTGTCTGTTTTTCTGAATTCTATGCAAGTTACTTTTATTGAGTTTTTCTGCGATATGAGGCATTTGTTTCTCTTTTGAAGTTTACGATGAGGATAAGTTCTGAAGAGACAAGTACTCAAGTAGCAGAAGATGTAGAAGTAGGGTATAGAAAATAAGATACTGCACTTTGTGCAGGTCTCTAAGTACTTGTTTTATCGCCATAATGTGCAATCGAGTATTTTATCTACTACATATCCTAGGATTTTAAGTATATTCTCAGCTCTTTAATTTCCTAGGTCCTGATTTGCATATTCTATCGTGCTTACCTCACGGTCTGTGATGACAGTGAGGTGAGAGTTATCCAAGTTTATACTAGGTTTCAGGAAGATAGGACACCAATCACAAGAAAAATAGCCAAACTTTACCAAATCAGTGTCCATGCTAGATTGCTTGGTCGACCGGAATAGAAACTATAATATCATCTGAATGATTTCATAGCTCTTTTTCTTTTCCTTTTTTTTTTTTTGGTACTCAGAATCAAAAGATTTCATAGCTCTTGATAATATCATGAACTGAAGTTCTCTGCTATTCTCATTTCAGTATCTTTTTTTTTCCTTCGCATACACTGTTTGGAATAGATTACAAAATGCATTAATTTGAAAAGTTTTGAATTTTTTTAGTCTTGAAAAGGGCTGCAAAATTGAATTAATGCATTCTTAAATGGGTTTTAAGTTTGCCGAACATAGCCGGGCCTGGATTTCTGGACTTCTAATTTTTTGCACTGCTTGATATGCACATGCTTGTAGTATTTCCTGAACAAAGGAGGGTTTCAGTAAGTTGCTATCGATATAGAAGGATCATTTTTTTGGAGCTTATGATCGGTCTTGTCTCCGACTGAGTGGAATGGAGACACAAGATTGATTTATCTGACTTATTATTTGGGATGAAAGCTTGTTGATTTCACTGGTATTTGTTTATGGAAGAGCATTTCCCTCTATTACTGTTCTATGCCTTTCCCAGCTAAAATTTTGTCTTACTGCAGAAATGAGATTCTATCTGTTGTAATATGACTCTTTTTTCAACTGTGAGAATTTGAGTACATAATATGTCAACCTGATAAATCAAGCGTCAATGAATTGAATACCATTTCAATGCAGGGTTTTGTGTTAAGAAAATTGTTTTCCAAAGCTGGTTGTGAGGTGAGCAGATAACAAGACATCGTGATTCCTAAGCGAGTCATCAGAAACCATAGTGCTAGGTTGGGTGATTCTTTAATTATTTTGAGAGATGGATAAATAGAAGCAATGGGTCCTGGATCCTGGTTTCTTGATACTGAGTTGTATGTCATTTGTTGCCATCAAGAACCTGCGATAGGTGTGATGTCTTATTTTGTGTTCGGGGAAGAAAATATTTTGCTTTATTTAACTTGCAAATCAGTTTATTGTTATACGCATATTCCCCATCCGGGTGCTAAAAAGGTTTAAAATGTGTCGAGTGTGATCATATATTCTTCAGTGAACCTCACAAGGGGAAAAGAACCAAATGCCTGACTAGCTTAGCAGGACCTGAAGGTCTTATATGTTCTACTTGAGCTTGGCAGTATGTATTCTTCTAGTTCGAGGTGCCTGTCTTAAACCTGCTTGTACCCATTCACTTGCGTTCTTTTTCATATCATCCTGCGATCTTCTTTGTTTATTTTGCAGTCTATGTTGTTCTAACAACTGAGCCATCTATTCTTTTCTTCTCTGCTCATTCTTAAATGGCAGCGGATTTCATTTTTTCTTGCTGTGACTCTTGCAGAAACACACAATTCAACTCGTAGCATCGACCTGACGCTGCATGAACTGCTCCAGATCTGATGCTTGTAATGTTTCACTAGCCGGATTGCAGATGGTGGGTGTTTGTAGATGTTTGCCTGGGAGAAGGATTATTAGTTGGGACATTGCAGGCTGCAGGTTGCTGGTTGTAACAACTAACAAGGGCCTATTTGACATGGCAACTTGAACAGTGTGTTCTTTTATATATATTAATACACTCTAGCTGTGACACAGCATATACTGTTTAAGATCAAACATGTCTTTTCATTTGTTTCTGATTTTTCGAAAGGAAGAGAAGGCTCATTTTGTACCAGAGCCAATTTTGCTATGTCAAGAAAATTCGCTCTGAAATTACGACAGCTGTGTGTCAATACCTTTGAGATTAAGTTATTAAAATATGCTGTACATATGTTAGAATGATACCTGGTTGCCAAGGGGTGAAGGATATCCCGTGGAGGATAGGGGTTCGAACCTGACTTCCACTACTTGCCCTTTAGATGCCACATATAATGATTCGATAGTTATTTGGGCCTTGAAAAAGCAAACATCTCTCTCTTTTGATATTTGTATACTCCCCTATTCCTGTACACTTTGTACATATTCTTTCGAGTAACAAAAAAAAAAAAAATGAAAGTTATCATTTTAATGGTCCTGGAACTAAATTTTAAAAAATTTAATTCCTTAAAAATTTAAACTACAGCATTTTGATCTAACTTCACAAAAGAGAAGTAAATATACTCACGTGACTTGCATTCATAGGCAGATTCATATACATTTTATTGGAAAAAACGAAAAAAAATGTGTATCTGCTAATAATTTTCTATGATAAAAGTCTATTTTGGTCCTTGAATTTTCATATATTTTCCCACCTAGACCTCAAACTTTTTTTCTTTTACTTTCTTTTCTACTCAAACACATAGAAAAATTAATGAGCTAGTTAGACACAAAATAAAATCTAGGAGTCAAGTGGTAAGAAGTATATTAGTTTGAGGGCTAAAAGGAATAGTTTTCTTTACATTCACATCTTGTTCATCTTCTACATATTTCATGGTATGTAATTTTATAACTCATTTTATAATCGTTTGACCAATAGCAGAAAAAGTTGATACTTGATGCTAGATTAAAGCATTCTTTATATTTTATTACAAAAAAAATATTTATGTTGTATATGGGTTAGATTTTATGCTATATATGTAAATTTATAAGCTTTATTATTTGAAATTAAATCTTTGGATCCGCAGCTTCCTTTCTTTGGTTTATCCTAATGTATTTTTTAGTTCCTATTTAGATGTGCTTTCGTACAAAAATAGTTTTTATATTAAATTTACGAAGATGTTTGTCTAGCATTTAATTAATTTTCAAGCCTCTTATTTTTATCTTTAAAATTAGAATAAGAAAGGCCGATGTCAAACACTATAAATAAAACATACACACACACATATATAAAGCATGATAGACTTAATCAGTTAAAAATCTTTTCAACTTAATTTTCAGTTCGCATGTAACATTTTTTTATTTAAGGAAATAAAATCTGTCTTTTCACTGCAAACTGAGGAGTTTATCCTCTAGACTCTACCAACTGTGAAAACGCATCATATTGCAATAATGGCAGTTAACCGAAATGCTCAATAATAAATTTTCCTACATCTAAGGTATTTCCCGGGAGACTGGAGACTGTCCTCCCTGGTGTAAATACACCAAGTAACACTAACTAACGGCCCCAAGCCTTTAACACGTATTCAAATTAGCAAGGTAAGCACAAATATTAAGGGGTAAACACAGCAGTTACTCTTTTAGAATCCGTTTTCCATACAAAAACCTTTCAAAAAGCCACAAGCCAAAGTCAAGGTGAAATCGAGGGTTTCTGGGAACCACCCACATTCGTCGCTTGTTTATCGATTCAAAAACCCAAAAGTGGAGGATTCTTACTGGAAACACACAAAATCGAACCTATTTGAAGGCACGAACAGTTGGGGGAGGCATCGATCAGGGAGAATAGGAACGCGAAGCAGGCAGACACGTTTAATCAGCGTTGCCGGAAGAGGAAAGAGAACGAGACGGTTCACCGGAGAAGAAGAAGGTGTGTTCGAGTTCTGGAAACATGGGGTTGTTGTTTTCAGCGAGGATTTGTGTTATTCTGTGGGTGATGGTTTATTTTTAGGGTTCGTGTGTTATGAATTTTATTATGTGAATCTGGAGTCTAGTTGTGTGTAACCGATGGTGTAGTGATGACTGAGTATGAAAGAAGAATGTATGTTTATGTATGGGAATTGTATTAATTTGGTGTTGATGTGTTTTTGTTGTCGGTGTGGTATTGTTAATTACTAAGTTAGGTGGATGTGGAGTTTGGTTGTGTGTCCTTGACATAGTTATGTATGTTTGTAAAATGTGTATGTGAATGAATGGTTGTGTATGCCGATTGTATAATTCTAGTTTTATTGTAAGTGTTTTAGTTGTGGATTGGTAGTGGTAGTAACTGAGTTGTGTGAAAGTGGGTAGCGGGTGTGTGTGATTGAGGTAGAAATGTATGGTTGTGTTAATGTATGGTAGTGGTAACAGTTTGTATGGTTTGGATAGAAGATTGTATTGTTCTAATGTAGTTTGATCCCGGAAGTCGTTTGTGTTCTACTGTAAATGTTTTGTATGTTTTGGGTTGTAAGGGTGAGTTTGTATTTGTCAATTGGGAGTTATTCTGTCAACGTTTTGTGTGGTTCGATACTTGGTATGTTTGTTGGGTAGTTGTGCTATTCTGTTAACATTTTATATGGTTTGGATGTATTTGGTATATAGGAGTAAGAAGTGTTAGTTACTCGGTTGGGTGAAAGTGGCATTCTGTTGTGTGTTTTTGAGATATTGATGTATTGTTTTGGTGACAAAATTATGTTAGTTGGTGCCAGTTGTGTATGGTTATGGTTGATGTTTGTATTATAATGATGTTGTGTGGTTTATTATGGGGGTATTTTAGTTGACAGAGATATTATTATAATGATTGTATTTTAGTTGTGGACGACTTGTGTGATTCAATTAACGGTTTGTATGTTTCTACCGAACGATTGAATGTGACGTTCTAATGTGTGTCCGTGAGACAGTAATGTATTGTTCTGAGTAAACGCTGTATAATTGTGTAAAGTGTTAGCAAGTTGAACACTGAAAACATCAGAAAAATACATTCATTCATCATAACCATACATGTACTAGGCAAATACAATATCGGTTCCATAATAATACAAACAAATAACAGATTGATACGTAACATCATAAACAAAAAACACATAAAAACAAAATTGACAACTACCTCCATTGGCAAAAACATCAGCCCGATCACCATCACCCAGATTTCCACCATTACTGTCACCATTCCCTTCCTCCATGCCATCATACCATTTTGATTATAACAATTGATATGAGTTCCAAAATAATATAATCATACAACAGTTTGATACATAATACAACAGTTCCAAAAAACCTTCCAACTCATTAGTCAGCATAACAGTCCCGGCACCAACACCAAAACCTTCACCACTACAATCGTCATCCCCTTCCTCTCTGTCAACGTATTGTTCTAATTCCTCGATGCTGCCTTCATCACATGGTGTTTCATTCAAATCAACCAACATGCTCTTCCGATTTTCTTGTCTCCCCAATTAAACCCGTAAGCAAGCACTTCTTCTGGAATATGCAAAATCTGAAAGAAGATGCCAATTGATAGTGGAGATAAAAAAACAACACACAAAAATTGAAGTCAATTAAGAAATAACTGCAATTACGTTACTCTAATTGCTATTTATCATTATTATAGTAAGCTGATACATTTTAGTCAATTACGCAAGATCCCATAGCTGTCAACTCAAACTTACCTTATTTAAATTAAAAACAAACGGAGTCTAACGCCAATTAACTGGGTGCAATTGCACCAAGGAGCACGTCAGACTTCCGCATTTCCCGGTAAGAATACGACTCAAAGTGCAGTTGGTAAGTGAGAACTTACCAAAATTAGTGTGAGTTGAATGGAAATTAACAGATAATAATATTTCCATTTCTACTGACTATTATTACTTTACCAAAATTAATTAACACAATAATTTGCTAAAATCTCAATTTGCCTATAATAGAAGATACTACATCAATCAAGGGTTATTAGGAGGTACTACATCTTTTCAATTACGTTATTAACCTAAACAAAATTAAGGTTAAATTGTTATCTACCCCCGACACTACATAAACAGCTCAAATGGTACAAAGTATTAACATACTTAAAATGCGCTAATAATGGATGGAACCTTTGATGAAAAAGTGACCAAACAAAAACCAGAGACCATCAATGAATAAGTTAATGAAAAGAATGTAACAATGGGTGACAGTGAAAATAAGGTAGATGATAAAAAAGATATGGAAGGCAAATAAGTTGATGTGATCAGAATCTCCATGTAAGTCTACCACTATGTCTCTTTCATTGTAATTTTCTACATGTAAAGCAGAGTCCGATGAAGAGGTTTATATAGATTCACTAAGAAGTTAGAGGGTGTAAAGACACCAAAACAGGTTTTCTAGAAAACATTGGCCATTTTTCATAAATAATGTGAGCAGAATTTTTGTATACATGGAAGAAGTAGGAAGTATGCATCAGGCATCTGGAATATGACAAAATGCTACAAGAACTAGACGAGCAAATAGTAATTAACAAATTGGAAGATGGAACTTTTAAATGAAAGCCAAGATATTATGTCGGAATGTTACACAAACATAATGCGAGCAAATGGAACTTTGTTAGCAAAACCTTAGCCGTCTTGAGATTAAAAACGATGGGTGAACCTCCTTCTAAACGAGAATGAGTGGCCCAAATGTCAAGTAATAATGGAACTTGAGCTTAATCAGTTGGTAAGTGGCAACCAATATTTTTTCATTCAAACACATAATGTACACATGTAATCAATTGTCTTGTCTGGTTTTAGTTAATTCGATCGATAAACAGGCTAAATTAAAATATAACCAAATCTCCCAAACCAAATTTGATATGTCCCCAAAAAGCAGCCAAGCCCAATGGGCGACGCTCTTAATATCAAAAGGAGGAGAGTTTTTTGTGTGAGGGACTTCCCATCAGATGTTGTCCTTATGTTAAGACTGAGAATGATAGATCTCTCTTAAAAGCGGACGAGCCAGCCGAAACTGATCATGAGGTTGGGAATGTGAGTACTGGAATTTAAATCCCATAGAAAAAATAATGGTTTTTATTAACCAACCTTGTCTTCGTATTTATTTTTATATCATATTATAGCCCTTATCAATTCAAGTTTGCAAATTTAATCCAAATGTTTACTTACCCAGTTATAGTTATTTGCCAACACTAAATACCAATATAGCAATGTTCGAACAGAACAAAATCTCACAAAGGTTCTGATGTATTAAGTAACATTTTGAAAATGTAATTTGATTAATTTAATGTGAATTAATATAGGCCGAATATTTTATGGTAAATAATTCTACCTATTTGACCTATTTAAATTAAGGTCCCACACAAATTGAAGAAACCAGAATTAATGCTACACTTCTTCATTCTAAAACAAAAAAAAACAACCACATTGACTTAAATAGATATCAATGCCTAATGCTCTTTTACCAGACAAAGATAAGTAAATGTTTTCATTTTCATTCACCATTCTTACTTTACCATAAATAATTGACATAACTTTTGAAAAATATCAAATTGACATATTACTCGATACATATTAATCAAAATTCTACAATTCCATTCGAAATCCAATTTTTGCAATTAAGTGATTGACCAAAAATGAATAAAGCTTAAATTTTTATCTAAACTGGCAATTAAGTTATTTCATTCAGTTAGTTGAATCAGAATTAATACAACCTGAATATTTGATAACAAATCATTCTATCTAATTCGTAAATTTGAAATAAGGTCTCAGACAAAATAAATAGACCGAAAATAATACTACACTTCTTTACTCTAAAATGAAAAACAATCAAATTGACTTATTTGTGTTAGGTTATTGGCTCAAATTCAAAGAAGATGATGACTTGAAGTTGTTACTAATTCAAATTGTTTTAGGATTGAGTTTATGGTTTTTGTTTATGATTTGGTTTTAGTTTTCCTACTTGTTTGAGATTTAATTTTCCTATTTTAATATGATTTAGATTTGTTGTATGGCCTATAAAAAGGCTTGTTATATTAGATTTTTTGGGTATGGGAGAAAAATGTGTGTGGTGTTTTGTGAGGCTTGAAAAAGAATAGAGCTTGAGAGTTTGACAGAATTGGTGTGTGTAATTGTTTTTGAGTTTAGATAGTGGAAAGGCCGTGAAATTGTCATGGTTGAAAAGAAAATTTTTGCTTGTTGTTCTGTTTTTTTGCTTCTGCCCAACAAGTGGTATCAGAGCTTGGTTTAAGATAGTTGAGATATTGAGTTTTCAAATTGATCGTTTTGATGGATCCGGAGATTTTAGCCTTTGGAAGTGCATGGTGAAGGATGTGCTAACTCAACAGAAACTTGGCGACGTGTTCAAGAAAATAAAGCCCGAATATATAATGAGTGAAAGGTGGAAAGAGATGAAGCAGATAGCAGTGAGTACAATTAGATTGGCTCTTGCACCATAACTCAAATATGATGTGCTAAACGAGACCTCTCCAACAAAATTGATGGATACCACTAAAAAATGGGCTTTTTCTAATGGCTTTTTCCAACGGCTTTACGTTGGAAAAATCATTTTTCCAACGTTAAGCCGTTGAAAACAGGGCCATTGGAAAAGCATGTGTTGGAAAAATATTTCCAACAGCTTTTTTTTTTTGCCGTTGGAATTTCCAACGGATAGCTATTGGAAATGGAGCGGTTACAAATTTCCAACGGTTGAGGTTGTGGTCTGGCTTATGAGGTTTTGCAACAGCTTGGGCCGTTGGAAAATATACCAACGACTAAGGCCATTGGAAATGATACTAACGGCTAAGGCCATTGGAAATGATACCAACGGCTAAGGCTATTGGAAACTTTGTAGAAAAATAATAAAAAAATATATAATTTATAAATTACTAAATTATATTTTATATTTTATAATATGACTAAAAACTTTAAAATAATTATATCTTATACCTGCAGAACAAAATATTCAAAGGCAGAAGGTCAAAAAACCATAAAATTACAAAAATTACCAAAATTACAAAAAATCAGAAAAATCATTCTAAACTAGATCTGAAAAATATCACATAAAAAAAAATACAAGAAAAGCAGAGAGCGACTGTCAGATCCGAATCTGGAGGAGCACCGGTGGATCGAAGCCAAGGCGGAGCACTGGCAGATCTGGTGTAAGGTGAGACAAGGGAAAAGATCGAGCAGCATACAGCGAGCCTAGGCGGTCGGTTGGTGACGAAGAGCGAGAGCGAGCAGAGAGAGCGAGAGCGAGCAGAGAGAGCGACCGACGGAGCAGAGAGCGATGGAGTACGGGCAGATCTAAGCCAAGGTGGAGCACCGGTGAATCTGGCGCGAGGCGAGCCAACGCTGAAGATCGGGCAGCATACGGCGAGCCTAGGCGGTCGGTTGGCGACAAAGAGTGACGGAGAGTGAGAGCGAGCAGAGAAAGCGAGCGATAGAGTAGAGAGAGCGACGGAGCACAGGCGGAGCAAGAGCGAGCAGGAGCAGAAAGATCGACGGAGCACAGCGGCGAAGGCAAAAGAGCACAACAACGAGGAAGAAAGAAGAAACCAGATGGTGAGCAAAAATTGTGAGTGGCAGAGGGGTTGACTAGGGCTAGGTTAAGATGTATATATAGGGGTTATATGAGCTGGGCTTTAATATTTGGCCTGGGTTATAATATATATGGGTTAAGTTATATTATAGTATAAAATATATGTTACATACATTATATATATGAAACATTATAATATATTTATATACATTAATATATATGTTACATACATTATAATATATAAAACATTGTAATATAATAGATATGATAGATTAATATATGTAATATATATGTTAATATATATCATATATATGATACATTAACTTATATATATATATATATATATAATATATATAAAATCATATAATAATAATAATAATAATAATAATAATAATAATAATAATAATATATGTATGGCATATACATTATATATCATATACTATGTATAAATATAATAATAATGTGTAAGATATATATACGTATTAATATATATGTATTATGGTAAATATATATTACGATATATTATATAAATATCAATATCAATGCAATATAAATATGCATATATATAAATGTGTGTGTGTGTGTCTGATATATCAAAATATTTCCAACGGCCTTAGCAGTTGAAAAAATAAAAACATTTTAAATTACAAAATAAAAATAATTTCCAACGGCCTAGGTAGTTGGAAAAATAAAAAAAGTTTCCAACAGCTTAGATAGTTGGAAAAATAAAAAATTTTCCAACGGCCTAGGCAGTTGGAAGCAATAAATACTAAGATGCATAATTTAACTTACTATTTTCCAACGGTTTAGGCCGTTGGAAAATTGCCCATTGGAAATTTTTCAACATTTCCAACGGTTATGTCGTTGGAGATTTTTTTTTTCACAAGGGTCAATTTTTTTCACAGTTTCCAATGGCCAAGCTGTTGAAAAATGGGCCGTTGGTAAAAAGAATTTTTTTAGTAGTGGGATAAGCTCAAAGGTAAGTATATGTCAAAGTCTATTACTAACAAATTATGCTTGAAAAGATAATTATATGGTTTGAGGATAAAAGATGAAACTAGCTTGATTGTACACTTAAATGAGTTTAATAAGCTTGTTACACAATTGGAGAGTATTGGCGAGAAGATTGAAGAAGAATATAGAACTATAATCTTGATTAATTTTTTATCAAGATTTTATGAGCCTGTTGTGACTCCATTGATTGTTGGAAGAGATACCTTGAAGATCGAAGATGTGACCACTGTGCTTTTGGAGCATGATCAAATGAGAAAATTTGAAGAAAAAGATGAAGAAAATAATGTGTTTATGGTAGAGCGACGGAGAAGTTGGAGAGGAAAAACAGATTCAAGAGAAAGATCAAGTTCAAAACAAGGAAAAGACTAGAGCAATACAGAATACTGGTACTGTCATGATTTGGGACATATCAAATTTTTTTGCCCAAAATTGGAAGAGGACATGGAAGAATTTTTTGAAGGCAAAAGAGAAGAAGAAAGAAAAAAAGGAGGAGAAAAATAAAGGTGATGTGAACGTGATGGAGGATGACAAAAGTGATGATGAAGCTGTGACTTTAATGGTACAAGAAGCTAGTGTGAAGAAAGATTTGAAATATGTTTGGGTATTTGATTCTGCTTGTTCAGAGCATGTTTGCACAAAAAGGGGAGTGGTCACAAAGTTTGAGACATGTGATAAGCCAATTTGTTTAGCGAATGACCAAGAAGAGATAGTTGAAAGTATTAACAGTGTGAAGATTCAATTGTATGATGGAAGTATTAAGACCCTTGGTGATGTGAGGTATGTTTCGAAATTCAAAAGAAATTTTATTTCACTTGGTAAATTGGATAGCTTGGGTTATGGATTTTTTGCTTAAGGTGGAGGATTGCAGATTTCAAAGGATGCATTAATTGTGATAAAAGGAGTGAAGAACTCAAATAATTTGTATGAGTTGGTTGGTAGTACAATCGTGAAAGGAGAGACAAAGATTTATCCCGTGGATGTGAAGGTCCCTACAAGCAAGAATATAGGCTTTGTAGATTTGGTAAAAAGGTGGAAGTAGGGAGAATTTGAGCCAAAGTGGAGATTGTTAGGTTATTGGCTCAAATTCAAAGAAGATGAGGACTTGAAGTTGTTACTAATTCAAATTGTTATAGGATTGGGTTTATGGTTTTTGTTTATGATTTCGTTTTAGTTTTCCTACTTATTTGGGATTTAATTTTCCTATTTTGATATAGTTTAGGTTTGTTGTGTGACCTATAAAAAAGACTTGTTATGTTAGATTTTTTTGGTATGGGAGAAAAATGTGTGTGGTGTGTTGTGAGGCTTGAAAAAGAATAGAGCTTGAGAGTTTGAGAGAATTGGTGTGTGTAATTATTTTTTAGTTTAGATAGTGGAAAGGTTGTGGAATCATCATGGTTGAAAAGGAAAAATTTTGCTTATGTTCTGTTTTTTCGCTTTTGCCCAACAATTTCCATATCCTAATTAATACTATTTTACCAAAGAAATAGTAGTAAATTGTTATCTACCCTGACAATTAAGTTACTAAATTAAATTAAAACTAATATAGCCCGAATATTTGATGATAAATAAAGCTACCTAATTTCTCCACTTTGCTATAAAAACAAAAGGACAATCAGTGTGAGTTGAATGGAAATTAATAGATAATAATATTTCCTTTTCTACTGACCATTATTATTTTACCAAAAATAACTAACACAATAATTTTGTACAATATCAATTTGCCTATATTAGAAGATACTACACTACATCAATCAAAATCTTATAATTCCAATTGGATTAAATCCAATCTTTTTAACTATATTATTACCCTAACAAAATAAAGGTTAAATTGTTTTCTACACCAACACTGCATATACAGCTTGAATGGTGCAAAGTATTAACATGCTTAAACAGACACTAATAATGGATACAACCTTTTGATGAAAAGATGATATATTAAACATGAACTAGAGCCTGCTAATGAACAAGTTGATGAAAAGAACGCAATAATTAAGGGCAAAAATACGGAAGATAGAAAACCCGATACAGTATTAGAGAATCAAAATGGTATGAAAGGCAAATAAATTGATGTGATCATTGTTTTGTTGTAAGTTGATGCGGCCCAAACCTCTGCCCAGCCCAAACCTGACGATTGTTCAAGGAAAAGTTCTAGAACCTCACATGCTCATCTTTGTTTCAAGGATTATGTCTAGGGGGATGTATTTAGAATATTGTTAAGTTGTACTATCCTCAACAGAATACCGTTATGTTGGTTATTTAAGGAAAAAGGATTCATGAATGAAGGAAGAAGGATTTTTCCATCTCCTCTCCCCATCTTTTTCCTTCTCTGCTTCTTTGTTCTTTCCTTCACCTTATCAATCTTCTACTCTAATTACCTCATCAGAACAATTATTGGTGTTGTCGTTGAGACGGAGAAAGCATTGCAATGGGGGAAGGCATGACCACCAGAACGAAGGCTGTGGAGGAAACTGTGGCAAATCTCGCTGAACAAATGTAGCTTCATTCGGCAACCCTTCAGAACATGAAGACTATCTGCTCCACTGTGCAACAACACGCTTCCGCCATATAGAAGCATTTTTCTTTGTCCGATGCCATCCAAAAGACTTTGTCATCATGATAGACTATCCTTTCAGATATAATGGTTAAGCTCACCAGGATGGAGAAGCAACCATCTCCCCCTTGCTTTAAATCAACCTTCGCTTCTTCCCCCCACTATCACCACCAATCATTACAAACCCAACCTCTTACAATCAAACTTAGCCTGGTTGTTCAGCTACGACGGAGGTTGCAAAACCACCACCATCGCATCTCCCAAAGCTTGAGATCATAATATTTTCAGGTAAAGGAGTATTAGGATGGATATTTTAGATTGAGAAATTTTTTGCCTACCACCATACTCAGTCGAACCAAAAGCTTGAAATCGCAGCTTTTTACATGACCGGATCGGCCCTTCTATGGTATCATTGGATGCATTTTACCCAATAGCTCACCACTTGAGAAGCATTCACCTGAGCGATGGAACTGCGATTTGGTCCCTCAACATATATCAATCATGAAGTAGCCTTGTATAAACTCAAACCAGCTTCATTGGTCTATGCCTATATTGTTGAATTTGAGCTACTGTCAACATGAATGAGGGGGTTCTCAAATCAGAATCTCTTGAATTGCTTAATTTCAGGGCTGGTTGAGGATATATAGAAGGAGTTATTCTTATTGCAACCCACAACCCTACCCTAGGCCATGGGAATGGTGAAATTGGCCGCTGATAAAGTTATGTCCGCTCCACAATCCACACCACGCTCTAGCACCTTCAAATTCCCTATGGCTCCCTTCAATCCAAACCCCAGTCATACCCCAACCAGACTGCAGGTCCCCTCTAAGTTTCTTGTCCAATGCCTAACGCCCATCGAGATGGGTACGTGACGAAAAAAGGGCCTATGTTGCAGCTGCGATGAACGCTTTATGCCACGGCATCGTTGCAAACCACTACAGTTCTTATGTATGATGGTGACGAAAGATAAGGTGGAATGGAAACATTTTGTTTTGGATCATATTGCCATTAAAACAGAGGAACAGCTGGCCATATCCTTACATGCCACTACTAAAAAACACCTCTTTTCCAACGGTCTTTTTCCAACGGTCAAGCCGTTGGAAAATATCCAACGGCCAAAGCCGTTGGAGATAAAAGAAATGTAATTTCCAACGGCCTAACCGTTGGAAGAATTAAATGTGTCAACAGAAACACAAGTTCCAACGGCCAAGGCCGTTGGAAAATGAAGGCAAAGTTTTTCCAACGGCCTAAGCCGTTGGAAAATGAATATAGTGAATTTGAAAATTTTGAAAAAAATGTGAAAGTGTTGTGTTTTTTTTCCAACGGTCAAAGCCGTTGGAAATTGTGAACAGTGGCCTATTGGAGATGTTTCCAACGGCCTATAGCCGTTGGAAAATACAAAACTGAAACGCACCGTATCATTTATTTTTTTCCAAAGGCAAAATTTATTACCCACAGCTCGTGATTCCCAGTTCATCTGCGCGATTCACCCCTCGACTGACCCTCTGCGTTCTCCTCTGCGCGATCACCCCTCCGCGGCTCCGCCGAAGTTCACTTGTCGCGATTCACCCATCCGCGGCTCATCTGCGTTTTCCTCTGCGCGATTCACCCAAGACGTTTGAGACACAACCATCGGCAAGTGCATCAGCTGAAGCTGCCAGCAAGCTCATCGGCGCAACAACGGTCTGTTATTTCTTCTGTTTTCTATGGCACTTTTTGTGTTAGACTCTTAATTGAACACTTAGACTATTAATTGAAACTTAGATCTATGGTTCATGTGTTATGTACATTTTTTTCTGAGCAACCAAACGAGAGTTTGGACCTGGGTTTTGTGTGAATTTGTTGACTTGATTCGAAGTTTTGATTGCCGCAGAAATGGTGGATTCTATGAAGAAGTTAGCTAAGCTTGATGTGGATCTGACTGTGGAGGAGCGGAATCTGCTCTCCGTTGGGTACAAGAATGTGATCGGCACTCGAAGAGCATCATGGAGGATTCTTTTCTCCATTGAGCAGAAAGAATAGGCAAAAGGAAATGATCTAAACGTGAAGCGAATCAAAGGGTATAGGCAAAAGGTGGAAGCCGAGTTGTCTGGCATTTGCAGTGATATTATGATGGTGATCGATGAGCATCTGATTCCCTCTTGCGCTGGAAGTGAATCTTCTGTGTTTTATTACAAAATGTCAGTAGTTGTCCTGAATGAGGGTTGTGTGATTTCGTCCATGTTGGTTTCTGGAATGAGGCTTTCTTTAATTTTCACTGTCACTGTTGTTCTTGTAGGAAAGGAGATTACTGTAGGTATTCGGCTGAATTTAAGAGTGGTGATGAGCGGAAGGAGGCCGCTGATCACTCGATGAAAGCATATCAGGTGGGTGGGATTTAAATTTTCCTTTGCTTCTGGTTTATCTTGTTTGTGACTGGTGAAGGTAAAAACAGGATTCGCCGTATTTGCATAAATTCTCGGTGTTTTACTTCTTTAGTTCCTCACAATCACAAAAGTGTTAAGCTGAATAGGACTGACTTTGAGCTTTTTTCGTTTCATGAGTTTACAGTGAATATGATTTTTGATAGCTAATTGGGATTATGAACTTTATCCCTCCAACCCCAATGTAATTGGAATTTGAGATTAAAGTATATAATGTTGATGATCTGATGATGATGATGAGGAAGAACAACAAAAGGAAAGATAACCTTTGAATTGCAAGTGTGAAATCTAAGATGTTACACTGATATGACAATCTTTTCGTCAACAATTTGTGCTCTGGATCTTGCTAAATGCATTTGGAAAGATGTTTACCTTCTTGGAGAGAAATTATATATGGTTAATCGAAAACTAAATTATAGAAATTATGTACATCTGTCTTGATCAAGTCAATTCTTCATTGACCTTTAGATAGAAAAAACTAAAGTATACAGTAACTAATTACTTAAATAAAAGAACTAGTTTCTCCTGAGATTGAAAACCCTGGTGGCATGCTATCTATGATACTTGCAAATGTTCCAGAAGATAGAGAAAGGAACCAAGGATTGAACTCTCCTCATACTTCCATGGTTGCAAGACTTGAAAAAAACCCAAATTTCTTCATTCCTTCTATGGTCCCAAAAACAGCTATTACTTGGAAAAAAAAACCCCCCTTCTGGAAATCCTTTGCCTTAGTGAAATATTATAGGATACAGTAACGAGTTCACAGGCCTTTCGGGGTTGTTTTTTTTACTTACTGGGGTTTCTGAGAAAATGAATCATTTCGGTGTTTACATGGTTATTGGTTTTCAATAGGTTGTCCTAAATGGCTTAGCACTACGTATTGAAAGAAAGTCTCTTCGGAGACGTTGATAGTACTCAGGAAATATCTGTTGTCCTAAATGGTTTAGCTGTTTGTCTTTAGTGTTGCAGTTTTTTTTTTTGCTTTTTTGGTGCTTTCTGGATTTCTGTTTACAGTTGAAGAGAGGGTGAGTTATCAAGTATTTGGTGCTTAGAAGGAAACTCACTGTGAACGTGCAGTTTGTCCTAGGATTGAGTGTTGTTGACCTTTGCTGCAGAAAGATCCAAGTGTAATCTCACTCTTGATTCTGTAGAATATGTACTAGCATTTAGTTTTCATAAACTTAACCTGCTTAGTGGCTAAAAGAAGCAAGCGCTAGTGCTCTTTCTCTCAGGTTTAGTGCCTAATTAGCTTTTATACTGTGTCTGCACCAGGGATAAAAATGAAGTTTTTATGAAACAGTTACTCTGAGTTCATTCCAGAAACATTATGATAATGAAGTATCACTGAAGTAATAAAATACTCAAACAGTTCGTTATGTCACGAGAAACTTCTCTAGAAGTCAAGTATATAATCACAGGCTCCACAGCAGACTAAGAATTCATTTTCATGCCACCATTTCACGGCACATGGAATGTAACGTGGATCACAGCTAGAATTCTGCAAGAACATAGGAAATGTCCAAGCGAGCGATAGGCTTCAATATTACATACCCTAGAAAAATTATATTCACAAAGCCTCTCAACCCAGATGAAGGCCACAAAATTAGCTGCTGTAACAGCGTGGAACTGGAGTTTATTTTTGTGTGATCATTAAATAACACATTGTTAGGCATATCACAATTGATGCATATACTGAATCAAACTTAAAGTTCGGATCATAAAACTAAAAATGATTCGTTTATGGTGGCAGTCCCTTGTTTCTCTTCTCTAGATTCTGCTACTGTAACAGCACTAGTAAAATCTGCTTTTTCTCCTGTTTCTTGAGTCACTGCAGAATTATCTTGTTTGAGGGTTGGCTTTCCTCAGCCTAAGACCCTCCTGGTGCTAAGTGGGGCTTTTGCATTTAGGGGCAATTGATGAAAGTCTGTGTCTTTAGAGACCTTAGCAGTAAGCTTAATCACTTTTTATGCTTAACTAAATCCTGTTTAGGTGATGCTAATTAAACCCTCCTATCATGGTCCCAAACCAAGTAGCTTTACTAGGCTTCTCAGAGAAAATTAATTCTAGAAAATATGTAGCTTTACTAGGCTTCATTATTCATCAATTAATTATCTGCTCTACATATTTTCTAGAATTAATTTTCTCTGAGCCCCAGGTACCAGCTTACTGGCATTAATGCGTTAACTGTTCTGTCATTGATTCTATGGTTACACTAACACAATTCGTCCTGTAGCATCATGTATAACTCCCATCCTTCTCCTTGCCTCTCATTTAATTTTAGACTAGGATCTTATCAGGGCTCTCAAGTACATCAATTATCACGCCTCTGTATTAGTGATGTATTCCCTGAGTTGTCTATAATTGGCAGCTGTAGCTTGTATCTTGGAACTGATTCTAAAAATATTGTTTAAGATGCTTTGCATTTATAAAACTTTGCTACTGTCAATTCTACAGCTTATAGAGTGTTTAGCTTGTTGTTCTGTACTTCAGTGACATATCAAGTCATTCCTTTTGGTATTTTAGAACCTTTAAAAATTAAATTAGTTTGTAATTAGCATAGTAAGGATTTTTATCAAGGTCATTATTCTTCTGGTCTGGTGTATTTTCTCCCCCTCTGAATGGTCCAAGCTCAGTAGAGAACACCATTGATTTTTTTTCATTGAAAAAGAACACCATTGAAACTTAGACAGTGGTTTTCTTTTAATTTTCAATTTTAAGCATTTATGGGACACTTTGTTCTTAAGCATGAATACATGATGAGTTTACACAAAATCCTCTGCAATGAATGAGATGACCTATATATAGGGAATCATTGGGTTTACACCCTTATTTTTTTGCTCGCCGTGTAAAATCTTAGCAAACCATTGTGACTGAGATTGCTGAATCCTAAAATTAAGCAGTTAAAGTGATTACTACTGTGGCCAAGATGGACTAAGTCAGGAAAATGGAACTGCCAAACGTTCTAGCAACAATCAGTTTTCCTGTTTTCAGTTATGATTTCTACTGTCTTCTGGAATACAATTTGTGTGGTATCATCTTTTAAGGCCACTAGAGTCTAAGACTGATGGAAAAAGTGCATATGAAGAGATTTTTTTCCCTTCTGCATAAGCTTATATTTGCTTGAGGCTACCAAGAGATATGAAAAAGTAGCTTGGTGAGGTGTTATGTTTTGTCATGTGTAAATTCACTCTTGCATGCCAAGGACAAGCGATTTTTTGGTTTGATGTAATTCATTCCCTTTTGGACCTTGGTGCCTTGTACCAGAAATGAGCCATGTACCATCATGTGTTCTTTTAGTCGTTATCATGTTAAATGGCTCAAGTCAATGTTTCTTTTCTGTGTAGGGCATTCACATCTTCAGCCTCTTGTGGATTCAGCCCAGTGGCATAATCAGCATGTTCCAGGAGGTTCTGTGGATCACATTACAGGACACCACACTGAGTTCCAGCCTCAGCATACGCATTTGAGCAGCAAACAGTGTAATTTCTTTCTGTGTTCATCAACAAACAAACACTTTTTAGGAGAATGAAACTATGTAATTTCAATTATATATGTTTTTATGTGGATTGTAACTATATTTGTGTCATGATATTGTAATTTCAATTATGAAAGCTTTTATGTGTATGTTATAACTATATTTATGACATGATTCTGTACTATCAATTGTGTATGTTTTCATTGAGATTTACAACTGCATATATGCATGTACACCCGTTCAAAATGTGATTACATACGATACTATAAATTTGAACCGCCTAAGCCGTTTGACGTTTAAAGAAATGCATTGGAAATAGAACGGGAATGTACAAAATATCAAAAAACCTACTTTCCAACGGCCAAGGCAGTTGGAAACCAACATTTCAATTTTCCAACTGCCAAGGCCGTTGGAAAACTAAAAAAATAAAAAAATAATAGAGCCGTTGGAAAATTTCCAACTGCTCAAATTCCAACGGCTGACAGTTGGAAATTCCAACGGCCCTCACTTTGACCGTTGGAAAATGGACTTCCAACGGTTGGTTTTCCAACGTCTTATTTCCAATGGCTTCGCATTGGAAATTTTAAAATTTCCAACGCGAAGCCGTTGGAAATGGCCGTTGGAAAAATGGTTTTTTTTTAGTAGTGTGCGATTGACGGACGGACGACAGTCACCATGCTACGCATCAAGGGTTCTATCTAGGGTAGGGAGATCATGCTACTGTTGGATATGGGCTCAACCCACAACTTCATATAAGCCTGAATTGTTAAGCACCTAGGACTTGCCATTGAACCGGTAGACCATCTAAACATCACTGTGGGCAATAAGGCTACTTCAGATAGCCCAAGAAGATGCCACCAAGTACCTCTTAAATTGGGCCAACATGAATTTCTGGTAGACTTATATTTATTGCATATTTATGGTGCTGACATAGTTTTGGGAGTCCAATGGCTAGCGAGTCTAGGCCCGGTCATTTTTTATTACAAAAACTTATTGATGAGTTTGATGCACCAACAAGAACAGGTCACTCTTCATGGGCTAAAGAATATGGACCTCTCACCTATTTCCTATAGCCAGTTACATTGCAAGCTAAGGGCAAACAACATGGCAGCGCTCTTCACTTTATCCATCAACTCTTCAGCCACCTTAACTGGTGCTACCCCATCACTGGCCAAATATCTTCAAGACCTGCTAGAGCTATATGAGTTCATGTTTGAGGAACCTAGAGGTCTACCTCCAACTCGTTCGGTTGACCACTGAATTCCTTTGGTTCTAGGAATGCCGCCCTATCAATGTGAAGCTTTATCGCTACCCCCATTTCCAAAAAAATGAGATTGAAAAATTAGTACAGTAGATGTTGTTGGACGACATAATCAGGCCAAGTACTAGCCCTTTTTCTTCGCCTATTTTGTTGGTACATAAAAAAGATGGCAGTCGGAGATTTAGCGTCGACTCCTGTGCCTCAATGTGGTAATGGTCAAGGACTGATTTCCCATCCCCACAGTTGATAAGTTGTTGGATGAACTGAATGGGGTGCAATTCTTTTCCAAATTAGATCTGAAGGCGGGTTACCATTAACTCCGCATCCATCTGAAAGATATTGCAAGGACAGCATTCCGAACTCATAAAGGGCATTATGAGTTCCTTGTTTTTCCCTTCGGCCTCTCCAATGCTCCATTATCCTTCTAGGCCTTGATGAATTCAGTTTTCTGACCCATCTTGAGAAAGCATGTCTTAGTGTTTTTTTTTATAACATTCTTATATACAGTCGGACTTGGGGAGAACACTTATGTCACCTTAGGGCAAGTCATGGATATCCTGAGACACCATTGCCTTCATGTCAACAGAGCCAAGTGTGTGTTTGGAGAATCCATAATCTCTTACTTGGGTCATCGAATTTTTGGGGCTGGAGTTGAGGTCGATCTAGAGAAGATTCAAGTTGTTCGATCTTGGCCAGAGCCAACCAATGCCTGACAACTCCAAGGCTTCCTAGGGCTTGTAGGTTACTACCAGAAATTTGTCTCCCAATATGCAGCTAAGGCTACTCCATTAACCCAACTATTATGGAAGGGGACGTTTATATGGACTCATCAGGCGACTGCCGCCTTCTAAGAGTTGAAAGAAGCTCTATTATTAACTCCGACTCTTGCATTGCCAAACTTCACTGAGCCATTCGTAGTTCAATGTGATGCTTCAGGGGTTGGGATAGGGGCAGTACTATCCCAAAGGCGTTAACCCATTGCTTACTATAGCAAGCAATTGGGACCGAAGTTGAGGACTTCTTCCACATACATTTGGGAGTTGTGTGCCATTGTGGAAGCTATACGCAAATGGAGGCAATATCTTTTGGGGGCTTACTTTATTATCCAAACCAACCATTAGAGCTTGAAGGAAATCTTCAAACCGACCATCAGAGCTTGAAGGAAATCTTTTCTCAAACCATTCATACTTCCAAGCAACAAAAATGGCTCTCCAAACTGATAGGGTACGATTATGAGGTTTAGTATAAACCAGGGTAAGAAAACGGACTAGCAAATTCACTTTTGAGGCTGCTAGGAGGAATTTATGGAGCCTTAATCGTAGTATCACAACACATATGAGCCTTATTATAGGCTATTAGAACCTTCAACAGTCTTAGATCCTCTTCTACAGCAAGCCACTTTCCTTATTGAATTTATGGGCTTACACCCTATTCTCTAACCAACTCAGGTCCCTAGGTTCTGGAAGAATCTTCAGCAAGGACACTTTGTAGATCAAATTTTGGTCTAATGGCACTTTCAAAACCCACAGGACGCAACTTGGGAAAATCTTGTTGAATTTTGAAGATAGTTCCCGAACTTTAACCTTGAGGACAAGGTTGTCCCCCTGAAAGGAAGGGCAATGATACGGCCCAAATGTTTGCCCAACCCAAGCTTGACGGTTATTCAAGGAAGAGTTCTAGAACTTCACATGCTCCTTTCCGTTTCAGGGATTACGTCTAGAGGGATGTATTTAGAATATGACTAAGTTGTACATTCCTTAATAGAATACTGTTATGCTGGTTATTTGAGGAGAAAGGATGCTTGAATGAAGGAAGAAGGATTTTTCCATTTCGTCTTCCCATCTTTTTCCTTCTCTATTTCTTGGTTCTTTTCCTCACCTTATCAATCTTCTGCTCTGATTCCCTCATCACAACATAAGTCTACCACTATGTCTCTTTCATTAAAACATAATTATTTATATGATAATTGTTAACTTTTAGATTTCCTACATGTAGAGGGAGCTCAGTGAAGAGGTTTATAAAGATTCACTAATAAGTTTAAGAGCATGGAAACACCAAAACAAGCTTCCTAAAAACTATTGGCCATTTTTTTGGAAACAAAGTGATTAGAATTTATACATATATAGAATAAGTAGGAGGGATACATTCTGAATTTGAATAGATGCTACAAGAATCAGCTGAGCTTGACATAGACACTCGCAATATATCATTCTTTGCTTGGGACTTAGGCTTAGTCTGTCTGGTTATTTATTCTAATTAGGGTTATAAATCTGTTAACTTGGTTCAAATATCATTACACCAAATAGTTGTTAACGTATTGGAGGTCGGAACTCCTTAATGGAAGCCAAAGATATCACATCGAAATATTATCCAAACATTGTTCGAGGAAATGAAACTTTGCTAACATGCCTTCACAGCCTTGAGATTGAAAATGAGGGGCTAAACCTCCTTTGAAATGATAATAAGAGACTCAAATGTCAGATAATGGAACTTGAGGTGCAGTTGGTAAGTGACAACCAACATTTTTCTATTCAAGCACATAATGTACGCATGTAAAAAATCATCTTGCGTGATTTTGGTTAATTTGATGAATAGGTGGATGATAAGTGCATAAAATGTTGGTCAAATTTATTACTAGCTTTTTTGTCAACTTTGACTGTGAATTCTTACATTTTTGCACCACATTTTTTTTATCATTTATCACTTTGTTCATTCATTTTGTAGGTTGGAGAAGATATTGGAGGCATTGGAATAGAGCGGGGGCAAACGGAGCAAAAATTGGACATGCAAAAGTCAAAGGCGTAATGCACTATTGGCAGTGCCATGACTGTTAGTATTGTGCCCAAAAAGCCAATCATGAGATGATTGTATTTTTGCACATTGAGTCATGATATTTTATTGAGGCATTAATCCAGCAATTATGTTTGTTGTTTTGTTTCTGCGTAACGTAATAAGCATAATTGTAACCCTAGAATAATGATATTCTTAAACGTCCCTAGTCTAGTATTATTGTGGAGCGGGTTGCAATAATACATAATGACTAGCATATGTGGAGACTAATATGAGATATCTAGTCTACATATGGGTACAAGTTGGAGAACTTGTGTACTGGACCGACCCACCATGAGAACACTACATGGATCGTTATATGAGTGTCATAAGTGATTCTCATAGTGATCATGGTATATGTAGTCCTTCGACCTAAGATCATCAAGGTTCCCTACATGTGAGTCACATACTTTGATACTTTCCTTTGTTGCTCGTAACTGAGTGAACTTGAAGGAGGTCATTGGGTATGTCACATATCATGCGGAGGGATTTGTATGATCAAGATGGGATTTGTCCCTCCTATGTAACGGGAGTGATATCTTCGGGCCCCTTGATAGAGTGAGACTTAGAAAATGCATGGCCATGCTCGGATGAGTTGATATACGATATCAATGTCATCAGTTTAAGTTGGTCTACTCGGTAATCAAGAAACCAAAGATTGGGCTATACGAGAGTGACACATTCCATGTCTCGTGCTTAGTCTTGATATCTTGGACAAAGGGACAATGGCATATATCGGTGATGATCATAAAGGTTTAGTCGATTCACCGACAATCTTGTCACTTGGGTAGCAATGATGTGTTGCTAGACACCGCTCATTGCTTATGATCATAAATGTGATTTATGATCATTGCCAACATGGCAAGAGCCTATTGGGTCGCACACATAGAGCTATTTGGATCATTAGAGTGCATGGGCTAATTATTTGGGTTATGGTTTCACTTTAATTTCGTATTAATAATGGGCCAAAGAGTTGAGCCATTATTAAGCCCGAAATTAAATCCTAATTGGATTAGGGCTTTGAAACCCATTAGGCCTGGAAGTTGAGTCTCACTATAAATACAACTTTTAAGTGAGAAATTCGCAGGTCTCCTTGCCCTAGCCTCCCAAAAGGACAGCCACACTCTTCTCTTGCAATTCCTTGGAGGACGCAAGCTAGCACTGCGTGCGCAAGAGAAACGCATCTGCCGGGACGTGGTGGAAGCGTGGTGATCCCGAGAGGCTCGTGTGGATACCATAGAGAGCCTGAACACGTCAACTGTTCAGGTTTTGTGATTCGACTCTACAGTTGAGTGAGAGATCTCAACCGAAAATTAGGTATGAAATTTTCGAACACCCGGTTTACCCCGTTTCACTTGGATCCTGGAGGGTTTCGGTTAAATTCCGCTGCGCTGTTTGGCTCCCGAAACCCAACAATGACACCACAAGCACTTTTTCTTATTTACCCATGTTGCTCTGGCACTGTAGTGCTAGGAGCTCGAGTTCCCAATACTACAATGTTAGTATTTGCTATATTTCTGGCATTAAGGCGTCCAGTTAGGTGGAAATGTGTAACATTATTTAGGCAAGGCTTGAAATGTCTAACAATCAATGGTTCTATTAGGTTGGTAAAACACTTTATTTTATGTATTAAAAAATTTTAATAATCACTTTAGACAACTTAAACTAGCAATTGTAATATTTTTAAACTTTTTAATTTTCATATCTCTTATCCATAAGTAACGTAATTATTGATATCTTTTGCCTTTTTTTTTTAATCTTATGGCAACATTGGGCATATAAGCTAATTCTTACTATGTACGAAAAGGCGTAGGTTATTTACTATACTAGGTTGCTTTGTTTTGTTTTCTTTTTTTCAGGAGAATTACAAAGTGTCCCTAATAAGATTTAATCAACATCGCATTTATTCCCATTTTATTTCAGGATCTTCTTAAAAATCTCTAATGTTTCAATAAATATACAGTGTTCACTTTGGAGGTTAAAATCAATGGATTAATTACAGTTTGAGATCCTAAGTTTTAGTTATTATTTAAGATTTATCCCGAACATATAAATTACTCTATAAATTGTATTGTTTGAATGACATTATATATTTTTATACATTGATCCTCTTAAGTTAGTTTTTTCAATTATTTCTCCTTAATTATTTACCATTCATTTCTTAATTATTTTTTAGCCTTTGTACTTATTTTTTTTCTTATATATTTTCAAATTTTAGTTTCCTAATTAAAAAATCTTTTTTATTTTTGAAATTGACTATTATACTCCTTTCTTTTAATCTCATATTTTTTAAAATTTGTTAGAATAACTACTAAAGCTAAGGATCATGATACTTTGATTTATGGTCATCGTGACTTATATGTTCAGCATGTAATATCAAGCACTTAATTAAATCAGATAGGTGGTAATATGTCAATTATGGTATTGTCTTTATATTAGGATTTTCCCAAAGCTAAAACAAAAGAAATTCTAAGGGTCATTCCTAAATAGGAAGAAAACTACAAAACCCTTCTCATTTGAATTAATAGATGATTAATTATTTTATTGTGATTTTATGTTTATATATTTTTATTAATTAATCACTATTTAAGAATGTCATAGTTAACAAAGTAGTTATTAATTTTCTTACTCTGAAAAATTCACTGGAAACCATAGATTTAGTCAATTATTTTATAATTACAACTTGCAACTGAAAGAATATACCTTATTTTCAATTAATATCAAATTTAAAAAATTAACTATTGTTGATGTTACATATTTTAGTGTTAGTATTTACCTAAAAAATTATTATTTTTAATTAAAATTGAGAAACTACCTATTATTTTCATCATTTTTTAATTTAAAGATACAAAAATGCCTTGATTCATACCTTAACATTAATAAGAAAAAAACCAAAATTTTTATAAATTTTATTAAAGTATCTGTAATTGTCTTCTTTTAAATACTACAATGTTTACAAATTTGAATGATTTCCAATGCCTTATTTACTTAAAAAAATAATAATCTTAAAAAGACATTAAGAAATGAATAAATATATAAATCTAATATTACAATATAAGGACAAATGGTCCATTAATTCAAATTAGAGGGATTTAATTGTTACCACAACAAGCTTTGAAAAAAGTGAGTCAATTTGAAAAATAAAAATACCCATTTTAATTAGAGATAAATAGAAGATAAAAATGTAAAAATTGAAAATAAGTGCATATAATAAAAAGTAAGTAGAAATTGAACCATAAGGAAAAATCATTTAAAAAGTAAATTAAAAGGAACTATATTTAACAATATATATGTCATTTGAAAAATATAATTTATGAAATAATTTATATGTTAAGGAGAATTTTTATGCAATAGCTAAAAGCTAGGGTCTTAAAGTGTAATTAATCCATTGGTTTTAACCTAACAAATGGACTTTAGGAGGTAACTGTGTGTGTTTGTTGAAACCTCAGGGGATTTTTAAAAGGTTTTTGAAACAAAAAGGAGATAAAATGTAACTTTGGCATAAGCTTAGGGGCATTTTGTCATTCTCCTTTTTTTTTGCTTTTCCCTAGTTAATGGTCAAACTCGTATTTAGTCCGTACGTATGTTACTTTTGCCCTGTTGGTCCCTGAACTACTCCATCTAATGTTTTGTTCCCCATTTTCACTCACTGTTGTGCCTGAAAGTTGACGACTCAATAACTAGATGGAGGAGTTCCGAGTTCAAGGATAAAATAATAGCCAAGGCATATTCAGGGATTAAAATAAGAATTTGACCATTCATCAATCAAAGGAAAAAAAAAACGAGGTCCAAGGAATTTGGCTTAAGAGTGTTTTTTTTTGTTGCCTTTTTTCATGGATGGTCAAACTTCTCTTGAGATCTTAAATATTTAACTTCTGCTGTAGTAGTCGTCGACTTTTGTGAGCTAAAGTGAAGACAATGTTGAAATCAGGGACCTGATCATCCGGTGAATTACTTCGGGAACCAAATGGCCCGAAATGATAAAAGTTGGGCTAGATATAGAATTGTACCATTCACCAAACTCCTAGGCAACATTGAGATTTAAGATTTATGGGAGTTTCAAAATTTAAAAAACTAAAATTTAAGGTATATAGAAATCTTAATTTATATTTTCATATCTTGAATTGAGAATTAAAATTCATAAATACTTTAAAATTAAAAAAATATATATTTAAGAGTATTTTAATAAGGTAGGTAGAAAATTTAATTCCCAGTTACTAAACATTAAAATTATATCGACCAAGCTGGTCCCCTTTCTCATCTATAATAATAGCATGTAAGTAGAAATAACAATCTAATTGCCTATTTGAATATGACTTGCATAAATTTTTTAGTGTTAAATTTGCACCCTAATCTCGCAACAATGCATGGGCTCCCATAACTAGTGTGTATATATGTATGCATGTATGTAAATATGTATGTATGTATGTATGTATATGTATATGGGTGTGTGTGTGTGTTATGTTTGCAAGCTCCCGTGGATTGCAGCGGGTAAGAGTTTCATGTTCAAAATTTGCTTTTTCAGGCTCTTTCTTGGTAAATGGTCAAACTCCTCATCTAATCCATATGTCCATTATTTCTGTCAACTTTAGTCCCCAAACTTCTCCATCTAATGATCGAGTCCCTGGTTTCAAACACAACTATAAAGATGTCAAAAAATATTTTACCCTCCTCAAACCCAACCCCCCAAACCCGAATGTGCTCTTACTCGCATAGCCATAAGGAGCGTATAGGTTTAACTAATCCTACCCTACCTCACTTGCACCCCTTCCACACTAATATATTAATACTTAAAATATAATTTTATTATAAAATAAAATTATAAAAACATAAATTACCTTATATTACTTTACTTTGTGATTTTTTTATTATATACATAAAAATATAAAAATAAAAAAATACATCTTAAATGGGTTGGTGGGTAGTACTTGCTCACTTGTGGAATAGTTACTACCTGAACCCAATCAAATGTAGGGAGGGTTTGAGTTAGCTAAACCCGGTTAGTTAACATCTCCAGTAGTTAACCAAATCGAGGAGTTGATCATCATATGGAGGAGTTTGGAGACCAAAAGGTCAAACATAACATACCTAGGGACTGAAATAAAAGTTTGACCATAAAATGTGAACAAGGGAAAAAAAATAAGAGGCTGTTACTGTTCATAAACAGTATTTTGCCCTACACCCTTTGATGCATTGTACTGAATTTAGTCTTGACAGCGACCAAATAAACTGATTTCATTCCCAACTCAAAAACCATTCTTCAATGCCATGCTAATGTTTGAATTTTGTGCAATCTTACTGTTAATCGTTCCCCCAGGCCAAAGCTGCCACATTGATTCATTGAACGATATGTTGCATTAAATTTCAACATAAGACAAACATTGCAACATTTCACAAAGTTTAGGACCATTCATGCAATGTTTCAAAGTTAAAAAGAATTTAACCATGAGCATTGGGCCTATACATGTTTTCAGGCCCAAATACTTCTCTTTTTTCCTTCCCGCCATGCTACATCCCCGTGAATTGATTACAAATCTGAATTCTTGAAACCGCACCAATTAATTAAGGTGAAAATCTGTTCTTTTTGTTTTTATATTATTGTTATTATATAGTTTATTATGGTTACAGAAAGCACAAACCTTTATCGAACTTGTTAATGGAAAAAACACCCAGATCAGCTTCACTTGGGCTGGAATTCGGACAGCCACTCTGATCTACATTTTCCTCGGACCCTCGAAAAAGTTCAGTCATGGCTGTCTCTTCTTCGGGCAAGAAGGAAAAGAAGCAGAAAAAGGTGGGCAGGGACAAAACTCGGCCCACCAACTCGACCGGTTCACCTCACCGAAGAGCTGCCCGCAAGAAATCGCCCGGCGTTCGTTTCCTTCACAATCGCATCTACGACTCCCAGAATGGCAAAACTTGTCACCAGGTACTTCGTGAGCTTGGTTTGTCGTCTCTTGCCATGGCATTTTCTGGGTGTCTTGACTTAAGAGTTCTTGTTTTGGTAGTGTCGTCAAAAGACTCTGGATTTTGCAGCCAAATGCAAGGGGAAAACTGAAAACAAGCAATGCACCTTCTATTTTTGCCACAAATGCCTCTTGAACAGGTTCGTGTCTGCCTCTCTTTCTTCACCTTTTTGTGATTTTGCTATAGATGTTGGTCTGATTCAAGGTCGGATTAGATATGGGGAGAAGGCTGAGGACGTGGCAATGTTGGTTGATTGGTTGTGTCCGAAATGCCGAGGAATCTGCAACTGCAGTTTCTGCATGTAGGTGTTCTATTGTCTTCTTGTCCCAAATGCACCTTACTTTAGAATTTTCGGCCTTTGGACTGAAATTGAGAAGTTTACAGGAAGAAGAGAGGTCAGCTCCCTACTGGAGTTCTTTGCCATGCGGCCAAGGCAAAAGGGTTTGCTTCAGTTTCAGACATGTTACATCTCAATATTCAACTTGACAAGTCTAGTGATGCTGCTGCTCCTTTGAAAGAACAGAAGGATGCAGATGAGGTCTGCTTGATTTTTTGTTCTGTGCTTAATGTCCTTGAGTTCTAGTGGTAGATTAACATGTCTTTTAAGAAGAAATGACTGTTGATTATATGTTTAAATCCTTCAACTTTTAGAATTCTTTCTTTCTTTACTGTAAGTATCATGATGTATTCTCTGCTGTTGCATAATGTGTTATACTGCTATATGGATGTCTATGAACCTCGGACATTGAAATATTTGAAGAAAATCTTGCAGGAGCCTGGACCAGTTTTGACCAGAAGATGCAGCAATAGGAACAGCGTCAAGAGTCCTGCTGGTTCAATGCAGTTAGAAGAGAAAAAGAGCGGAAATGGAAGGAAAGTGAAAAGATCTAGTATTGATGTCAATGGAGGCAATGCTTGCGTGGACAACAACAGTACAGGTTTCTCCACAAGAAAGACTGGCCATAGGAAACATCAGATCTCGAAGGAGGAATCTGAGGAAGGAGAAATGGTGCACAGAGAGGCTGAAGGAGACCAACTAATTAAGATTAACTCTGACAACAAGTTTCCGGGAAAACATTCTTCAGAGCCCATTGAGAGTAACTGCGTTGAACCTGAATTCGTGGACAAAAACCCAGCTGAGACATCTGGATACCACAAGAATAAAAATATGGCTAAAATGAAGAGCAGAGTCTCCAATGTTAAAACCTTACTGCCCAAAGGAATCCTGTTAAATAATGTAGCTACCATTAACTTTCCCACGGAGGATGCTGGCCATGCCTTGCAATTTCTAGAATTCTGTGAAGCTTTTGGAGAGGTATTTTAGAGTTACTTTTATGTTTTTATCTTGTTGTTAGTTTTGGAGGATTATCACAGTTGACTGAAACTGGTTTCCTGTTTTTGTTTGCTCATAAGCCTATGATTTTGTTGGAAGTAAAAAATCTGTATCTTGAAACCTGACTTTGCTACTTATTTCATTCCATGTATAGAATGTTTTCATCGAAAGTGTTTGTAGACATTCACATATGGCTATTCCTAGTTTTTGGAACAAATTTCTGAATGCTTCAAGATCTAAGATCCTTTTGACAGAATCTGCATCTTATGGCAGCATCAGCTAGTGTGTTTGCTAATACATCCAACTATTTCAAATAAGTATGATTAGGATTTGGGTAGTTCAGCGTTCTTTCTTCTACCATGAATTTCCATCTCACAGCATCAGTTACTATAAACAATTCAAAATGAAATTTCTCTGTTAACACAGTGAAGTCAGTCCCCTTAAACAATTGCTAAATTTTTTTCTTTAGCTTTTTTTTTTTTTTATCTGTTTGTAAGAAAATATAGCAGTGATTATCAGTTATTTCTTTCATGCAAATTTTCTAATTGCCAGGGGGCAACTTTGTTTCTGGTTAGGTTCTCAATCTGAAGAAAGGACACTCAAAAATGTTGCTTAGAGAACTAGCAAATGGAGCACAAAAGCGCCGCACACGCAACGCCACTGTTGTTCAGTTTCATATTCAATTGCTTTCCATGATACAAAATGAATTTGAGAATGAGTATGTATGCATCAATTCATTGTATAGAATTCTATTCTTGCCAATTGCTGTTGGCTCACTTGAACAAACTTTCTGGTCCAGATATTCTTCCCTAAGTCAGAATATGGACGGAAGTTCTTGGTTCAAAGTTGTAAGAGAATACATTGCTGAAACTAAGTACCCCTTGAAGCAACTGTTGTTCGATTCTTCACATACACACGATGGCGGATATGATCAGTTAAACTCCTCTCAGAAACTGAGAATTTTAAACTTTCTTTGCGATGAAGCTCTCGGAACATTGTAAGTGTACATTGATATCAGCCTTCTCTTCTGGATGCCATTAATATGTGTCTGATATCTTTTGTTCATATATTTCACCTTGTGATATGATAAGCTTTTATATTCAGAGATTTTAGGAAGTTGATTGAAGAACAAAACTTGACATTTGTTGAAAGAAGAAAGAAGGCAAGGCATGATCAAAAGGAAAAGGTAATAATATAAATCTGGCATCCATCAGCCAAAGTTCAAACATTGTTTCATTGTAATAGATGGTCTAAAAAGCATGTCTGCATAGGAGAGAAACCTGGGGAAAGAAATGAAGAAGAAGCTTCAGGATGAGACTGCCAAAGCCATTCTCATGAAAAATGGTGCTCCATTGTCAATTGCTGAGCATGATGCTCTAGTTTCTAGAATAAAGTTGGAAGTAGCTCAAACTCTTGATGTAGCTTCGACTCTTGCAAACACACTCGGATCATCCGATTCAGCGGTAGAAGGTATGCCTTGATGATGAATGTTGAAGATTCTTGGGATAATTGTGCCTTGTAGCATACTTAATCAAGATCTATATTTTCAAGCATTGAACACAATTAGATTTGCATCACCTCTCTTTCTGGGAGTTAAATTGCGTTGTTCGTTTTTGTTGTGTGTAACCAAATGTCAATTGATTTTGTTTCCCTTAATTTTTTTGTTGCCAACCTTAAGTCCAGTGGATAATCATTTTGTGAATTTCAAGTCTTGATTCTTAAGTGGTATTGAACATGATACCATATTTGTGTTGATCCTGGGAGAATTTGTGCTAATCATTCAAGTAATTTTAAATCTTCCTGGAGTTGATCAGACCTTATTATTTTCTCTTTTCTTTCTTAATGCTAGTTTGGACTCTATGTTTAGAGTCACTTGAAGTTTAATTCGCTGGTAATTTGCTTGACAACTTAATTCTCAATGCAGAAAGGCGGTTGGATGCAGTGAGATCTGAGCCAATATCTTCAGAAGGCAGCAGTTACAAGTTTTGGAGCTTGAGAGGCTACACCGGTGACATTGACATTCTGCTTCAAGGTCTAGTCTTGTGGGTTATGAGTTCCGGTAGTTTCTGTATAAAATTGAACAATTAACTTCACTGCTTTCTAAATATGCAGGGATTGAGAACCCTGACTCTTCTACATGTAAGGAGAGATGGTATACATTTGGGACTGAGCATAGAGCCATCATTGAGGACTATGTTTCATCTTCCAGGTACCTAAGATGAGGAGGATCATTTGCTTTTTTCTAGCTAAAATGAACTCCCCCCCCCCCCCCCCCCCCCCTCTTTTGTTTTGATCAGAAATGTGAAATAACTACTTTGCAGTTTGTACTCAACAAGATGTACAATTGATGCTCAGGTGTAGTTTGTTTGCAAAGTAGATGTTTGAATAATGCAAAACAGGGTGATCAATTGCTCCAAATTGAAGCAATTTAAATCTAGAAAACTTGGTCAACAATTCCTTTCTAGAAAGCTCCCTGTTAGGAGCCAAATACCCTAACAGGTGATAGTGAACCTAGGTTCTAGGACATTTACAGAACCATGTCCTGTTGCTGTTGAACTTAACTCTATTCAGTTTGGCTTATAGTCAGTTTCAGTAGAAGTTATACTATCATGTGAGCACAGTAGTTGAAAATGGCCAGAAAACATTTCCCAAGTTCTAAGTTAGCAAAATACTTTAGGACAAGATCCTTTGCGTGCATAAATATTATGGCATAAAATAATTGAAACCTTAACCAGTGAAACCATTACGCAAATAGGAGACAGAAAACAAACCTGAATTGTGTAATTTCTCAAACCATTCAGAACCTGTGTTCACATCCACTTGCAGATTCTATAGATTTCTGGGCGACTATGATAAATCCTAACACAGGTCATAATATGGATAGGCATCTTGCTGGTCAGAAGCCAATTTACAAGCTTAAATAACTGTGGGAGTTGAGTGGCATTTACATTGCTCCAGTAGAGCTATATCTATATATATATATCTCTCTCTCTATATATACATATACACATATACACATACATACATACATATGTGTGTGTGTGTGTGTGATAAAAAGTGTGAAGGTGCTAAAATGTTAGAGTAGTGTGTTATGCCAAGTGATCTTTTCAATTTGTATGTATTGGGACTCATAAAGCGGAAAAGGAAAACCAAAATAAAAAGAAAAAAGGAAACGAATTTGTACAATTGATGCACTTAGTTGATCTTCTTATGGAAATGACTCAAAATTGCCACTAGATTTCAACCTTTGCAATGAACATGCACCTTAAGTAGGGTACTGTCAAATAGGCCCTCAAGCACAAAATTTGATGAAATTCTTTACTATGAATATTTTTATTCGAATTTAAAAATGTAACTTAATATTTTGAAAACCTTTATAGTCAAATATTTTATCCGATCACTTAAACATTTTAAATTCGTGCTAAAATTATCTGATCACTTATTCAGATGTTGATTGAACATTTTGCTCTTAACTTATATGTTTATGTTATTTTGCTATTTAATGATGCCCAAATTTGCCGTTATCTATTTGTTAGATTTTAAAATACTAGAAATATGAAAAATAATAAAACAAAACAAAACGAAAACGCATTGTGAGCTCATAGGCTTTATATTTCGAAAATAAGATTAATATTCTAAAACGGAAAAGGGAAAACAGAAGTAAAAATTAGATGATTGTTTTCTATGTCTGTTATTAAATATTTGAAAAATGCCACTAAATTTAGACTTCTGCAACTATCAGACATGCCCATAAACACAAGATTTCGTCAATTTATTTACTTTTTAAACTCGAATGAAATATTTTTTCCAATATTTTTATGGATTTTTTTAATCAAAATTTAAATGTGCAACTTTATATCTATGTATCTATTTTTATATTTATACATAAGAAAAAGTTTGAACGCGCATAAAGTGACTTAGTAACCTTTTACTCTTCAATTATAAATTCGGGTGTGTCTATATATATAGTTCTTCTCAGCTTCAAAACCTTAAAGCTTCCAGTACAACCCTCTAAAGCAACAGACGTTAATCTTCTCTGTTGAAGGGTTAAACAGTCTAAGAAAATCCATAACAAGTTATTACTTAAATGGAGTACAAGTTTAGTAAACTCACGAGTAAACTGACAACTAGGCTCTGTTCCTAAGACTGCAGAAAACGGTAAGGTTGAGATTACTCATAATCACTACAATGGATTAATAGATTACAAGCCGAGAAAAGAAGTCTTACAGAATTCAGTGACCTCAAATCCTAAGTGCAACTAACTGCATAAATTCATCAGCTCTGCACTAGCTTGTCCTTTGCAAATGCACTGGAGGTTTAATTAGCAATTTACAGTTCTTTTCTCAATTACAATCATTGAGCATTAATCAGTCCATTAGCAGATGGGTTCTAGGTGAACCCTGTAGCAAGAATCATTTCAGAACTTCTGATCCCAAGCCACTGAGTTTATTTCTATCGTGCAACACGATCGGAGACCATTGAAGCTCACTTCTGACCTTTGCAAGGCAAGCATGGAGCATTGAAACCCAGAAATATACCTAATTTCCTTAGCTGTAACTTGATTTCCAGAATTTGATCCCTCTTGAGCTGAACAGTCCAAAACAGCACAAATCCATGCATTGACTTAATCCCCAAGTTCGATCAGAGATGATTGAGCATCTTCTACGTGATTAGGTTTTCTCAATTTCTCCCTGACTAAACTAGTTTTCCTTCCTGGGCAAGAAATCAGAAGAACAAAGGAGAGAGAGACTGGAGTATCAATTTGAGAGGCTGACAAGCACTAAATTGACAGGGAGGGGCACTTGGATTTCGTAATTAGCTTAGTGGGATGCAAATTCTGATGTGATCACAAATAAATTGGATTTAAAGCAATCATGTCCTTTACTCTTTCCATAAACCAACTTACTTCCTCCCTAGTCAAATGGTCTAGTCTTTCATCCCCTGAATCTTTGGCAATTTGCACTATTAATTCTGTAGAGATGCAATTGGGTCCTTAATATGGTTCCAACATGATTTATCTTTCTCCCTTAATCTATTACATTATCAGTGTAACCCCACATTTGACACTATGCAGTGATAAAACTAAATTTATCAGTAGTTTGTACTCCAATGTGTCTATCACTTTGTATTTTGATATTAAATATGCAGAAATGACGCTGTTTAATCTCCTTCATGGAAACTTATTCCAAGTTAACTTGATCTTATTAACAGTGTACTCTACACACATAGAACGATAATACTATTTCCTAACATCAGCAAGGAAATAAAATGACCTCAGTAGGAGTGCAAGCAGTGCCAAATGTACCGTGGGGCTGTTGACACTTAGCCAATTGAAAGTTGTGGCTTCCTGCAGATTGTTGACGGGCTCCTTTGGAGCTGACCTTTTGGACTGGTTGCACTTCAACTGATATAGGAACTCCTCAGCCTGTTCTATGGAGTACCATATCTCTTTCTGTACTGGTTCAAGTGAATATGCTGTGCTTGGTTTGTTCTTTTAGGTTTGATCTTGAAATGAAGGTGCAGCTGGTATGAAGATTCGGTTTATTTTCATCAAACTTTTACTAGCCTTGCATTGCATGCTTTCGGTCAACGTTAGCTCTATCAATATTATCATTTGTGTTTGGATCTGGTTGCAGGCAAGCACAAAAATGAAGCTATAAGCCAGCAGCAGCATCTGTGTTTGCAGAAGTACGTAATAGCATCATAACTATATGCTGACCAGAATGCAAGTACCCGCGGTGTTGTAGTGTAGGTGCCGGATGGAACGGTTTTGTTAGTCTTTGAACTATGCTGACCAAATCAAGGTGCCCATGGCCATGATGTTTGCTTACTGAAGACTGGATTGGCCATGGATCTGTAATTGTGTTGTAGAGACTAGAAAATGGGAATGGATATGGTCAAAACACCTCTTTTCATCCTTCAGTATAAAGATGCTCTGCATATTTCTCATCATTTTCTGATTCCAGACAGCTATACCACTCATTTGGTAAGGGGGCAGTGATTTCTTCAATCATGAGTTGAACAAAAAAAAAATACTGATACTTACACTTTGTTTATTAAGGTTGTTTTAATCCTTTGTTGGTGCGCATTATATTTGCACATAGCAATTATTCATTTACCTATCAGGGGTTCCAACAAGAGTATTGTTAAAACCTTTTTTTTTTTTTATATCAAAATACATAACATCTGTTGTCAAATCAATTTAATAATTTTCAACACCCGCTCTCTGTAAATAACTATTGAATGAACCTAAAGAAAACTAATTTTCTATATCTTGGCATATAGTATTCCTAAAAGACTGCCAACAGTTGATAAGATCCTTTCCTATTTATCATTTGGATAAAGGGAGGCAATCCTACCAGGTGAGGTGATTGCCATGTAAAAGAAATGTAAATTAAGGGCTGAAGAGCAAGTGGTTTATAGCTTCAATTTGTTCTTTTTTATTTCCTTTCTTCTAGCCTATATTTCAAGGTAGGCTTGTCACACCAACTTTTTTCTTCAACATAATAATAATAATAATAATAATAATAATAATAGTAGGAGAGGAGAAAAGGAAAAAATCATCTATCCTCTCTTTTGGTGACGGGCACATATTACAACAAATGTTGCATGCTAAATGATGCAACTTGTCATTGGAGAATGGTGGTTAACCAACTCACATGTACCCGTGAATAGGGTACGCTTGCCACGGCAAACCTGCAAAAGTATAGCAGGGAGAGCAAAGAAGGGGATCTTGAGATGTTTTCTAGGGGAGTCTTTGACACTTAAGTCAATTTCGATGGATCAGCATATGAGTGGTAGGGATAGATTGACCATACCTCTATGGGTGAAGGAGTCCTGGTTATATTGTGGCTTTAGGGGAGATCATGAGCATTGGTTAGCTTACCACGTGTTTCATATCATGCTCCTTGTGCTAGCACAGTGGGTGAGGATGAGATATGTGCTGGCCTTTCCCCAACTACTAATATGAAACTACGACAAGCTTTTCGGTACCTCGGATGGTTCTGAGGTGTTAGACTTCGAGGAGTCATGATGAAGCATCCTTGGTGGATTTTGATGAAGGAGCTCGTTGTGAGGACCAAAGGCTAGCCATCTGCTAATGCCCCATTGTGGTGCCTAAGAGCTAGTCACCTCAAAGAGCACCTAAGGTGACTACCTGGCGCTAAGGGCTTTAGTCACATATGTACCATAAGTGATGGGTTTTCATTTCAATAACTACTTTCTTAGTCACTTTGGGAAAATATGTACTACTTTTATGTTTGATAACAATACCCTTCTTGTTACCCATTCCAGGGCAGTCCAGTTATGGTACAAAAATTGTGCATTTAAAACTCCTAGGTTTGGTATGTTTTGTAGGCCATCAAAACAATACTCTTAGTGTGCATACCCAAGTGCCCCTCTTGGGCACTATGTAAATGCATGCATATTGGTCTAACCATTACACATATATTCACATCTTATGCACACCATGGCAGCAAGGAAGGAAAACACTAGCACAAGTCTTAATCTTGGCTACCGCACATTAGACAATCTTATTAAGTTTAAGTAACTAGCCACTTGAAATTTCCTCCAAAAAATTGTATTAATTTAGCTATGTACCCCTTGTTTTCTTTGCTTCATTATTAAGTAGAGGCTTAAACCAAACCAGGGAATTTGGTTTTATATCAATAGGCCACCTATCGCCTAAGTTATAGATTTTTGAAGTTAGTTACAAAATTCTGACCAAATGTGCAGTAACTCAGCCAAATTTTCAATGTCATAACTTTGGGTACAGGGCTCTAAATGCAAAAATTCTAAAGCCCAGTTAAACCTTTAAATGTGCTCTAGGTGTGGTCAAAATTTCATATCAAGATTCATTCTACACAGGGAGATATAGAACTTTGTGTGCAGGGTCAAAATTCTGTTCACTTTTGGACCATTATGCCCATACAAAATTTCATAAATGTGCAAACACTTCATTCACAAGGGGTAAGTCTTCCAAGGCTATCTCATACATGTCCAATACACATAGGAATTATATGCTCTTGCATCTAGAAACTTTATGTGGTAAAAAAAAAATTTACAAACAAGCATCTTATCATTCACACTTACACAGCTTGTGCACCACATTTAGATACATAGCAAAACAGTCCTTAAATGTGCACATACTTGTTTCAACTTTACATGTCTTATATGTACATGTATCCATGTACTATATAATGGCCTTAACTTAGCTAAAACACGCACCCAAGTTACAGGAGAGGTTTAGACACAATGCACTCTAGAAATAGGATGCTAGACAGCTGCTGCATAACACAGTAAGTACCATAACTAAAAATACCAAATGTGCTCCTAAAATTACCAAAATTTCCAGATCACAATTAGATACATGGAAATTCAAATACCTGAAAGTTTAGAGCAAAATTCAAACCACAATGATCAGTTTGAATGTGATCTTTTTGCTAGGCCTGAAATGGGCAGATTTGAAGGGGAGTAAGTTTCATTGTGAAACTTAGTAAGAACACTTATACTTTTAAGGTAGTGTAACCCTTGGTATCACCTGCATCCAAAGACACTAAAATACAAGAAACACAATGGATATATCCAACATATAGCAATCAAATGTAGCAGCCAAACACAAACAACAAACACATGTATGTAGCAGCAACAATTAACATTGGTTAGTCCATAAAACATGCAATAAACATAAGAAAATCACTATGGCAGCCCTCCTTAAGTATAAGCTTGGTTTTAAGAGAGTTTTAACACTAGTTAGTACTAACTTTGGGCTCTAGAAATAATTATTTTTGCTGCCATCATTGTGCACTTCGCATTAGGTCACAAAACCTTCACTAAGTGCATTCCTCTCACTAAGCTTGGTTCATCAAGCTTATGGCTCTCTTCCAAGCCTAGCCCTAGCTCCATGGATGGTTGAAAATATATTAAAAATTCCATGAGAGAAAGAGAACTCCTTACCTTGATGGGTATGCTGAATTTTAAGCTTGATTCTTGGTACACCCCAAGCAATAGTACTAGTATGCTTCCAATTGCTCTTTCTTGATTTCAATTGCAACTAATTGCAAGCTTGGAGGTATGGTGGCTGTTGAGGAAGTGTGGAGGTGGGTGGTGGTTGGTGGATTTGAATATGAGAGAAGAAAAGAAGGAAATGACTACTTAAATGGGCTTTAGTGCACTAAACACCCTTAACCATGCTTTATGTCATTTTTCTTGCTACAAAACCATGGTTTCTTAGTCTTAAAGTCATGGCCCACATTTTTTACATCTTTATCATGCCATAGCTGCCCCTCATTATGTGGGATAACCCCACAATTTCACTATTTGACTTAAGTCAAAAGCTTGGACATCCAAAGGCTTACATTAGGACACTTAGGTCCTTAATGCCTTTTGTGTTTTCTTTATCCAAACTTGTTTTCCATAAGCAATTTGGTTCTCCAATAGCACTTTCATACCATTTATAGCCTTACCATAACTCTCCAAAGCTCTTTCTTAAGAGTTTTGCAAGTAAGTACCCGAATTTCCAAAACCTTATAAAAAAGTCCAAAGGTTGCTTGATAAACAAGCAATCCTTAAGGCTTTTCTTGGGGGCCAAGTTACCAACTTAGAACAATTTTAGGGAGGTGTTGATCATACCCCTTATCTTTCACATTTCAATCACTATGATGAGAATTACTCAATATAATGGTTTTTGACAATTATACCACACTTTGTAATTCTCTTATTTTTATGAGGTGATAACACTTCTTTTCCAAAGTTCATCTCCTTAGTTAACATAAACTAATATTTCAACTTCAGATCCCTCCTAACAGAAGCTGTCTCACTTGCTTACAAGATAGGCAGTTTCCAGAACTAATATATCATGTGGACCAGTTCCAAAATTGCTGCTACAAAGAGGTTCAAGACGTTGAAAAATTCAATTACCACTAGTTATTGATATGGCAAACGGTCTGAAAAGACTAGCTCTCTCCAGTCCACATAATCGACAGGAGAGAAACCCCATCAACCAACTTAAAGCCTTTCAAGACCATCTATAATATGACCTTAAGCATGCTGAAAAACAGAACTCACATAGAAGAGGCTTATAGGAAGGGACAAAGAGGAGAGGAAAAACTTTGTTGACTAATACTAATTTTTTCTCATTCATTCCTTTTATTTTGCTTTAAATTTATTCACCTAACCAAACCATGGTCGAACGTGTTAGCAAGTCAAATATTCCGACTCTTCCATATCTCATATTTGATTTATGTATAGCAGCTTTCTTCCATATTTGACTTATGTATATTAGCTTTCCAATTGTAATTACTGACTTCTAGCAACTAGGGATACAATTTGTTTTAGCAACTAGGGATGCTAATGTTTTGGTAACTAAGTCCTTCACATGAGTTTGGACTATGGACGATGGGAGACATTGCGATCAATGGGACGCACTGGCCGGTCAACCCGGGTAGATCAAGTTAGTCATTGAACTTTGACAGATGGGGACACGTCGTCCCTTTTACCCGGTAACTGAACCCACATTTAGATTTATGAAAAATGGGCTTAACTCGACGGCTCTGTGCGGCCCATTAAATAAATTATCTAACTAATGAAATGTTTTTAAAAAATATGTAAATGTCAAATACATAATAAATTCTAATATCTAAGTCAATTTAAAAAATGAAAAAAAATGGCAGCACACAAGTCACAGTTGACTTAAAATGAACTTCCGTATAAAAAATAATCACTAAAAAAAAATTATAGTTGTATTGAAATTTTTTTAAAACATTAACAACAAAAAAAATGCTACACAAATCACCCGTGACTTTCCACTCGGCCCAAGAGTCATGCGAATCGCGACCTATGTCCCTAATGGGGCGGGTTATGTCCATTCTTTAAAATAAGGTTGTTAATATCGGGGTTCTATTCAAAATTATTTTTCATCATATAGAATAGTGATCGTAAAATAGGATTGTAGATTTTAAGATTATATGAAAATATCAAAATTTCTTATAATAAATAATATTTTTGGTGCAAAAATGACTTGTAATAAATAATAAAATTCATATAAAAGACCAATTGTATTATAAACTTAATAAATTTCAAGTGTTATAACAATGATACTATATAATTAGTATTATAGTACAAATAAAGATCAAGCCTTAATAGAGCATACATCAACATAACTAACATAGTAACCAATATAAGTCTAAAAGAAATTCGAAAAATATAACTAACACAATAATGACAAACTTTATAGAGATGCTTTTGAAGTTTTAAGTTTTGTCTTTTAAATGAAAGAGAGTTGAACTATTTTTCTTTTTGGGTTTACTTCACAATTCAAATCATATAACTATTAAATTGGGTGGCCCAACTTGGGCAACAATGACTTAATCACTTAAACATTCTAATTTAGGTTAAGATACAAGTGTAACAAACAAAAATCAATACAAAGTAAGATCAATTCAATATGATTGAAAGATCCTACTGATCTTAGGATCTTAATCGATATTCTACCTAATCCTACCATATCATCAATCATATTATTTTTTGACAATATTTCATGATGTTAGATCATAGAATCACGTGATTCTAAGATCTAGATAGGGATCTTAACAACCTTGCATCCAAAGCACGGCTTAACAAGTTTCACACTTTTGCCCACATGATGTCACGTGACATTTACCCTGTGCAATGAATAACCTGAATGTTCAAATTTGAAATACTCGCATAACTTTAGTGACTTGAATCATATTTAAGACAAAACCCCATCTTCCCCAGTTGTCGAGTCCATGACCACGATTTAATTACAGGCGCCTTGGCCTCCAATATTAAACACGATGAATCTTCAATTTGGTAGATATGTATTTTCAATTCTCACAAATTCCTCCACCAAAATGATCAGCACCACAACAGAAGTGGCGCCTCAGCCAGTAGCCACGATGACGCGGTGGCCATTCTTCGTCTTCCATGGCGGCTCCATGTTCTATCTCTCATCCAGTAACATCCACCACCTCTGCTCCTGCCACTCCAAACGCCTAACCTCCTCCTCCTCTGCTCCTGGAGTTGAATTGATTTGGTGGGACGTTGTCGGAGTCCTTATAGTGTTTCGAATGAAGCCGAGAGGACGCTAGGGAATTCAGTGGTAGATGGACTCGGGATTTCTGGAGGGGTATGTTGATGTGGGCAGCCATATTGTCAGTCAATCGAACAGCTCCCAGGGTAGCAGCCAACTTCACCTGAAGACTTGATGAACAATGGGGAAGAATCGAATACGATTTTCCTGAAATCGCGGAGTGGTATTACTCTTTGTCCAGAACTAGTATCCTTTTAATTGTTGGTGAGTTATTAGCAAAACCCACGTGGCTTTGGTTTAATAAGATTCTAAGTTTGAATTAAAAAGTTAAAATAAATTTAGTATCATGAATCTTGATTCGGGTAAATTGCACCCGCAATCTTTAATTTTTGTCTTACTTCTAACCCTAACTTTCACTTTGTTCATTCCATATCCCTAACATCAATAAAACGTTTCATTTTGGCCCCATTTTGGACGGAAATAGTTTTCTCAAACGGAAAAAGCACCTTAGCAGATTACTCATGGAGAAAATGCTTGTTTTAACTCTTGAAAAAATCTCTTTTGCCAAAAAAGCCTTAAAACTTTTAAATCTAACAAAAATTTAGGTAAACATTTCCTACTTCTCCTCCCTCTCCGGCAGTGCCATCTCCGGCCTCCCTTTCTGCCCTGTCCTCCCATCTCCGGCTTGTGATTTGGCTTCCTCTTGATTTGGCTTCCCTTTCCGCCGTCACTCACCCATCCCCGCTTCTTGCCCTCCATCATTGCCTCTAATTCGGCTTCCTCTTGATTTTATTCAACTCTTAGTCTCTCGATTGGTTTCGATTCGGTTCAAGATGATGGGCTCCGAGAACCAGGGCTTCGATGAAGCCCACCTCTACCCTTTCGGTGAGGAACTGGAGAGCCTCGTGCTTAATGTGACCTCCGATCACACCGTCAATAGAAACCAAAGCAACCACTCCTACTCCAATTACCGGAACGCCATTTCGTCGTTCGCGGAAGCCTCACATCACCCGCTCTCGCCGCTGATCATCGTTACACCCGTCGATTCTCATCCACTCCTCACGCCGTCTGCGTACCGAGACCTTAACGGTTCTAACAACAGCTCTTGCATTGAGCCTCCCTTCTATGTTGATGTTATCTTTAATCCCTTGGATGAGAGGCCGAAGATGGCACCGCCGGAGAGGGATGAGAGATAAGAGAGGTTTGCTTGATTTTTTGTTAGATTTAAAAGTTTTAAGGCTTTTTGACAAAAAGAGATTTTTACAAGGGTTAAAACAAGCATTTCCCCATGATTAATCTACTGACGTGGCTTTTTCCGTCTGAGATGACTATTTCCGTCCAAAAAAGGGCCAAAATGAAATGTTTTATTGAGGTTAGGGATATGAAATGAACAAAGTGAAGGTTAGGGTTATAAGTGAGACAACAATTAAAGGTTGGGGGTAGCGGGTGTAATTTACCCATCTTGATTCCTTTCTCAACCTTTTGAAAACCAACTAATGTCTTAGAGTTGACCCAAATTAAATTGACTACTAATATCTTCTCAAGCTAAATAAACAACAAAATGTTTTAAAATCAGCTCAATTAGACCATTAGAAATAAAAAATATCTTGTTAAATGATGATTATGTGGTGAAAATAAAATTTATTTGATCCAGTGATGTGGCAAAAATAAAGAAGTAAGTTTTTCGCCCTCCAGCATTAGTAGTGGGAACTTTCTACAATACCCACGAGTACCAATGCCCCCCCAATCGTAACCGTTGATCTCAGCTTGGCAGAGAAACGGGAAATCGTGTGACTGAGATAACAGGTGAGGGAGGAAAAAGAAAAAAAAGTGATAAAAAATTTTAAAATACAATAAATATTTCTAAAAAGTAAAAAAAAATTTAAAAAGTGAAATTTCTTTTAAAAAAATGATTACTGTAAAAAAAAGTGATAAATTTTAAAAAAGTGAGAAATGTTAAAAAATTGGTAAATTTTTTTAAAAAGCTATTAAAAACAAAAAAAGTGATAAATAATTATAAAATGTAATAAATAATTTTTTATTTGCCTTTTAAAAATATTTTTCAATTTTTTAACATTTATCACATTTTCTTTATTTTATCGCTTTTTTATACATTTAATCGCCTTTTTTTTATAAAAATTTTATCACTTTTTTTTTTTATACATTTAATCGCTTTTTCTTACAGTTTATCGTTGAAGTTACCTTCGTTATGACCGGATCACGTTGAAGGTACCTTAGATGTGACCCAGTCACTTTAAAGGTAGCCTAAAAATGTAACCGGGTCACGTCGAAGGTACCTTCATTGTGACCGGGTCACTTTGAAGGTAACCTAAAAAAGTGACCAGGTCACCTCGAAGGTACCTTTGTTGGGACCGGGTCACGTTTAAGGTAACCTTCGATGTGACCCGGTCACATTCAATGTTTAGGTTACCTTCAATGACCCGGTGACCTTCGGTGACCCGGTCACTTTTTTAGGTTACCTTCAAAGTGACCCGGTCACAACGAAGGTACCTTCGAGGTGACCCGGTCACATTTTTAGGTTACCTTCAAAGTGACCCGGTCACAACGAAGGTACCTTCAACATGACCCGGTCACATTTTTAGGTTACCTTCAAAGTGACCCGGTCACAACGAAGGTACCTTCGAGGTGACCCGGTCACATTTTTAGGTTACCTTCAAAGTGACCCGGTCACAACGAAGGTACCTTTCAACGTGACCCGGTCACATTTTTAGGTTACCTTCAACGTGACCCGGTCACATTTTTAGGTTACCTTCAAAGTGACCAGGTCACCACGAAGGTACCTTTGAGGTGACCCGGTCACATTTTTAGGTTACCTTCAAAGTGACCCGGTCACAATGAAGGTACCTTCAAGGTGACCCGGTCACATTTTTAGGTTACCTTCAAAGTAACCGGGTTACAACGAAGGTATCTTCGAGGTGACCCGGTCACAACGAAGGTACCTTCTACGTGACCCAGTCACAACGAAGGTACCTTCTACATGACCCGGTCATATTTTTAGGTTACCTTCAACGTGACCCGGTCACTTTTTTAGGTTACTTTCAAAGTGACCGGGTCACAATGAAGGTACCATGCAGGTGACCCGGTCACATTTTTAGGTTACCTTCAAAGTGACTCGGTCACAACGAAGGTACCTTTGAGGTGACCCGATTACATTTTTAGGTTACCTTCAAGGTGACCTGGTCACACCTAAGGTACCTTCAACGTGGCCCGGTCACATTTTTAGGTTACCTTAAATGTGACCCGGTCACACCCAAGTTACCTTCAATGTGGCCCGGTCACTTTTTTAGGTTACCTTCAACGTAACCTGGTTACATGGAAGGTAACTTGAGCGATAAAATGTAACAAAAAGCGATTAAATGTAAAAAAAGGTGATAAAATTTTAAAAAAAGGTGATTAAATGTATAAAAAAGTGATAAAATAAAGAAAATGTGATAAATGTTAAAAAATTGGTAAATATTATTAAAAGGAAAATAAAAACTGAAAAGTGATAAATAATTTTAAAATGCAATAAATAGTTTAAAAATTTGATTTAAATAAGAGAAGTGATAAAAAAACTAAAAAAAGAAACATTTTTTTAGAAAATGAATTAAATAAATAAAAATCGATTAAAAATAGAAAAATTTATTAAATATAAAAAAATGATAAAATATAAACAAACGTGATAAATATTAAAAAATGGGAAATATTTTTAAAAAGTGATTAAAAACAAAAAAAAGTGATAAAAATTCTAAAATGCAATAAATATTTTTTTTACTAAGTTGATCAATATACATAGATTTTATATTTTGACAATCATTGACATACGTACAAAAAAATATTTTATTAATTATATTATTTAGTATATTATTTAGCAATTAATATTATATATATATATTTATTAAATATGAAAAAAATAAAAAAATAAAAAAGTTCAAAAAAGCGTTTGGAAAAAAAAAGCGATTAAAAATGAAAAAGAAGTGATTAAAATTAAAAAAAGTGAATACAATTAGAAAAGAAGCGATTCCATTAAAAAAAAAGTTATAAATGTAAAAAAATTGGAAAATATTTTTTTAAAAACTATTTAAACCGGAAAAAAGTGATAAATCATTCTACAATGGAAAAAATAATTTGGAATAACGATTAACCTAAAAAAAACCGATAAAAAAGTAAAAGGAAGTGAAATTTTTTTAAAAAGGTGATTAAATAAAGGAAAAAGCGATTAAAACTCAAAAAAAGCAAAAATATGTTCAAAAAAGTGATTAAATATATGAAAAAGCGATAAAATTAAAAAAAAAAAGTGATCAATGTAAAAAAAATTGGTAAATCTATTATAAACCGAAAAAAGTGATAAATAATTCTACAATGGAATAAATAAATTTAAAAAATGATGAAATTAAAAAAAAATCGATATAAAACTTAAAAAAAGTGAATTGTTTTAAAAAAAGTCGAAGAAAGTGATTAAAACTAAAAAAAAGTGATAATTTATTCAAAAAAGTGATTAAATATAAAAAAGTGATAATATATATATATATATATTAGTGATAAATGTTAAAAAATTGGCTATTAAAAACCAAAAAAGTGATAAATAATTGTCAAATGTAATAAATAATTTAAACAAATGATTAAAAAAAATTGATAAAAAACTAAAAAAAGTGGAAATTTTTTCAAAAAAGTGATTAAATAAAAAAATGATTAAAACTAAAAAAATCCAAATTTTTTTCAAAAAAGTGATTAAATTTATAAAAAAAAATTGATTACATCTAAGTTATACTTATTTATTTTAATAAAATCCAAATTCATTTTCCTAAATTAATTTATGTGAACTTAATTTATTGTAGTTCACTTAAAAGTTTAGGTATCAATGTTGTAATTTTAACATTTACCTGCTAATATCATTAAATTTACTAAATATGAAAATAACCCATAAACTCAAAACTTAACTTTATCCCTAAACCCAACTCTATCCTTAAAATGGGGAAAGTAAAAAAAAATTGTGAATATTTTTATGACAATAAAATATATTTTTACTAATTTTTTTCGGACAGAATTTGAAAAATTTACAAAAAAAAACGTACATGAAAACAAATATTTGGACATAAAACAGTGATGCATTTTATTTAAAAAATAACTATTTTATAAAAAATAAAGTCTTCAGATGATGAAAAAATTGTATATTATTCTTATATGAAGTGATTAAGGGTGAAGGTTAAGGGTTGAGAGTTTTAGTATATTATTGCATATTATTCTTATAAGAAGTGATTATTCACCTAAATTATACTTTTATTGATAATTCACATGCCAAGAAGTCTAAAAAGTAACTTTAATAATTTTTTATGAATATTTTTAGTTAAACATACTACAAGATGTAAAATTAACCAGAAATAAATCACATAAAAATTGAATTATGTAGTTTAATTTTTTTGAAATATCATCCAAAAGTTTTATCTATTAATCATTTTTTTCATTTTCTTTACTAAGTTGATCAATATATGAGTTCCATTGCCATATAAAATAATTTTTTATTAATTGTATTATTTCATAATTAATTTTTTTTACACCTCTAATTTTTTAAAAATTAATTTTCTTATTTTTAAAAATGTTTATTCAATAAAATACTTTCTTTCATTTTTTTTTCTCTTACTTTCTCCCCCTCGTATTTTCTTTTTCTCATACTTTTTCCCCTTTCTCCGGTTACCTTTCTACGAATTTTTTATTTTTTTTCCTCTCTATTTATTTTTCTCTCCTCCCTCCTCTCTATTTTTTATTTCTTTCTTCTCCTCACCTGTCACGCCAATTAGCCGGTTTGCCTTTTCATCACCAAACGAGGATTAACGGTTAAGATCGGGGAGGCATGGGTACCCCGTTTTCTGGGGTGGGTATTGTAGTTTGTTCCATCAGTAGTGGCACCCCATTGGCGTTTGCAGGCGTCCTTGGCAGAGTCATTCTGGTCGGCGACTTTGGTCACCCCATTGCTAATGATGTTTCTTCGTATTGTTGTAGCTTCCTTGATATAATTCACAAAGCTCTTCTACTTGGTCATCAAATTCTTTATTATAATAGTTTCCAACTATGCTTTGTTTGTTTATTATTCAACATCCGTCCTTAAGGCGCACATTTGTGACCAAAAAGCCGCCCCTATGTCGCCCGGCAGTGACTTGTCACTAGATTCGCAGCACCTAGCTAGCCGCCTGAGTTTAATTGCAACTATCTTCATGATTTTTCAACTGACAGTTCATCAACTAGGAGGATCTAGGGTAGAGATAGGAGTCGGGTCTACCCAACCTAGGATAGGCCGGGCCTGGGTCTAGGTCGTGTAGAACCAGGAATGGACCGGGTATAGGTGGTTCGATCATGGTCCGATCCTAGGCCGGGTTTGTGAGTTTGATGTTTTTTTTAAAATGAAAACAAATCAATTAATTAATTATTTTTTTTTGAAGGAAAAATACCGCCGCTGGTGTAAGTTTTATTAAGTAGAAAACCAAATGACACTTGCAAAAAATGGGAACAGGCTTTACATTTTCAAATAGAAAAAGTTCCAAAAATGATGAAAAATAAAAACATATGATCTGTGCTTAACAGCATAGTCAGATAAAATATAAACTATATGTAGGAAGGAAAAAAAAAATTCAAGTCTCTTAATAAGATACTACTCGTCATTCAAAAACTTTTGGTCTTGCTTGCGAGTGCTGCGAGGCCTCAATCTCGGTTGCATATGTATAGTTCCACCACATCGGGCGTTAATCTTGATTGTTTTTCTGATGTCACCTATTTTCCCGCACTAAACACTGTCTCGGATGCCATGGTGGAGATTGAAACAGTGAGAATCTCTTGTGCGATTATTGATAAGATCAGAAACCTTGATCTCTTTTGTTTCCACCACTCCAATATATCGAGGTCGCTTGGATTGAACGATGTGTTGAGATAGCTATCAACCTCAGCTAAACTTGATGTTGTCAGTCTTGGACGTTTCAACATTTGGAGGGCCGGGTTGAATATTGATGAAATTGATCTCCTTGGAGACTCGGTTTGAGAAGCTTCGGATCTTACCTTATCCGAATGCCGCTCACAATATAGCTTATACAAAGAATGCAAGTACTTGAAAGTAGTAGTAGACATAGTCAAAACATTTATAATGAGACATTTCTAAATAAGTATGATAAATGCTTTCAAGCAATGTGGTCATGTCAGTTAATTTGACTTATGGATCAAGCAAAAAAGCAACTAAAAATATATGTGGAATGTTTTCAAAATACTGAAGTCATTTAGGCCACATGGCTTCGACAGTCGATTTCAACAACTCATCATCTTTAAACTAGTGTAAAGCATACGTAATGTTTACTAAATGAAGCAATACTTGATGAATGGTTGGGTATTAAACACAGAAGAAAAATTCAGTTGTCTCGTAAAAAAACTTAAGCAATTCAACGGTTTTAGAACATTTTTCTCATCCTTCAATCGTAAGGAATTCACAACCCATCTTAAAGTTCATGAAATATGTCAACAAATATGCATAAGGGTTGGACAGTTCAATTTAAACCATTTCCAAGAAAATGGTTTTTTGATTTTCAAAATAAAAAATTTTGAATTCACGAAACACAGCGGGTCTTGATTTCAAAAATGTTAATGAGTTCCGAATAGTCACAATTTCATTTTGGAGAATTTCTAAATCCTTTTGTACACAAAGGTTCAAAATATTGCATATGCATCTAATGTAAAAAAATGCACCATTGAGAGGTGGTCTTAATGCTTGGGTCACAAGGCAAGCAACAACATCATTGTTTGAAGCATTATCAAATGAAATGCATAGGACTTTGTCAGAACAAAAATAATCACGTAAAGTTTCTAATATACTATTGCATATGTGATAACTAGTCTGATCAATTTCAATGACCCTAAATAACAAAATTCATTTTTGCATAACCCAATCAGAATCAATCCAATGAGAAGTAACACAATAATATGATTGACCTTTAGGTGATGTCAACATGGCAGAAGTAAATGCCACTCAATGATTAAGAGTACAAAAATATGCTTGCAAATATGATTTTCCGGCTTCAAGTAGTTTAAAGCTTTCATTTTTAGCTATTTTCCTAGACACTTTTTTAAATGCAGGATTTAATTGTGATTTAATCCAAGATTCTAGGTGCACATCTTCAGCCTGTGAAAAAGGTTTTTCAGTAAGCATCATCTAATTTATCATGCCTTCTTTACAAGATTGTTGGTTAAAACGAAATATACCTAACCTGCTGGTTGTACTCCCAAGTTGTGTTTGTCCTCCAGAACTAATCGTGGCATTAGGAGGACATTAGGATGTTAATTTTCAATGTGGTGCCGCAGCGTTCTAGTGCCATAATTCTTTTTATGCACCAACTTTTTCCTGCAATGTTTACATTTCCCATACCTTGATTCGCCTTCATATACTAGCTTATAATGCTCCAAAACCCAAGTCATGAGTCTCGAGGATTTACCTTATCCTTGAGTTTATATTGCAATAGGTTGACAGCTTGTTGGCGTCGATTGTGATGACAGATCCTCGGCAACTGTTGTATCTATTTATTCAACATCATCATCCGATAATTGATCGTCGAGAGCCAAATTGTAATTTGTCATATCGATTCCGACATCATTGTCGTGCAACTCCTCAATTGGGATGCCTTTTTCGGTCGGCCAAGAATGACAATAGAACAAGCCTCGGAGGCTGGTGGTGCAGGAAGATGAAGGCTTTATTGACTTGCCCTTTCCTCTTGAAGCCATGACTCTTGAAGTAATAGTAGTGATTAATGCAAAATTTGGAGGAGATTATGAAGATATTTAAAAAAGATTAGCAAAAAAGCTAAAATGCTTGAGAGAATACAGTAGAGGAAGAAGAAAGATTGAATTTTGGTGTAAGGGTAGAGTGGAAATGACATTCTTATTTATAGAATAGGGCCAAAAGTTGTTTGGACAAAAAAAGTCCTTCAATTTTAGTTGTTTTGGGGGGGGGGGGGTTAGCAGAAAACTATTGGGGGACTGATTATGTAATTAACCTTTTTTTTTTTTTTAAATCTTTTACAGGTTACCATTTCTGGCCGTTGCCCAATGTTAGGCCCAGTCGAGACCGGACTGGACTGGCCGGTCCCTGTCCTAGGCCGGGTTGTTTTGTTTTGCGTGGACCTCTCCCTTTAGGCCCAAATTCGGCACACATTTTTAAGGGCCTCTTACGGGCCATGCCGAGCTAGTTTTGACCGATCCAAGGCAAGTTTGACTACAGGCCGGTCTTGGTTTGGGCTGGTCTTAGTTTTGGCCGGCCCAACTCCCATCTCTAATATGGGGTCACTACCATTGATAACAAAAGGGTGGGACAGGGCATAATACAAGGTTTGCATGGGTGAGTTAGAGGCTCAATTGATAGTGATGGCGTGATGGTGAAGAAGAAGCCAAGTGCAAAGAGAGAGTGAGAGTTGAGACTGAAAAAAAATGGTAAAAAACTATTTGTGGCAAATTTGGGCTAGCCCTAAAATATTAGTAGTTTTTTTGTTATTTTTTTTATCTCACTTCTTTTCTTTATTGTCATCTTATTGCAGAGAAGCAGTTCCACCAATTCATGAGGGAACTTAATAAGCTCTGCTCTGCTTCTGACCTTTCTTTGTACCATTTCTAGCTCTTGAGTATTTAAAAAAAATAAATAAGCTTTTAGGCCCCCTACGCATGTCCCCTATACATGCCAATTAATTCAAAATTTGGGGCATAATGAGAACATATACTACTTATGGCTCCCATGTGTGAGCTAAAACCACTAAAATAATTAGTTTTTGTAAGATTTTGCTTATTTTTTTTATCCATAATTAATAGCATTTAAAAATTAATATTCCCTCCGTCCCAAGTTTTTTGCTCCATTTGTGTTTTACACGGAGATTAAGAAATGGTAAAAATATGTATCATTTTCCAATTTTACCCTTAGTTTAACAATTCTCCTTTCCCACTGCTATACGCCAGACGTGGAATCTGTTACTGTTTCTCCTCGCCTCACTGTCTCTCACCTTCAATCTCCTCATCGATTCAGTTTCCCACGTCGGCCATCTTCTCGATTTGGCGCCTCTCGCCTCATCTTCGATCATCTCCTCGCCTCATCGTCTCTAACCTCCAATCTTCTGCCTTGTCAACTCTCACCTTTCGCCTTCGTTCTCCCCGCCTCTCGCCTCCGATCTCCTCGGCTCTCGCCTACCTTCGCCTCTTGCCTCTAATCTCCTTGCCTACCTTCGCCTCTCGCCTCCGATCTCCTTGCCTACCTTCGCCTCTCGCCTCCGATCTCCTCGTCTATCGCCTCCAATCTCTTCACCTCATCGCCTACCTTCGAATCGCCCATTTCCTCAATTTGGCGATCTCCCACCACCTCGACCTAAATCTCCTCGCTGGCCGCTGTTAACAGCGTCGGTGGACTAGCTTTGCCATCAGCGACGTCAATCGACCAGCTCCGCATCCAACTGCCGACAACCATCAATGCATTTGCTCTAACTCCTTACTTTCATTTTTTCAAAGAAGAAGAAGAGGGTAATATGGTCATTAAGCATGATAAAACTTACTAAAAAAGGAAATGGTGCAGAGAATATGGGACGGCCTAAATGGAAAATGGAGCAGAAAACCTGAGACGGAGGGAGTATTTTATTTACATAATCACTTGTATTATAGTTTTTTTTTCTATATATTAGTTAATTTTTATGAATTGTTTCCATACTAGACTTAAGAAATATACTCTTTTTTTTTTGTTAAAAAATTTTTGCAGTTGTTTTTGAACTACAAGTTAAAAAAATGGTGATTACATATAGAAATAAACATAAATAATCACTTATAATCACTAATAAGGGCAATACCTCTAGTAAATCCGTTATACTAGCAGTAAGAATTTGTTTGGGGCCTAAGTTGAAAATGTGGAATTAACTGTAGGGCTTCTCAAATTTGTAACCAATAACTGTCACAATTTGAAACAAAATAGAGACATGATCCAAAAAAGAAAAAGAACACAGACACGAAGAAGCTCAATGGTTGTAGCTTCAAATAAGTTCCTAAAAGTAAAAACTTTTGAGGGGTTTGGGTGGAAATGAAGAAGAGATAGGATCTTTGTTTAAAGAATTCTATGAGAGGCTGTTTACTTCATATGGTCTAAGAGATATGCGTTAGGTCTTGAGGCATGTTAAGATGGTGGTTAGTGTGGAGCTAAACCAAGAGTTCATGAAGTAGGTCACTAAGGATGAGATCAAAGCAGCAGCTTTTCAGATGGGGGCCCTAAAAGCACCTGGTCCTAATTGGGTATCCCGGCTTTTTTACCAAGTTTTCTGGGGAACAGTGGGAGAAAGCATCATTAAGGCTATTGATGCCTATTTCAATCAAGGTAATAAATTCAATCCTCATGGAAGCCTCAATGCACTTGTCCTGGTCCTAAACGTTTCCTTACCTGAACTTGTGTGTCTGGTTCGGCTTTTAGCCTATGTAGTTATTGTTACAAGTTTGTCTCCCAGTCAATATGAATATATTAAAACCACAATTAAATGGATCATATCTCGACATTTCATAATGCAATGATCAAGCGTAGGTAAATTCGTGTTCATACTATTGCTCCCCATGATGCATTTCCTTTTCTTAGGACTAAAAGAAAAGGTTTAGCTAGAGATATAGGATTGAAAATAGACACGGATAAAGCATATGACTATGTTAAGTGAGATTTGCTAGAAGGCACTTTGATTCGTACGATCTTTTTAAATGGTATAAATTGGATAATGGTCTTGGTTAGATTTGTGTCCTATAAATCTTATTCAATGGTAAATAATCTAATGTGTTTGTTCCTTTTAGAGGGCGGTTAAGATAAGATGACCCTTTCCCCTGCTAGCTTATCTGTGTAAGGAACTTTCTAAGATGATCTTAGGTACTAAACAGAGAAAGGAGTTGACAGGGGTCAAATTGTGGAGATTGTGTCCAAGTTTGATGCACCTCTTATTTGCTGATGACTTTTTGTTTTTTATTCAAACAAATAGCTACTGTAGGGCTTTAGGGTAATTTGTAAACTTTGGGAAATCTAGTTTGCTTTTTATCCAAAATACTCATACAAATGTTGAAAATAGAATCAGTCAATAGTTTAGGATTCCCCTTGAAAAAAAAAACCTAGGTATGTATGGGTTTTCCAACTATCTGGAGAAGTCCAAAATTGAAGCCTTAGGGTTTGTTAAGGAAAAAGTAATCAAGAAATTATAAAGGATAGAAAGGTCGGCTTCTTTACCTATTGAAAAAGTAATTCTGATTAAGTTTGTAGCCCATGCAACTCCTTTTTACATAATGAGTTGTTGTAAGTTCAGCTAAAAGTAGTGTAATGAAATAAGCTCTTTGGTGGCCAACTTTTAGTAGGGGAATCAAATAAATGAACCTAAGATTCATTGGAAAAGCTTAGAGTGTATTTCTTTGCTCAAAAGCCTAGGTGCCTTGGCGTTCCAAGATCTTACAACAAATGCTTTTTAGAAATTATAATTGGAGGCTGAGCAAGATGATATAGGTAGTAAAGGCTTTTTTAGGGTAAAGGTGATACTGGTGATTAAGAAACCATTAAAGATTGGCTTTTGGGCCTCAAAGGATTAAGATAGCAAGAAGTGAATTGCAGTAGCATATGAGAGGCTAAGAAACTTATGTTACAATTGTAGCAGGTTGGGTGTCCAAGGGAAACAATTTATGAGTACTGGACAATTTCAGTAAGGTGCATGGCTAAGAGTTATTACTCCAAAAGGTGGACAATGAGATCTGTGTTTCAATAGCAGTCAAGATCAAAGAATTAAAACCATATGTTACTATCAAATGACTAGATGTTTAGCCTAAAAACATACCAAAAGCTCCTCAATCTTTCACTAACATAGACACAATGTGCTTATATTTAACTTGTAAAGAACCATGATTCCTAGCTTCCTTTGCAACCCTAAAACTTAAGCCATTCTCCATGATACATTTAATGACATGTACCTTTCCAATACCTTATACTTGCCCCTGTCACACATTTCTACCAAATCTACAACTAGTTGATAACATACAACAGTCACTGATGATCCATTCCTTCTTTATTATTGAATTACCACCTAAACCTAGACTTTGCCATGATTAGACATATATAGAGGCTAAAAAGAAGTGTGGACACTTTCCTAAAAAGAAACACATTGATGGAAGAGACAATCTGGTAGGAACAAGAGCTATAGCACAAGGCTCAATGGCTGTCTTCTAGAAGCCACCAAGCAACCATGAAACATAAAAATAAGTCATAGATTATATATTATGTGCAGAAACTAACACACAATGTAATACTTACCTCTGGTTGTTAGTTCTGGAGTTGTAGCCTATTGAAGGCAGAATATCAATATCTTGATAGTGACCAAAATGATTAAGTTAGATAAGAGCAATATAGTGTCGTTAAGGAACAGGCACACAATATTCAAAGTTGAGGCATAACTCATGGTTTCTTTATGAAGTCATTGCTTTTTTCCAGCCGCATCTCCAACAATACATTTCGCTATTCCATAGTCTTATGTTGGTTTCCCTTTAAAATTTGATGTCTGAGCTTTTTCAATAAGCATAATCTATGCCATCTATTCAGCTCTATATTCCGATTTCCTCAGTGCTAGGAACCTGCGATGTGAAAGCCACACCATAAGCAATGAGAAATATGTAGCGACATAGAGTAAAACACAAAACACACCCATAAAGAAGCATGAGGGCAAATGAAACGGTGTTTATCAAACAAAACATGGTCCAAGAACTTACTACCTTCAACCAATAAGAAGCCATTGATGACAAAGCCTTGTGTCCATAAATGAATTTTTGCAATGGCCTCATTCTCATCCAAATATTTTTTGTTAAGGACACTCATTTGGCCCATTACTGCTTTGACTATTATTTCAATTTTGTTTTGTTGAGCTATATCATCAACTGCTTGTTCTTAAACAGGTGTCTTAGGTGGATATATTGATTAAATTTCCTAGCTAATTCTAGATGTTTCGAATGACATTGCATTCCAAAGTTCAAACATTCTCAACCCATCACACCCACAATAACTTGATGGTTTTGTTACATATACTTTTTATAAGCTCAAATGCCGGCAAGTTATGCTTACAATCAAATGGAGGCTCATAATGGCATTTTAAGTTTAATTGCTTTATTATCTAACGCCTTTCTTAATTATAAAAAATCATAAGAAAAACACTATCTTTTACTTTTTGGACCAATTTAGTTTTTTTTTATGGCCACATAAAGTACTTATGTTGCCAAATTGGCTCAAATAGACATCTCTTTATTAAAATATGAATCAGAACCTTAATGACTAAGCTCTAATCACATCTAAATTGCATCTTAACTGAATTGATTCTAATGACTATTAACTTAGTACAGCCTCAAATTAGGCCCTTTCCAGTGCCACCAACCACTTGAATAAAGGTATTTCAAAGCTAATGCTCACCAAAATCAACATAGGATTTAGTATAAGTATAGTTTATGTGTGAGTCATTTCTACTTATTAAGGATTTAATCCAAATTTTAATTGTCAGTAGATATACAGGGCCAATTTTGTAATGTGCCAGGTGAATGTTTAGTGGTCTTATGATTCTACAGCTTTTGCCACTCTTGATCAAGAAAATTCTTTAGCTTGCTTGTTGTTAGTACCAGTTTTGACTGGTTAAGGTTCTAGGGAGCATGTTATCGAAACCATTTTAGCATGAAATTTAATTATTTTATCCCATCCACTCATTTATTATTTTAGTTATGTGTCAAAATTAGGGATGCTGATTTTGGGCACATTTTAATTCTTCCCAGCATACATAAAACCTATCTATTCTTCTTACACTCTCTCTTCACATTAATTTAATATTTCATTTGTAACATTTATATTCACATGGAGTTAGTTTTCTTAAAATTAATGAAATTGTTTGTATTAATTTCAAACCATATGTTCCTTTAATTAGTTTTATTAAAATTAATAAAATTGTTTGTATTATTTTCAAACCACATGTTCCAAATTAAAGGGTAAACAATGTTCTAGACAATGGATTGATTACAATGTCTATATCTATAACTATATATAAAATAAAAAGTGTGAATGAGCACAATGTGATTTGGCCATTTTACTCTTACATTATAAGTTGTTTTGCTCTTTTAGTGAGACCTAATTTTGGCACTATACCATTTCAAAATAATTAGTATTTGATTAGAACTCTTGTATAGCAAAATATGTATAGATGGATGTTGAAACAAGTTTTAAAAAAGGTAAAATAATTTTGACCAAACTAAACTCAATAAACACAAAGTAAATCTTTAGGATTTAAAGTTCATTTAGTTATATGCAAATCCAATTCATAAATGATTTTTCTTGCATAATTCTACGTGTAGTACTTATTTATAAAACTATTAAATCTTGCACTTATAGCCATGACTGATTTCTAAAAAAAAAATAATAAGTGAAGCTAGTTAACCTTTTCGCGTTAGTCGTATGTTGATGCATAAGATTTGGTAAGAGTTTGTTTATATGGGTTTTAGTATGTAATGCTAGATCAATCTCAGATCGTGTTGTGGAAGAACGTTCCATCTTAGTACCATGTTGAATAGTGGCAAAAGAATCAATGCAATTATGGTTACAAACATTTTGATGAAGATTTGGAAATTTTATAGTGTTAAGTCAATCTAAATTGTTTTAGATAAATTGCTGCAGTGTTCATTTTTAGATGAAAAAAAAATTAGTCATGTGATTAATGACGGTCCTAGAATATGATGAGTAATAGTGTTTCTCTATGTAGATGAGGCTTTGTCAATTCATTTGCGGATTTCGTAATCAAGAAACTTCTCATTTGAGTTAAGTTTTAGAACTTGTGCAAGATGATATAGGTAGTAGGGGCTTTTTTAGGGCAAAGGTGATGCTGCCAATTGAGGAACCATTAAAGATTGGCTTTTGGGCCTCAAAAGGGTGAAGATAGTGAGAGGTGGATGGCAACAAATGATAGGCTAGGTGACCTGTGTTATAATTGTGGTAGGTGAGGTAAATCTGGAGGGAAATTGTAAGACTATAGAAATGAAACAATAAGTGTATTGAGCAACCTCAATTTAGTCAATGGTTGAGAATTACGACTCTAAAGAGGGAGGATAAAGATACCTACGACTTCGTTGTAGTCAGGATCTGAGAATTAGAAGTAGATGATACTGCCAAAAGACTAGATATATGGCCTAAAAGCCTCCAAAAGCTCCTCAACCTATCACTAAGTTGGATGCACTATAATTAAGTATCAAACCTGCGAAGAGCCATGATTTCCAAATTCCCTTACAACCCTAAAACTTAAGCATTCCTTTTTTTTTTCTCCACAATATCTTTAGCCATATATACCTTTCTAATCCCTTCTATCTTTCCTAGTCTCTACTTTCCACCAAATCTACAACCTACGCCAGTCACTAATGTACCACTCTTATATTATTGAATTACTACATGAATCTAGACCTTGCTACGGCCAGACATGTACAAAAAATAAGAAGAAATGTGTATGCATTCCTTAAAACAAATAAATTGATGGAACAAAGAATCCATAAAGGACAAAAGGATCAAATAAGAAGCTTGGTGGTTGCTTCCAAAAGCAACCATAATTTTTTAAGTTAACAAAAAAAAATAAAAATTTGATAAAATATTGTATTTAGAAAGTAATAGACAATGTAATACTTACCTTTGGGGCAGGGCGTTAGCTTTGGAAATGTAGCTTGTTGAGGGCAAAATGTCGATGTCACAACAGTAACCAAAGAGATTATGATACATAAGTGCAAGATAGTGTCACTAAGAAAAATCCATACAAGCATCAAAGTTAAGGTGCAACTCATGGCTCATTTATTGAAGTCACTAATTTGCACTAGTTGCATTTTAAACATTCTGGCTTGGTAACCTACAGCATGACATGAGATTCCCTTTGAAATATTGGTGAGTGAGCTTCCCTAAATAGCATAGTCCATGTCATTTATTGGGACATTATATTCCACTTTTTTAGAGCTATGATATTTGGGTGGAAAAACCCATAAAGTAGCCATAAGTGTATAGCAATTTAGAGCCAATCATGACACACCTATACGAAACAAGCGGTTACATGAAACAGTGTTTGTTAAATAAAACAGGGTTCAAGAACTTACTGCCCAAAAACCATTAAAAACTATTGATGATAAACTTAGCATCCATAAATGATTTTCAGCATTGGCCTCTTCATTTCCTAAGTATCTTAGGATGAAGTCATCTATTTGGGCTATTGTTACTTTGATTGCCATTTTAATTCTATCCAATTTAACTATAACATCAAATGTTTATTTTTATATAGGTTTCTCAGGTGTGTTTGCTGGATGAATTTCTTTATTGGTTCTAGGCATTTTGGATGAAATAACATCCCAAAGTCCAGACATTCTCACCTAGTCACACTCACATTACCTCATCCAATTTAACTATATCATATATTGCTTATTCTTAAAAAGGTATTTGAGGCTACTTTTTTTTATGTCATATTGCTTTATTGATGCCTTGCTCTCCTCCAATTGAATCTCAAACATTCAACCACGATACTCTGTAATGTGATGTGGGTTTTCCATCAAAATCTTGTTGGGTGAGCTTCACCAAAGAGCAACCAATTGATAACATATGCTAGTCATTAATGAGCCATTGCTTCTATGTTATTGAATTGATACCTAAATCTAGACCTCGCCATGACTAGACATATGCAAAGGCTAAGAAGAAAATGTGCATGCATTCTTTAAAACAAACATATTGATGGAACAAAACAATCCACAATGAATAGAAGGCTCGAACATGAAGCTTGATGGCCGCCCTCCAAAAGCAAAAAATCAAACACTATCTTTTTTAAATTAACACAAAAATAAAACATGGAGTAGATATTAAATTTAGAAACTAACACATAATGTAATACTTACCTTTGGGAGAGGGCACCAGTTCTAGATCTGCAGCTTGCTAAGGGGAAAAATTCAATGTTACAACAATGATAAAAGAGATTAAGGCATATAAAAGCAATAAAGTGTGCTAAGGAAAAGCCATACATGCATCAAAGTTAAGGCATGACTTATAGCTCATTTACTAAAGTCACTATTTTCTTTTAGCTACATCTCAAACATTGTACCTTAGCACCTTATAGTACAATGTGGAAATTCCATGATAACTACTTGGGTTTGATATTCTTTTTTTTTTTTTCTCAAAGTAATGGTATTATGGTTTGAAAGCCACACCATAAAGTAACGAGAAGTGAATACAAACATGGAGCCAATCCCAACATACATAAATACAAAACAAGTCGATACACAAAACAGTGCCAGTTAAAATATTAAATAGAATAAGGTTTGACAACTTAACCATTTAAAAGCCATTGACAAAAAAATTTGCATCCATAAATGATTTTTAGCAATAAACTCCCCATCTTTTAAGTATCTTGGGTTAAGGTCATCCATTTGGGTTGCCGCTTTGATTGTCATCTTATCTCTGTCCAATTCAGCTATATTATCAATTGCTTGTCCTTAAATAGGTGTCTCAAAGGGATTTGCTAATTGAATTTTTCTGCCGATTCCAGGCATTTTAGATAAAATGGCATCCTAAACTCCAAACATTTTCATCTCATCACACTCACAATAGTTTGAAGATTTTGTCACTTATAATTTTTTAGAGTTCAAATGCTAGCAATTTTCATTTTTTTTCATAGCTAAGACCTTGTGGTGTGGAAGTTACACTATAGAGTAGTAAGAAGTATGTAGCAACATGGAGCCACTAACAATACACACCCATATAGAACATGTAGACACATAAAACTGTTTGCAAAATATAACAAAGTTCATGAACTTACTACCTAAAACCATTGGGAAGCCATTGAAGATAAACATTTGTATCCAAAAATGATTTTCAGTAATTACCTCATTCCTTCATAAGTATCTTTAGTTGAGGACATCCATTTGGGCCATTGTTACTTCGACTATGGTTTTAATTATGTCTAATTCAACCATATCATCAACTATTTATTTTAAAATAATTGCCTCAGGTGAATTTGCCAGTTGAGTTTGTCTGTTGGTTTTCATGCGTTCCAAATGACATGGCATTCTAGAGTCCAAAAATACTCACCCCATCACATCTATAATAACTTGATGACTTATCACATTTACTTTATGAGAGTTCAAAAGCAACTAAGTTACCCTCACAGTCACATGGAAGCTTGTGATGATAATTCAGTTTGAATTGTTTTGTTATCCAACATGTTTATATCTTGTAGAGTGAAAATCATACCATAAAGTACAAAAAAGTGCATAGCAACATGAATTCAATCACAACACACACCAAAAAAGTGCAAGAAAACATATGAAATAATGTAAGTTAATTAAAACAATGTTGAAGAACTTACTGGCCAAAAACCATTGGGAAGCCATTGACGATAAAACTTACATCCAAATATGAATTTCAGCAATTGTCCCAACATCTCCTAAGCATTTTGGTTCAAGATCACTCATTTTGGGCCATTGTTGGTTTAATTATTATTTCAATTATGTCTAATTAAACTAGATCATCAAATACATATTCTCGAATATGTGTCTCACTTGGATTTATTGATTAAATTTTTTTTATTAATTCCACGAATTTTGGATGACAGGGCATCCCAAAGTCCAAACACTCTCACCTCATCACACCCACAATATCTTGAAAACTTCATCACATATGTTTATTAAGAGTTCAAATGCTAGCAAGTTACCTTCAAATCACATGCAAACCCGTGAAAGTAGTTTAGGTTGAATTGTTCTATTGTTGAACATATTTATATGACCTTAATAAAAGTTATGGGTGCAATAAAAACCAATAAAACACATTATTAATTCTATTTGACTCAATAAATTGGATTGCTTCTTTATTACATTTCTATCCACCTATGAAAAACAGAAGCATGATAGGTTTCATTATTGTTGTGCCACATGTAATAGGTTTAGCGAAGATAAACTCTAAGCATTCAACATCCACCTGACAGTGTGAAAATGTTCTCATCTTGACATACCCACATAACTTGAAGACTTTGTCACATATGTTTTTTTGAGACTTCAAGTAATAGCAAGTAACCCTCATAGTCACATAAAAGCCTATGACAGTAGTTCAAGTTGAGTTGCTTTTATTATCTAATATGTTTATATGATCTTAATAAATAATATGTGTGCACTACAAAACTAATCAAACCTATGCTATTGATGCTTTTTGTCTCAATAAAGTAAATTTCTTCTTCATTGTATGTATTATTTAATATTTTTTGTAAACATATTTAAAGTAGCACTAGAGTTAAGGCACAACTTATAACTCCTTTATTAAAGTCATGGGTTCCTCCAATCGAATATCAAACATTCCGTCTCAACACTCTACAGCCCGACATAAATTTCCCTTCAATATGTTGTTTAAGAAGCTTCACCAAAGAGCATAGTCTATGCCATCTTTTTGAGTTCTATATTCCTTTTTCTTTAGAGCTAAAATCATTTGGGCTTCATGTTTCCTTTTGTTAAAAGCTAGTATCTTGTTGAGGAAAATCATTTGGGTTATTGCTACTTTGACTGTGGTTTCAATTATGTCCACTTCAACCATATCATAAGCTTGTCATTCTAGAATAAATGTCTCAAGAAAATTTGAGAATTAAGTTTCTTAGTTGATTTCAGGCTTTTCGAATGATATGGCATTTTAAAGTCTAAAGGTCCACACACCATTACACTCACAATATGTTGATGAATTTATCACATTTGCTTCATCAAAGTTCTTTATGCTAGCACGTTAATCTCATAGTCGCATGGAAGCCTTTGAATGCAATTTAGTTTGAATTACTTTGTTGTCCAATGAAATTGAATATATGTTATTGATTTTATTAAACTTAATAAAGTGAATTTCTTCTTGATTATGTGTATTAATTAATATTATTAAAAACATACTTGATATAACATCAAAGTTAAGACACAAGCCATTGTTTCTTAGGTAATTTCTTTTTTGTTGCCAATTTGAATAAATTGATAATACTGTGGCTAAGGATGATTCCTTTCTTGTGCTTTTGGTGCAGGTTGTCAAAATAAGTATCCAGACAAACTTTTCCCCAAAATACACAAACGCGCTTTTGTTTCAGTTTGGTTGTGACAAGAAGTCAGTTGACTTAGCTTTGGTACAGGAGGTATTTAGTTACCAAGACTTATGCAAAAACTTATAAAATGTTTGTATCATGTTAATTTCTAAGTATAGCTTATAAATTTGTATGTGGGTGTTTAAGGAGTTTGCATTTTTATTTTAAACAATATTGGTTGCTTAATCAGATGATGAGACTCATGAAGTTTTATATTACAGAAATATACTCCATCTTATTTCTTCTCTTTCAATGATTGGCAATTCATTTACAGCTCAGTTTCTTGAACAAATTGATGATATTGGATCTGGACGAACAAATTGCCTTAGCAAATGTTGTATTGAATTGAATGCATCATTGTCTTCTTATCGATACCATTTATTTCCCTTTCTTTTACTATATGTTCATTGTTTTTAGAACTTTCAAACGCAAAATTATGTGTGTGCCTTCCAGACTTTGTTATCCCATTGTCTTATAAAATTCTAGAGACTAAGAAGCTAAAGATTGAATCTTGTTCTTCAGGATATTGACTATATCTTAATGTTTTGTTACTTTATATTTCTACTTTTCAATTAATTTTTTTTTTCGTACTCACTATTTGTTGGTTTACCATGACTCACTAATGCTAGAAATTTTCTTCAGTTTTTGATTTAATATTATGCTAGTTTGTATGATTGCACCCTTAAGAAATGAAAAGTTTCATCATTTTCTTCATTTCATGGATCATTTTTTAGACATTAAGTGTTTGATACTTACTTTGTAGCAAAACTAAGAATCTGTTTGTTATGATATACTATAAAATTGCCTCAATGGGATCTGACACTCACTGCTCTGACCTTTTATTAAAATTACAATTTTCAACATCAACCTTTCACATTGACCTTAAAATCATTAACATTTTTTCCTTGCTAGGATTATCATGAAGCAAAAAAGTCACATACGACATTGGTGGCAGAGAGCTAGATACACATGGTCTCTTTCAATTGGAAAAGATGATTTTGATAGCTCATTCATTCTTGAAAAAAAAAATATTTTTCAAATCCCTATAATATCTTACATCAACATTTTTATTGGGAAAAATTCAAAAAAAAAACACAACATAAATGTACAAAGGTTTTATATGCAACCCATTTTATTGGTTATATTAATGAGCTTTTGAATCTTAATTACATAAAAACGAAGGGGTGGGCTAGATAGCCTTTTATTTATACATATATGTGCAGTACCTTATTTGCTTGTTGTATATGTGTTCGCTAAGGGCTGCATGTATTTGTATTGTTTGTGTTAGGCTTTGCTTCAATGTATTTTACAAGGTTAAAAGCTGTTGTATTTGTGTATAATTGCATGATGCTCAAAATGAGCTTAAGCTTGAGCTCAAGCATGCCTTATCGAGTTCAAATTGAGCACTCGCATTAAGCCTTTTAAATTTGCATTTAGTCTAACAAACATTCGAATCAAACCTAAACACTCATTAAGCCAAACTCGACCTTAATATAACAAGCTTGTTGAGCTCGATGAGCTGAGCTCGAGCCCAAAAGGTTTGAGCTCGGTTTGGTTCAATAACAGCCCTATAGCAAGTTATCTTCACAATCATATGAAAGCTGTGACGGCAATTCAAGTTGAATTGCTTTATTGTCCAACATGTTTATATGATTTTAATAAATAATATGTGTGCATTACAAAACTAATTAAACATATGTTATTGAGTCTATTTGACTCAATAAAATTGATTTCTTTTTCATTATATGTATTCTTTAATATTGTTGCAAACATTTTTAATATAACATCAAGTTAAGAAATGACTCATGATTTCTTTATTAGTCATGTTCTTCTTCAATCAAATCTCAAACATTTCATTTTAATAGTATATAGCCTAATGTGGGTTTCCTTCCAAAATGTTGTTAACATAGCTTCGCCAAAGAGCATAGTCTATGTCATCTTTTTTGGCTTTATATTCTCATATCTTTGGAGCTAAATTCTTTTGGGGCGTTATGTTCCCTTTTCTTAAGAGCTAGAATTTTGTTGAGAACATTCAGTTAGGTAATTGCTCCTTTAATTATGTTTAAATCATGCCCGATTCAACCATATCATCATCTAATTGTTTTAGAATAAATGTCTCGAGCAAATTTGCATGTCGAGTTTTTTCACTTTTTTTCCAGGCTTTCCGATTGACATGGTATTTTAAAGTCCAAATATTTTAGACCTCATCACATCCATAATAACTTGGTGCTTTTGTCACATTTTCCTTATTAGAGTTCGAATGCTCAAAAGTTAATCTTATAGTCACATGGAAGCCTATGATAGTAATTCACACTACAAGAAAATAGATTCATAGAAGCAGTTTTTATTTCTTAGTAGAACCGATTTTGACCTCTTCAATATAAACAAAAATGGTTCTTGACCACTTTAGATAACCACTTCCATTGAGCTCAACTCAACATTTCTAAAATAATTATGGAACCAGATCAGATTTTACAGCGGTGAATTTTAAAGTGGTTAAGTGCTTTGAAGATATTAACCTACATGAGCTTCTATCGAAGTGCTTAACTGCTTGAATTTTGGTTAGAATAATTTGAAGTGGCTAACCAATTGTAAGTTATGGTTATATAATTCACTTAATTGAGGTACTTAACCACTTCTTTGGTTAATACATTGATTCAATATTTAGAAGCGGTTAACCGCTTCTGCATATATTTTATTTTATTTTTTTAATATTGTTTTGTGCACATGCTATTTCATTTGGGTAATATAAGCGCTTAAATATAGACAAGAATGAATAATAATAATAATAATAATAATAATAAAATGACATAATAGAAATAACATATCCATAATACAAAGCATCCAACATCCACATCATTGATATCATTACATGAATGCCAAAAGTATCAATTTATAAAGCTTTAAACATATAAAACAACATATAGGTAATGTCAACCTTATGTATCATAAAATCTACATATATCAAATAATGTCTAGTTTTCTCCATGGGTGTCATCAAAGCTTCATCATCATTTGACTACGATGAATGAAAAGCACAATGTGAATATTACTATTATCCAAACAACAACTTTATTACATGCCAAGTTGTAGTACTATCAATCCAATAACAACTTAACTTATTTTTGTTTTGTGACAGAAATTAAGGGAGAACTATATATTGTAGGGTATTTATATTTTAAAAACAACAATGCTCGCATTAGTAAAACTGCAACAGGAGGAAGTTGAATATTATATTTGTACCACATCATATTATGTCTCCCATACTTCAACAACTTTAATTTTTTAGGATTTTAAAAATCCTCCCGCAGAAAACATCCTTAAAAGGAACAAATTGTTCTATGACTTCAATGGCTATTAAAATATTCAGTTACACCAATAACAGTATTATAGCTTGCTATTGAACCACATTTTAGACTATATATATTAAAACCACACAAAGAGAAACAAAGATCAAACAATTGGATCCAGTTCATTATAAAAAAAGCACAATGATACTTCTAGAACCCAAAAACAATCATACTAGAATAGCCAATTCCTTAATACACTCAGAATTTCCAAATTGTAGTAAAGTTCAAAACACAGGATAGAACTAACTTCAAAAACATTAAGCAACTTCATGCACTGCAACAATCTTGACCTCACTATTACTTGAAAACTTCATTTGCTACAAGCCACAATAACTTGACACATTCTGAATTATTGACTTCACATTGCTTTTAAATTGAAAACTAAAGCAAGCAGAACCTTACTTGTAAATGATGTAAGGGACAAAAAAATAAACATATGGCATACTCAAAAGGCTATTAAAGGAACATATGAGATGAGAGGGAAAGAAGGATTTGGATTGCTCGATCAACCATAATCCCAAATTTTAGGTTTCGGATTTAATTTTCCTTTTTTTTTTCTAAAATTCCTTGATTCTTTTTTACTTTTTTCAAACTTTTGAAAAGTCTTACATTAATTTGATAGAGCATTTTCTTATCTTCTTGTAGTGGAGGTGTTCCATTATGCACATATCGTTAGGGTTTGCTTGAGCTCGCAAAATTAAAAATACGACTTGACAAATTATTTTCTAGTTAATTATAGGCAATTTCTCAACGATAAAAGAGCATCAAACAAATTATTGTATTGTATCTGAAACTTCGTTTGAATGATAATTTTAAGGTACAATTAATAGAATTATACCCTCTAACTTTGGAGTTAGGGTTTTGGTCTCCTTAAACATAATAAAAGTTCACTCCTGTATAAATTATCCACATACTCTTTATTTATCAAAACTTGTACTTATAATGTATTTTGACAATCAAATTTTCTTTTGCAGTATTTGTTCAGTTAGAAAGATAGAAAAATAAAAAAAAAACTAGAAACATTACGCACTAATAGATGAATTTTTGATACTTTACTGACTAATTGTTAATAACATTGGACTGTTTTTTCCCTTAAACTCCTCCCAATTGTTTGACAAAGCTTGTCTACGAGACATTCAAACCCATAGATTTGGGGAAAAGATTTTAATAAAAAAATAAAGAAAGACATCAAAACAATAAAATATTCTCGTGGATAGAGTATTCTATGACTAATAATTATCGTCTTGTTCATCGAAGTGATGCGCTTGCTTTTCACAAACACACTTCGCTTTTCCTCAGTTTCCACCTCTTCCCACCTTGCTAGCTACCAATTCCTTGCTTGCCTTCAAAGATCTGGATCTCATCAAAAACCATACTCAGTAATTAGGAACCCTAATTCTAATATAAAACCCAGAAAATCTCTTCAAATCGAACCCACAGAAGAATTTTCCCAATCAGTTTTTACTTTTTTTCTAAAATTCCTTGATTCTTTTTTACTTTTTTCAAACTTTTGCAAAGTCTTACATTAATTAGAATTTTACCATAATTTTAAGCAAATATTTAGAGCGGTCATCATAACCTTTCTAAGTGATGTGACCCTTAGAATACTGAAATGATTTTTAGTGACTGCTTCAATCTAGGTGCATTTGTAGATTTTTTTTATAGTGCAACTTGAATTTCTTTGTTGTTCAATGTGTTGATATGATCATAATAAAATATAAGTATGCATTACAAAGAAATTGGACATATGTTATTGCTTTTATTTAACTTAATAAAGTAGATTTCTTATTGATTTTGTGTATTATTTAATATTGTTAAACGCATATTTGATATAACATCAAAGTTGAGGAATGACTTATTTCTACTTTTATTGAAGTCATGTTATACTCCAACCACATCTCAAATGTTCTATCTTAGTTGTCTTTAGTTTGTAATGGGTTTCTCTTCAAATGTTGATGAGTGAGCTTTATCGAGGGGCAAAGTCCTTGTAATCTGTTAAGACTTTATACTCTTTTTTTTTTGTATAACAAGGATCTTTTAGTGTATGAAAGTCACCATAAAATAGTAAAAAGTTTATAGCAACATGGATCCAATCACAGCATGCACCATAAAAAACAAACATACACATGAAACAATATCAGTTAAATAAAATAAGGTTGAAAAACTTACTGTCCAAAATCATAGTGAAGCCATCAACAATAAATGCATCTGAAAATGATTTTTATCAATGGTCTCATTTCCTAAGTGTCTTGGGTTTAGATCATCTATTTGCATCATTGCTGCTTTGACTGATGTTTCAATTCTGTCCAATTCAACTATATCATCAACTGCTTGTGTTTTAATAAGTGTTTAAGGCAGATTTACTAGTTGAATGTGTCTGCTAGTTCCAAGCATTTTGGAAGGCATAGTATCCCAAAATCCAAACATTCTCAACTTGTCACACCCACAATAACATGGAAGCCCATGATGGCATATCAGGTTGAATTGTTTTGTTGTCCAATATATGTATATGGTCTTAACAAAATGCATTTGTGCACTACAAAACCAATACATATGTTATTGATTGTATTAGACACAATATAGTGGATTTTTTCTTCATTATGTTTATTATTTAATATTGTTGTAAACATATTTGACATATCATTAAAGTTAAGGCACAACTCATCCTCCTTTATTAAAGTCATACTCTTCTCCATCTAAATCTCAAACATTTTACATCCTGATGTAGGTTTACCTTAAAATGTTGTAAAGTGAGCTTCACCAAAGAGCATAGTCCATGCCATCTATTTAGGCTCTATATTGTCTTTTCTTCAAAGCTAAGAGATCTTGTGTGAAAGCCACATCCTAAAGTAGCTAAAAATGTGTATTAACGTGGAGCTAATCACAATACCTACCCATACTTAACATGCAGACACATGAAATAGTGTTTGTCCAATAGGATAAGGTTTAAGAACTTATTGGCTAAAATTATTGGGAAGCCACGGATGATAAAACCTTGCATCCAAAAATCATTTTTTGTAATAACCTCATTTTCTTGTTAGTATCTTTGGTTGACGACATTCTTTTGGGCCTTTGTTGCTTCGACAAAGGGTGTTTATTCGGTATTTTCTGTTTAAACTGAATCGAATACATCAATTTTTTTGGATTTTTATTTTGGATGGTAAGAAACCAAATAAACTAAAATGAGGGTAGGAACTGATCTTAAATTGGACCAAAATATTTTAGTTTGGTTTGGGTCATAACCAAATTAACTGAAAATTGTTAACAAGAAAGAAAGCTCCATGTAGCCATGCCTAAAACCAAATTGTCCTACACTTTGGCTGAATTAACTAAACAAGTTGTTGCTGAACTACACACCTAAAATATCTAAATTCTAAGCATAAACACTTAGAAATCCATACATAAACACTTATAACTTCATAGCCAAACAAACCATAATAATGAAACATGAAGCCACTCCCTTGGATCGAGTCAAACTATGTAAGGAGGGTGTAGACAAGGCAACATGTTATAGCCCTCATAGCTGGAAGCTTGTTTAAGGTATATGTAAATTAATAAATCCCTAGTTCAATACCTCATTTTAAGTTCATTTAGCAAGGTCAAGCATGTTAGTTAAGGTTTAATAGGTTTCGAGGAGATTATGGCATCAAAAGAGGTCCGGGGGTAAAATGGTAATTTTGTATCCCAAGGTGTCTAGCTAAGTCCCAGGAGTCAAAAACATGTTTTAAAACCTAATCCTTGCTTAACAGTAAAAAATTTGACTAAGTTTTTAAAAGGTTTGACTAAGGTTTGATCTTGGGTTACTATTTAGGGTTTGAGGCTTTTTGATAACTTAATAAAAGTTTGAGGTTTTATGGGAACAAAGGCTTATAAATTTGGTAAAAAGGAAGCTTGGTTGCTACTATTGCCATTTTCTCTTCCAAAACCCGAGCTCCCTCTTGCTCTCTCCATTTCTACTTCAATTCTTTCACAAATTCAAGAGTTCTTAGTGAAAATTGAAGGTTCTGTGGGTGTATAAGCTTTGGGTGGCTTGTTTCAAGGATGTTTTGTGCTTTTCAAACCTGGAATCACATTTTTTTGCTTGGTGCTTGGTTTGTACGTGAGGTGCCTCCAATTCCTTGTTGATTCATTGTTTGTTTAGCTATTTAATGCTTGGGTTTTATTGGGATAGTGTTAATTTGGTGTCATATGCCTTGTTTGTGCCTTGGAACGTAGGAAACCTAGAGGAGCCATTGGTATTGGAAATTCTTAGCTTGTGGTGCTTGAAACTTGCTAATTCTTGTGTATTTGAGGTAAGAGATTTATGATTCATGCATATTGGTGCAATTCATAGCTTGTTTGCTTGTTAAATTCAAGTAGTTTGATGAATGTCATTAGTTGGTGGGTTTTGTTGATCATGGTGGAATAATGATATTGCCTTGCTTGGATTGATGTTTATGGGCATTGCAAGCTTGGTAGGATTGGTGCATTGTGCCCTTGTGCATGTGTACATGCAAGTGCCTCAAATTTTTGGGCATGAAAGAACTGGGGACATGTCACCAAGCCCGTCATGAAAAAACCAAAGTGTTCTGCACTGTGGTGATGCATCCCTACCAACTTTGACACCTAATAGTATTTTCATCATAACTTTTCACTTAGATGTCTGATTGAGGTGATTCAAGATTCCACTCGAAGCTAAAAAGAGCTCTACCATTTCAATGCCTTCCCCAAGCTTGGATTTTCCTAGGTTTAGCTGCATTTTTGTTCAAGGCTAAGGCATGATTGACCACAATAGAGCACCATTAGACAGGTATAGGGTTTAGTACCATTGGGAGCCTAGCCGGCCCTTCGAGTTTGAGTTTCTGATGTGGGAACCTTAGTGCACCAAGGTGAACTCCAAAGAACCTAGTAAATAAGTCTAACCATGGTCATTGCTACTCTATTAGTATGAACCAAGTAATGGTGTATTATGTATGTGCTTGACTGAGGGTTTAGTGCACTTGTAGCCTAGGTAAGATTATTTGAGATGTAAGTGAGAACCTAGTGCACTCTTGGTAAGGGTTTAACGTGGACGCTTAGTACACATGTGACCTAGGCAAGTCTAAGGACTTGAGATACTATATAGAGGCTTAGTACACCTAATGAGTTCCTTGAAACTCAAGTAAGGTGCATCCACCATGTTCGGTTGTATAGCATAAAAGAGGTCAAAACTAGTGATGAACTTCACTAGCTAGGCTAGTAAGTAATGTTTTCTAGTAGACAAGTCTTTGCCTTATAGTTTAAAGACTAGGCAAAAGACAAGTCCCAAGGGATTGAAAAATATGCACATAGGTTTAGTCTCACGTTGTATGAACTCATAGCAAATTACATATGACTACATATGTGTTGTCCTTAGTGTTTTTTTTTTTGTAGGTTGAAGATCCCTATTGAGAATCATAAGATTCTCACTCCCTTAGTTTTATGTTGTGCAGATACTAAAGTTAATAGACCCGACAATCATTAAGGATTGTTGTGATAGTTTTTGTTACAGATACATTGGTTTGTGAATCCTTGAGATTCTAGATTGTTTGACTAGTTGATAGTTAAGTTGTTATTGTACTAACCATAGTTTTCTTGGCCACAGAGGCTAGTGATCACGCGGAGGATTATGAGGCTTGCCACCGGGATTTCTCATCTAAGGTGAAAGCTAGTTGATTGGATCTCAGTAGTACTAGTCTTGTATATACATGATGTATGCTATCGGCCTCCAATGTGTGTGAATAGAGTTATGGACTCGGGTTGCGTTTAGGTATAGGGCATAGTCTTATTTGGTTTTGATGCCTACACACGGTTAATTATGTATAGGATTATAATGACACTATGATGGTTTTGTATTACTTTGACTTTTTGAACATTCAATTTCACGCTAAGTGCCTAGGCTATATAAATTTTTTATGGTTTTCCATTTACCCAAGTCAAAACAACTCTTGCATGTATGATTGCATTTTTAGGTTAAATAACTAGTAGCATGAGCTTTTAACAAGGGTGCACATAATGTTAGTGTTGTGACCAAAAAGCCAATCATGAGATGATTGTATTTTTGCATACTGAGTCATGATATTTTATTGAGGCATTAATCCAGCAATTATGTTTGTTGTTTTGTTTCTGTGTAACGTAATAAACATAATTGTAACCCTAGAATAATGATATTCTTAAACGTCCCCAGTTTAGTATTATTGTGGAGCGGGTTGCAATAATACATAATGACTAGTATATGTGGAGACTAATATGAGATATGTAGTCTACATATGGGTACAAGTTGGAGAACTTGTGTACTGGACCGACCCACCATGAGAACACTTCATGGATCGTTATATGAGTGTCATAAGTGATTCTCATAGTGATCATGGTATATGTAGTCCTTCGACCTAAGATCATCAAGGTTCCCTACATGTGAGTCACATACTTTGATACTTTCCTTTGTTGCTCGTAACTGAGTGAACTTGAAGGAGGTCATTGGGTATGTCACATATCATGCGGAGGGATTTGTATGATCAAGATGGGATTTGTCCCTCCTATGTAACGGGAGTGATATCTTCGGGCCCCTTGATAGAGTGAGACTTAGAAAATGCATGGCCATGCTCGGATGAGTTGATATACGATATCAATGTCATCAGCTTAAGTTAGTCTACTCGGTAATCAAGAAACCAAAGATTGGGCTATACGAGAGTGACACATTCTATGTCTCGTGCTTAGTCTTGATATCTTGGACAAAGGGACAATGGTATATATCGGTGATGATCATAAAAATTTAATCGAATCATCGACAATCTTGTCATTTGGGTAGCAATGATGTGTTGCTAGACACCGCTCATTGCTTATGATCATAAATGTGATTTATGATCATTGCCAACGTGGTAAGAGCCTATTGGGTCGCACACATATAGCTATTTGGATCATTAGAGTGCATGGGCTAATTATTTGGGTTATGGTTTCACTTTAATTTCATATTAATAATGGGCCCAAGAGTTGAGCCATTGTTAAGCCCGAAATTAAATCTTAATTGGATTAGGGCTTTGAAACCCATTAGGCCAGGAAGTTGAGTCTCACTATAAATACAACTTCTAGTGAGAAATTCGTAGGTCCCCTTGCCCTAGCCTCTCAAAAGGACAGCCGCACTCTTCTCTTGCAATTCCTTGGAGGACACAAGCTAGCACTACGAACGCAAGAGAAACGCATCTACCGGGACATGGTAGAAGCGTGGTGATCCCGAGAGGCTCGTGTGGATACCATAGAGAGCATGAACACGTCAACTGTTCAGGTTTTGTGATTCGACTCTACAGTTGAGTGAGAGATCTTAACCGAAAATTAGGTATGAAAATTTTCGAACACCCGGTTTACCCCATTTCACTTGGATCCTGAAGGGTTTCGGTTAAATTCCACTGCGCTGTTTGGCTCCCGAAACCCATCACATAATTAATTAGCTAATCGCAACCAGCATAGAACTTGTTCTCATAGGTTTCCTGGCAGGGCCATGAAGAGCCGTATTACCACAAGTAAGAAAGGGACCACTGCGCACCAGACAACGATGATGAGTATATGGCTAGGGTGAAGATGATGAGCTGAAAGGTTAGGTTAGGGTTTCATGCTCCTGGCGACCATTATTCATGAGGCAAAACAAAGTCTCTTATTTGAGTGAGACAAAACAAAACAAAGGATAAGGGCTTAACTAGGTTAGGGATAAAGGAGGGAAAGACAATGACTCAAGTCTAAAGCCCAACAATAAACAATTAGATGAACGCAACAACCCAACTAAAGCCCAAGATCCAATTATGAATAAAGGGTAATTTGGTTATTTTGGTTACCAAAATAACTGACTCACATAACTAAAACTGAAAATAATCTTATTCAGTTTCAATCAAAACTAAGCCGAATTACCGAACCAACCAAACCAAAATTTTAAAATTTTTCAGTTTTTTAGTTTTTTGGTTTTTCGATTTAAATGCGAATAATGATCACCCCTAACTTTGACTATCATTTCAATTCTATCCAATTTAACCATATCATTAGCTACTTTTTTCTAGAATAAGTGTCTTAAGTGGATTTGTCAATTGAGTTTCTCTACCATTGCAAACATTTCGGATGACATGGGGTTCCAATGTCTAAAAGTTCTCACCCTATCACACCCACAATAGCTGAACGAATTTGTCATATTTGCTTTTCAGAGTTAGCTCTATCAAGTTACCCTCACAATCATATGGAAGCCTGTGCCAACAATTCAGCTTGAATTACTTTGTTGTCCAATATGTTTACATAATCTTAATGAAAGATAGGTGTACACTACAAAGCAATCAAATGTTATTTATTTTATTTAACTTAATAAAGTGGATTTCTTATTCATTAAGTGTATTATTTAATATTTTTGTCAGCGTATTTTATATAACACCAAAGTTGAGGCACGACTCATTACTCATTTTTTGAAGTCCATTTCTTCAAAGCAAATTTGAAGTGAATTTCCCTTCAAAATGTTGATGATGTGAGCTTCACCAAGGAGCATAGGCCATGCAATCTATTTGGACTTTATATTCCCTTTTCTTTACAACTATAATCTTGTGGTGTGAAAGCCACAACACAAAGTAGCAAGAAGTGTATAATAACATGTAGGCAATCAGAACACAAACTAGCAAGAAATATGTAGTAACATGTAGACTGTAATAACCCCAAGATTTTATTAAGCATAATTTGTTTAGTTTTGGGTGCTTTTCTCTCTTTCTCATGTGACTACTAATTTGTATCGAGGAAGTAGAAGAAACAACCATCAATTGAGGATTAAGGAGGAAGCACTTGTGAATTTTTCCTTGAAAGGGATAATTATTGGTGAGTGATTGTTGGTTTTTTTTTTTCAGTAACCATGCTAGTTATACTTAGAACTCAAAGAGGGATGTAACTCAATGATTTGGTAGGATATAATTTATTTTGATGATTGAATAACATAATTGATTTATTTGCGAACAAGAGAACAAAGAAATCATACTTTGCACAAAAATTGGCCTAACTACCCAACAGTTCCTTCACATTTATGGTCGTGTTCATCTACATGTCAGAGTTTAGAAAGTTATAATTTATTCACTCCAACTGTGTAGGCTGAAACAATATGCGGATTAATTGCAATATCAGTCCCTGGGGCTTGTAACACTCATTCAACAAGTTCCTAGGTTCCAAAAAATATTCATTTCGGTCACAAACAGAGAATAATTTTAAGTTATTTATTAATTTTATTTTATTTTGACATAGGCTTTTATCTAATTATTTTACGTGACTAAACTATTGTTTTAGGAGTTGAAAAGTTGCAATTTGAGGTAAGTGGCCATCCACCATTCTAAACTTAAATTGTTATTTTTCTATCCACTTTATTGATGTTAAAGTATTGGATTATATTGAATTCTAGTTTTACGAAATTTGATTCTAAAGTATGATAATTTGATTTTAAGACTTGATTTCACCTTTATTTTTTGAAAGTTTTGTCGTTTAAATATATTGAAAATAATTACATATACATTATCTATATTTCTAAGTATGTAAGTTGTGTTTTAATGGTTATGGGATCAAGCATGTTTTGCTTATGTTATTACAACAATGTGATTTTTTATTTTTATAGATTTTCAAATTCTAAAAGTTCATGAATATGAATATGTATGTTTTCAATCTATTTTAATAGGTGTTGACTCTGTGCCCGACTACTGGGAAAATGTAGTTCATGACCCTTCTTACAGGGTATTAGGTAAGTATGATACGTAGTATAGGGTTTTGGGACCCAAACAAGCGCAGCGGAATTTAACTGAAACCCTCCAGGATCCAAGTGAAACGGGGTAAACCGGGTGTTCGAAAATTTTCATACCTAATTTTGGTTGAGATATCTCACCCAACTATAGAGTCAATTCACAAAACTTGAACAGTTGATGTGTTCAAGCTCTCTATGGTATTCACACGAGCCTCTCGGGATCACCACGCTTCCACCACATCCCGGAAGATGCGTTTCTCTTGCGCTCGAAGTGCTAGCTTGCGTCCTCCAAGGAATAGCAAAAGAAGGGTGCGGCTGTCTCTTTTGGAAGGCTAGGGCAAGGCTGTGAATTTCTCACTAAAAGTTATATTTATAGTGAGACTCAACTTTCAAGCCTAATGGGTTTCAAAGCCCTAATCCAATTAGGCTTTAATTTCGGACTTAATAATGGCTTAACTTTTGGGCCAATTATTAAGACGAAATTATCATGAAACCATAACCCAAATAATTAGTCCATGCACTCTAATAATCCAAATAGCTCTATGTGTGCAACCCAATAGGCTCTTACCACATTGGCAATGATCATAAATCACATTTATGATAATAAGCAATGAGCGGTATCTAGCAACACATCATTGCTGCCCAAGTGACAAGATTGTCAGTGATTCGACTAAACCTTTATGATCATTACCCATATATGTCGTTGTCCCTTTGTCCAAGATATCAAGACTAGGCATGAGACATGGAATGTGTCAAATCTCGCATAGCCCAATCTTTGGTTTTTTTATTACCGAGTAGACTAATTTAAATTGATGACATTGATATCGTATATCAACTCCTCCGAGCATGGCCATGCATTTTTCTAAGTCTCACTCTATCAAGGGACCCGAAGATATCACTCCCATTACATAGGAGGAACAAATCTCATCTTGATCATATAAATCCCTCCGCATGATATGTGATATACCCAATGACCTCATTCAAGTTCACTCAGTTACAACAACAAAGGGAAGTATCAAAGTATGTGACTTATATGTAGGGAACATTGATGACATTAGGTCAAAGGACTACATATACCATGATCACTATGAGAATCACTTATGACACTCATATAACGATCCATGTAGTGTTCTCATGGTGGGTCGGTCTAGTACACAAGTTCTCCAACTTGTACCCATATGTAGACTACATATATCATATTAGTCTCCACATATGCTAGTCGTTACGTATTATTGTAACCCGCTCCACAATAATACTAGACCAGGGACATTTGAGAATATCATTATTCTAAGGTTATAATTATGTTTACTACGTTACGCAGAAACAAAACAACACACATAGTTGCTGGATTAATGCCTTAATAAAAAATCATGGCTCAATGTGCAAAAATACAATCATCTCATGATTGGCTTTTGGACACAACACTAACACGCAGTGCACTATTCAGGGCTAGTCTTTCTAGGTGCTCCACTGATGACAATTCTTAGTCGGTCTATGATATGCTATAGTGATTAAATGTAGTTATTATATATGATGCACTACAGCAGTTATGTGTAGTTTTTCTAACATGACGTACTATAGCAGTTAAGTATAGTTATTCTGACATGATGTACTACAATGATTAAAGTATAGTCACAGCGATCGCCCTATTTACTATGTTAAGAAATATTATTTTTTGTTATCTGTTTTAAATTCCTCTGTTTTAACTAATGATTTCGGGTATAAATTTCATATTTGTTTTGCCATATTTTATGGTAAAGTTAATTATATTTGTTTCTAGCACTTATGTGGCTTTTTAATTTTTATGAGTATGGTTTTCCTAAAAATGAATATTCTAACATATTTATATGTTGATTATATTTTCTAATTAATATTGCATTTATAATATTTTCAATGAGATTGTTTTCTACTTGATCTCTATGTTATATAGATTGTATAAATCATTTTCATGTTTTATGGATGGTGGACATCCTACTGCTTACTAGGTATTTATGCTTACCTCCTATTTTCCCACTCATGCAGATAGCAAGAAACATAATATTAGCTAGTTGGGGAGTTACTACAAGAACTCAAGGTTTGATATAGCCTTAAAGTAAGATTTAATGTACATCATAAGCTTAGATATCTTGTATGAGATTTTTAGTTATAGTTGCTCAGTCACTCAATGCTAAAGACAAGTAATAAGTTTGAATTATAAGTTATGGTATTTTGGTTTTATTTGAAATATTTGTAGCCTTGCATGTTCGAGGAAATTTTATTTCTTCGCGTGTGTGGTGTGTCATTGTCCTGAAAGTCCTATGGTGGGTTTTGGGGCGTGTCACAGACAATCACAAGACACACTTATACAGAACAAACGGGCACATAAAAGTGTCTGTCAAATAAAAAACATTCAAGAACTTTCTACCTAAAGCCATTGAAAGCTATTGACAATGAAACCTTACATGCATAAACAATTTTCAGCAATAGCCTCATTTTCTTGCAAGTATCTTCAGTTCAGGAGATCCATTTAGGTTGTTTCTATTTCGACTGCCATTTCAATTTTATCCAATTCAAGCTTGTCATTAATTGTTTATTTTGGAATGTGTGTTTGAAGAAGATTTTCTAGTTGAATTTGTCCACTAATTCCAGGCATTCTGGACGACATGACATTTTGAAGTCTAAAAGCTCTCATACATCACACCCACTATAGCTTGATTACTTTTTGACATCTGCTTTTTAAGAGTTCAAATACTAGTAATTACCCTCACAGTCACATGAAAGTCAGAGATGACAGTTCAAGTAAAATTACTTTGTTGTTATTGATTATATTTAACTCAATAAAGTGGATTTCTTATTCATTATTTCTATTATTTAATATTTTTATAAACATATTTGATATACCATCAAAGTTAAGACATGAATCATGGCTCTTTTACGGAATTCAGCTCTCCTCTAGTTGCATCTTAAGCATTCCTCCTTTGTAGTTTACAGCTTGACGTGGGTTTCTCTTCAAGATGTTAGTGAATGAGTTTCACCAAGAAATATAGTCTAAGCCATTTATTTAGACTTTATATTCCTCTTTTCTTCAGAGCTAGGATCTTATGGTGTGAAAACAATATGGAGCCAATTACAACATACACCCATACAGAACAAGTGGGCACATGCAATGAAGTCTGTCAAATACAATGGGGTTTAAGAACTTACTACCCAAAACTATTGGGAAATCATTGACGATAAAGTCTTGCTTCCAAAAATGATTTCCAACAATGGCCTCAGTCCCTTTCAAGTATCTTTGATTGAGCACATCCTTTTGGGTCATTGCTGCTTTGATTGTTGTTTTGATTATGTCAAGTTCATTCATATCGTGAGCTACTTATTCCTGAATGTGTCTTATAGAGATTTGCTAGTTTAATTTCTTTATCAGTTCCAAACATTTCGAATGACTTGGTGGTCTAAAACCAAAACATTCTAACCGTTGTATTTAGGATAGCTTGACAACTTTGTCATATTTGCTTTTTGTGATTTCAAATGCTAGCAAGTTATCGTCACAGTCACATGGAAGCCGATGGTGACATTTCAAGTTGAATTGATTTGTTGTCTAATGTGTTTATATGATCATTATGAAAAATATATGTGCTTTACAAAGCTAATCAAACATATGTTACTAATTTTATTTAATTAACTAAATTAGATTTCTTCCTTATTATATGTATTATTTAATAGGAAAAACTATAGAAACCGCCATATGGTTTAGCCTAACTATCACACCCCAAAACCTATCCTCCCATATGGTTTAGCCTAATTGTCACACCCTAAAACCCACCCTTAGAATATCAGGACAATAGCACGACGCATGCTCGAAGAAATAAAATTTCTTCAAATATGCAAGCCTACAAATAATCCAAATAATCATAACTTATAATTCAAGCTTATTACTTTTCATTTGGCATCAAGTGGCAGAGCAACTGCAACTTGAAATCTTGTACATAATATCTCTAAGCCTATGGCATACATTAAATCTTACTTTAATGTTATCTCAAATCTTGAGCTCTTATAGTCACTCCCCAACTAGCTAACCTCATTTTTTTTTTCTATTTGCATGAGTGAGAAAAGAGGGATAAGCATGAATACCTAGTAAGCAGTGGGTTGTCTACCATTCCATAAAACATAAAAATTGTTTATAAAATGTATAATATAATGATTGAGTATAAAACAATCTTATTGGAAATATCATAAATTCAATATTAATGAGAAAATATAATAAATATATAAATATGTTAGAATATCCATTTTTAGGAGAACCATATTCATAAAAATTAAAAAAGTCATTTAATTGTCAAAAACAAATACATTTAACTCTATCGTAAAACATGGCAAAATAAATGTGGAATTCATACTTGAAATCATTAGTCAAAACAGAGCAGTTCAAAATAGATAACAAAATATAATATTTCTTAACATAGCAAGCAAGGTGATCACAGTAGCTACACTTTAACCACTGTAATACATCGTGTCGTAATAATTATACTTTAACCATTGTAGTACACCATAGGCCGACTAAGAATCACTATCGCTAAAGCGCCCAAAAGGACTAGTCCTAAATAGTGCACTGCAAAACAGAATAGAACAGAATAACCTAAGCAGAGAGTCCAAAACTACACTTTCCCAATAGTACAGACACAGAACCAATACCTATTAAAACATAGTGAAAACATATATATTCATATTCATAAACTTATAGAATCTAAAGGTACATAAAAATTATAAAATCATATCGATACATAAATAAAACATGCTTGATCCCATAATTATTGAAACACGACTTATATACTTAGAAACATAGATAATGTATATGTAACAATTTCAAATATATTTAAACAACAAAACTTTAGAATAAATTTTCAAATAATAAAGATGAAATCAAGGAAAGAAGTCCAAAGATTAAACTATTTATACTTTAAAACCAAAGCTTCAAACCCTTTCCTGCACATTCTCATTTGTCAGTTGTTCAATTAATGGTGTTGCTCACTCTATTGTCCGAAAGGGATTAGAGTTCTTAGGCAGGTTGTCTTGGGGAGATCCTTTTCCTTATTGGCTGTGTAATGCTTTCTTAAGTGATCATTAGATTTGGCTCATAGGTCTTCTTTGAAAAAAAAAAAAACACCTAGAATTTAATGTAATTCAATACTTTAAAATCAACAAAATAGGTAAAATTCATTTGATGCCCCTAACATTTTCATGTTGTCCTAAAAGGGTTTCTAAATTTCATTTTGTTATCGTAAAGTCCCTAACCTCCCAATTTTTGTTCCAAGCGTGGCCTTTCTGTCAATTTTATGGTTAACTTTGATAAATTTTTTGTGGTAAACGCCAACTCTAGTCAATACATTTTTTTCTCTCGTCAAAGCACCCTCAAACCAACACTTCAACCCCTCGTTCAAAGAGTTTACCTATTTTTATACCTAAAAAATTCTCAATTCTCTCCCTCTTCTATCTTGAACCTACCGCCATATCTCTCAGACTGTTGTCCGCCTTGCCCATATCTCTAGGCCATGCTTCACCCTCGCCATCGTCCGCCTAGCCCACGTTGTCGCGTGCACATGTCTACCACCTCCTCCTCTAGGCTCACGCATCCCTCACTGTTGTGATCTACTGAAGAGAGCTTTTCAGAGCTATAAACAAGGAAAATGAGACAGCCTGAATCCGAGTGCATGGGCGAGTGAGGTTCGTCATGATCGATTAGTTATTGCTGTGAATCAAGGGGCTAAGCCTTATTAGGGGGCAACACAACTTTAGTATGTTGCCACCACAAAATAATCGCCTCAGGCCAGCCTGACCTCTTCATCTCTGCTATGATCTAAAACTTCTCATCTCATCTCTCCAAGGGCGTTGCGAATGGCAAGCAACAACTAGATCGGAAGGAGAGGCAATTAGGTGTGGAGTTAACATCACCGAAGGTGGTCAAATCCAAGAGGGAAAACGATTGTGGCAACGCAAGATGACGTTTGGGTGAGCAACAATTGGGTCTGCTGTTGCTCAAATCTTGACGATTAATGGTGAACAAGTATGAGCACGACACGCTATCATGGCTGTCGGGTTGGGCATGGACCATGCACGTACACCCGTGTCCTTCGTGACATATTTTTCAGCCATTTGTTTTGGCAACTTTGAAATGAAAATGAGGTGAGGGTCGGGCAATTTAAAGATTTAATTTGTTCTTGTTGCTGATTTGATTTCTCCATTTTTCGTATCCATTGTAACTGATTATATACTGTGCATGTGACCGAAGTTGATTATGAAGAGAGGAAGAGTGGCGAAGTACGGATTGGCGAAGCAAGAGAGGGGATGACCGGGAGTGGGTCAGATTGGAGATTATGAGAGTGAAAGAGGAAGAGGGGGAAATAGCGGTTGAAATGTTAAATTTACTAGCTTGGGGAGTGCTTTGAGTGGGAAAAAGAAAGGCCTAAATCCATATTTAGCCATTAAACTTCAAGAGCTTGGATACATAACCCCTTTAACTTTGATTGGGTTGAACTTACCCCTTAAACTTTGCAGAGTAGGACACATGACCCCTCCATCTAATGGAATTGCCAACTTCATCATGGTCAGTTACCTAGTTGAAAAAAACTGATAACATTGGTCAAGACTAAACATTTCCAAACTAATGAAGAACAAATAGGAATTACACCATCGAACAATCTATCTGGCCGGCATCCACCTGATGTTCAGAAAGTTAGCTGTGTATGGCAGCAACGCCGACGACTTGATGATCTCATTGAGCACCTCCTTCTTCTCGGACCTGATTGTCAGGTTAGCGAATAAATCGAGCACTGCTGGGTTAGAGAAGACCTTGTCGACCTTCTCGATGTTGGCACTGGTGGAGTCGAGTATGTCATTGTTCTTCGCCACATTGGTGAGAGCGCTCACGTAGCTGGACACCAGGGTGGCCGACATCCTGATATGGACATAGTTTCTGGCGTTGAAGGGGAGTTTCAGCAAAGGGAAATAGGCGGTGAAGGATACGGCAATAGGGATTCGCATGACAGATGAGAGAGAAGCAGGAGAGCTGATTTTGTGTTGCATTCCTAAATATGTCTTTATTAATCTAGAAATTTTTAATCTTGACCAATTTTATCAGTTCGTTTCAACTAGGTCACTGACAATAACGGATGTTGGCCATTCCATTAGATGGAAGGGTATGTGTCCTATTTTGTCAAGTTTAGAGGGTGAGTGCGATCGAGTCAAAGTTAAAGAGGTTATCTGTCCCAGTTTGTAAAGTTTAAGGGCTAAATATGGATTTAGACCAAGAAGAAAAGTATGACTAAATTGGTTATTTTTTGTCAAGATTCTGATAAATTTAACTGTAAAATTGATGGATCACAATTGGAACAAAATCTGGTAGGTTAGGGACTTTGAGAGTACAAAATGGAGGTTAGGAACCTCTTTAGGACAATGCCAAAGGTTAGACACCACAAAAGAATTTTACCCTCAATAAAATGAATATTAAAATAATAATTTAAGTTTAGAATGATAGATGGCAACTTATCTCAAATTACAACTTTTTAACTCCCAAAACTTACCTCAAATTGCAACTTTTTAACTCCCAAAACAATGGTTTAGTCACCTAAAATAATTATATAAAATCCTAAGTCAAAACCATACAAAATTAAGAAATAACCCAAAATATTCTGTGAGTGGCCTAAAAAAATATTTCTGGAACCTAACAACTCACTGAATTGGTGTTGATAGCCTCAGGGACTGGTATTCACACCTTAAAGACCCACTATGTAATTAGTCCGATTTTACTCTAGAGCATACTTTTTCGTTTTCTCCTCTTCCAGCCCACTGGACTGGACTCGCCGGAATTGGCTATTTTCCGGCCATACCTTACCCAAAATCGTCTCTAATTCATTCTAAGCACTATCAAACATCTATTATCTCTTTTAATATCTGGAACTATCAAAATCCTACCCAAATAATTTTATCCCTTCTTAAACTTTTATGAACATCTATGATATAGATATACAAGAAAATACTAAATGACAACTCACCGAAATTACTTTTTTTGAAGAGAAAAATCCAAAGTATAATCTTGATCTTAAATCTTTACTTCTTCTTCTTGATTGAAAAGAACCATAATCACATAAGAGTTCCACGAAAGTTTATATAGATTAACTTAGCACTATTCTATTATGTTTCTAACTCTCTTTCTCTATTTACTCTAATTTTTTTTTCCTTTTTACTTTTTTTCTACACTTCAATAACCAACCAAGGCTTTAATGGTTATTATATTATTATTTTAACTTAGCTTTTCTATCATTAACTAAAACAAACTAACTTAATAAAATTTCAGGTTTACATAGTAAATTTAATTTTAGAGTCATTACACTAACCATCTGTAAGCTAATGATCAGGTAGAGGTAATCAACCGAACGATATGAATGATCTGAACAAGCGGTTTATGGATGCTAAGGGCAAGGGGCTCAACGAGCTGCCCTTAGTCCTCTAGCTAGGACTATAGTCTATGGAGCAGCAGCCTGGGAAGCCACCAGGGAAACACCATTCCCCTTGGCATACAGAGTTAGATTGGGCTTGATCATGCACGCAAAATCATTTTGTGAAGTTCAAGTCTTGGTTCTTATGTGGCATTAAACATGATACCATACTTGTGCTGATCTTGGGAGAATTAGGGCTAATCATACAAGTAATTTCTAAATCTTTCTGGAGTTGGAAGACTTTATTCTTCTCTTTCCTTTCTTAATTCTAGTTTAAACTGTATGCTTCTTGGAAGTTTATTCCGCTGATAATTTGCTTGACAACTTATTTCTCAATGCAAGAAGGCTGTTGCATGCAATGAAGTCTCTTTCTTCATTCTAGTTTGAACTGTAACATACGTTACATTTTTAAGATCTCTTTTATAGGTCTAAATACTAGGTTTACCCCAGTTATTCTTAGAAGTTTTATTCTTTGATGCCATATCGATAAGACATTAACTGCATATCTAAGAACCTTTGTTTTTATAGATCTTCAGTTGTGTTATTTACAATTAATAGTATCTTTTAAAAAAACACACTCAAAATAAAAGCTTAGGTAAACATTTACAAGACCTATGAAGACGGATGAATTATTGACAAAAAAAGTTCGTGTGGTTAATGTATCCAAGCTTATTATTCAGGAGGGAGGAAAATATGACCGAGAAAGTAAGCCAAAGTGACTCTTCAATCATCTACATGTCAAAAACCCAGGAACGATTCCTGGTAACTACCAGGAGATGAAGCTCTAAAATACTGTAAAAATGAGACCAGTAAAGCGTTGTGGAAATAAGCACTTCTCAACAAAGCTCCAGACTTGAGGTTCAACTCTCAAGCCCTTTTAGCTATCTCACCAGCATCATCGTCCTCATCACGGACATCTTCAAAACCTGCAACCACTTCCTCCTTTCCTCTTTCACCGTCACCAAATTGATGTGTGGTTCCACCACTGAAACTTGCACCAGCTCTTCCTTGATATCCACCAGTGTCGCTGGAAAAACCATCGGTTTTGATGTGACCACCAAAGCTGTACTTGCCTGATTGATCAGCACTGCTGAACCCAATACCAGTTGCAATACCACCAACAGATTCACCCGTGTCACTACCACCACCAGCATTACCACCTAAGTTTCCACCTGATTGATATTTGTCACCTATACCAGCACCTGCATGGCCACCTGTGCTACTGGTACCAGAATTCTGACTTCCACCAGCACTATCAACACCGTCCCAACTTCCACTACCCAGACCACCTTGGTTCCTGCTTGCATAACTGGCAGCACCACCATAATTTTGTTGGCTTCCATAACTAGAGTGGCTATATCCACTGTTACTTCCAAACCCTATATTACCTCCCTCATTCCCATCAAGTGAACTAACATGTCCACCATAGTTACCATTTTGAGAGCTGCTTCCATAAGTGTTCCCTACGCCTCCCTGGTCATTTCCTGCAAAACTATTCCCAGCCGCATAACCAGCAGCACCACCATAATTTTCTTGGCTTCCAAAACTAGCATTGTTATATCCAGTGCTACTTCCATATCCTACATTGCCTCCTTGATTCATATCAGATGACCCCAGATTTCCACCATAGCTACCATTTTGAAAGCTATTTCCACCCGCATAACCAGCAGCCCCACCATAATTTTCTTGGCTTCCATAATTAGAGTTGCTATATCCAGTGTTACTTCCATACCCTACATTGCCTCCATAATTCCCATCAGATGAACCTAAATTTCCACCATAGCTACCATTTTGAAAGTTATTCATGCCTGCATAACCAGCAGCATCAGCATAACTTTCTTGCCTTCCATAATTAGTGTTGCTAGATCCACTGCTACTTGCACACCCAGCATTACCTCCTTGATTCCCATCAGGTGAACCAAAATCTCCACCATAGCTACTACTATTTTGAAAGCCACTTCCATAATTGTTTCCATAGCCAGATGGCGCACCATAGCCTCCAGATGGGCCCCCATAGCCATCGTTATAGCCTGTTCTTCCAGGGAAACGCTGCCTCTCATTTGCAAATTTTACACTTATACGACGGCCAAAAAGATCCTGTACAAGGACGTAGAAGAAGTCAAACTTGAGTTAGTAAATTAATGAACATAGCTATTACTTTCCACACTAAACTAACAATTTAGTGAATATGATATTATTTTTGTGAAAAAAAAAGATAGGCATATAAAAAAGAGAAGAACAGACTAGATCAGTCCCTGTGTAAAATGGAAAATGGTTAAGCTACTGTTTGGGATCTAAAAGCAAACTAAACAAGTTTAGCAAATACAACAGGCAAAAAGTTTAGGTGCATCTATGTCCTATATATATAGATGTTTTTTTTTTTTTTTTTCCTGAATACAAACATAGTGGAGGAGGAATATTTGATTGACCAGAATTCAACAGACCATAACTTTTCAACTTACAAATCGAGCCAGCGACAGTTCGAATTTTGTAGCAGCTTATGTACCTAATCGTTGCTAGTCTCAAGCTAAACATATTCACAATTTTACAAATCACAGTAATAACTTCTTAGCAGTCCGTGTCTCATTAGTAACAAATTTACAAGCGTTAGTATGTCACAGTTTTTTTCCAAAGAGATAATTACCGTTTCATCCAAAGCCTGGATTGCACTAGAAGCCTCCTCAGTACTGTTGTAGGTAACAAACCCAAACCCTTTGGACCTTCCAGTTTCTCGATCCACAATTATTCTTGCTGCAATACATATTAACAATACATCATCACATCAATTATGAAAACCAACAGAAAATATAGCTTCTGTTGACGTGAAAACTAAAACATTCCAATACAATATCTTTAACAATGGGCCTGACTATAAACAGATAATACGGAAACCCAGAGATTTCAAAACAACAATCATGACTGGACAGTACACTAATACACATGCATTTGGACCCAGACTGAGTGAATGTAATAAAATTCCTATAAATACTTTTTGATGCTTATATCATCATTGTCATCTTCTATGTAATTTGAAAGAATGTAGTAGTATATTTAAGCATCACCAGAAGTTGCTAGCATTTAAAAGTTAACTCCCTTAAACCCTGAAACTTAAAAAATCTGTCATGGCCACTATCATCACACCTTGAACAACTTCCCCGTATTTGCTAAATGCTTCACTCAGACTTTGCTCATCCGTCTGGTATGATATACCTGCATTTAGAACATGCAAAGCCTTAGAACAAGAAAAGGGTAATAAAGTTGCAGTACCAGGATAGAAAAAAGAGAAAGCCAAGCATACCCCCAACAAATACTCTTGAGCTTGGTGTAGTGGACATGCAACGTAATGCTTGAAAGAAGGATGGCCTTGTAACAGGTGCACCCACACTAATTTGCTTACTTGCAGTCTGCCTGAGTATAGTTCCAACTTTACTTATGAAAGCCATTGAATTTACCTATGAAAAATGAAAACTGGGGAAAGAAAAAGATCAGGCAACAAGTTTGGTGATTAAATGAAAGAGAATGGAAAGAAAAAATGCGACGAGAAACAACAAAGACACCTTTGGTCATACCATAAGTTCAATGAAAACTTACAAAGCATAGCTTCAATAGGGGGGTCAGGGAAAAAGTAATAGATCAAACAAACAACATATATCATATGCTTTCATTCCTAAAGGACTGCCAACTGATGATGAGGTCCTTTACTATTTGCCATTTGGATCAGGGGAAGCCAATCCTACTAGATGATTGCCACGTGAAAGAAATGCAAATCAATGGTTGCAGAGCAACAGTGGTGTATGCTTCATTTTTTTTTCTTTTTGTTTTCCTTTCTTCTAGCATATTACAAGGTAGGCTTATCACACCAACTTCTTCCTTCCCAAAAAAAAAAAATTCATCCATTGCTTTTCCCCTCTTTTAACGGACACATACTACAACAAATATTGCATGCCACATGATGCAACTTGTCATTGGTGATGTTTTCATGTCCATAGCTATTTTCTTAATCATGTTGGAAAAATATATACTGCTTTTGATAACTGAATTCTTTCTTTTTCGAAATTCATCCCCTTGGATAAAATAAACTAACATTTCAGCTTCAGATTCCTCCTAACATTTCAACTGCTGCTACAAAGAGGTTCAAAGTATTGACAACTTCTATAAAGTTACCACTAGTTATTGACATGGAAAATGGTCTGAAAAGACTGGCTCTCTCCAGTCTACATAATCGACAGGAGAGGAACCCCATCAACCAACCAAAAGCCTTTCAAGTGCATATGCAATATGACCATAAGCACGCAAAACAGAACCCACATCGAAAAGGCTTATAGTAAGGGACAAAGAAAGGGGAAAACACCTACAGGTGCTGGTTCTGACGTTTCTGATCAGCCTATCACAGAAGAAATTAAAAAAAGCATTCGTTTTGTGTTCATTTATAAAAAAAAAAAACGATTTTAAGGGAAAATTGAAGTTCCCCAACGAAGATGACCTTGCGTCTGATATTTTCGATTTGACTTCATATTCGTTGCGTCCTAGAAAAGTTTGATAAATTTTACTGCTTGAGGAGAAGATAGAGAAAGAGAAGAGCTCCACTTCTGAAATCCACTTTCCCGAATCAATCATAACCAAATTAGGAGAGAGAGATCAAGATAGGACTCCACGAAAACCTAACGATCAAATTCAACATAAAAGGCATAATGAAACAACAACGTCAAAGAAACTGAGCTAAGAGAAGCGATTAAATAGAAAAAGCAGCTAGAACCGAAAGCATAAAGCTATGAAATGAAGTGCTGAGGCAGATATAACCAGGAGGGAGTTGTACCTTAGAGCTTCAGTAAGAGTTGAGATGGTCTCTGTTCTTCCCCCGTCTCGCCAAAACCCCTTTTAGGGTTTATGTAGGTCTCACGGGAAGGACGGGTAAACATTACAACATTAGACAAGTTAAATTTCTGAACAAGCCCCTGAGGTTTAATGAAAACTACACGCATCGGTCTCTTGTTTGAAATCGTACGGTTTACCTAAAAAACGTCATTATCCTGGTTGGCCTAATCGTTAGGATTGTGGCTATCATAACAAGGGGAACGGTTGGCCACTGAAAATGCCCTTGAAATGTCTCGGTTTTTAAGTGAGCTTCACTCTTTCCTCTTTAAGAAATTCATTATTTCTAATTTTTATTTTTGGGCTTCATAAATTATAGAATTTTAATTAGTATACAATTAAGTGAGAAATCAAAAAGAAATTGAATAATGCATCAAAAGAAACATTATTTAATTTCTCTCAAACACAATTGTTTCTGCATTGCAAAATAGAGTCAATTTTCTTGCTCTATGATCACGTCGAAATCCTTGTTAGAGTTTTTTTATTTCAATAAAAAAAATATCTATAAGTGATAAATTCTTAACGTTTCCATTCTTATTTATAGTTTCATTACTATTAAAATTTCCTCCTATACATACATACATATATGTATATATACCTCCCAGTGGTAGATTTATGTGGTTTAAAATTGTGTCCATGGACCCCATTTTTATTTAAAAAATATAAGTAAAATGTACATAAAATTAAGTATAGACCCTATTTTAGTTTCTTATTGGACCTCACTATTTCAAATAAAAATCTAGAAAAAAAACAAACGTAATAATATATTCACAAGAACGAAATTGTTAACACAAAAATTTGAGTCACTCATTACAAACTTTTTCTTTGTCATTCTTCTTTCTTATCTTAAAATCATAGCTTAAATGTAACATTAGCTCTTATATTTTACTTAATTAGTTTAGTTAATCTTTAAATTACTAGTCAATATACACTACTAAAATATCACGCTTTTCCAACTGCTAATTAGTCGTTGGTAGTTACCAACGCGTAGAACCGTTGGTAATTAGTTTCCAACGTGCACGCGTTGGTGAGGGTTTCAAAAAAATTTAACAATTTTTTTTGATTTTTCCAACGTGCAAAACCGTTGGTAAATTTTTTTTTTTTAAGGTTGATTTTACCAACGGCTAGCCGTTGGTAAATCTTTTCCAACGTGCACGCGTTGGTGAGGGCTTCAAAAAAAATTTACAGTTTTTTTTTCCAACGTGCAAACCGTTGGTAATTACCAACAGTCTTAGCTGTTGGTAAAATTCCAACTTCCAGCAGTTGGTGAATTTTTTTTTTTTTTGAACTTTACCAACGGCTTAAGCCGTTGGAAAATTTTTTAGTGAAATGGTGCGTTTTGATTTTTCGGTTTTAAAACCCACCCCCCCAGCGCCGCGAAACCCAGCTCGTCTTCTTCTTCTTCTTCTTCTGTTCTTCGCCTCTATCTCCCTCTGCGTTATTGACATCCCACACGCACACACAGCACGTTCGTTTGAAGACCAAGGGGTGAAATTGCTTCGTTGAGCTTAGTAAAACGTGGATCTGGTCTTCATTTCGTTGATCTATAGGTTAGTGTGAATATTTTTCAATTTTTTGTATCGAATTTGGATCGGTTGTTTGTTGATAATGGGTTTTGATTTTCGTTGTTGTAGCTGATTTGAAGCTATTTTTAGGTATTTGAAGCAACTGAAGTCGGATTTGAGGTATGTTTGTTTAGAAAGTATTTTTAATTTTTTTATTTTTTGAAAATTAGTTAATATTCCGATTATTTCATTGTATTTTGGAGTAAAATTTGTGAAATATTTGTGATTTATTGTTGTTGATGGTTGGATGTGAACTATTTCGGTGACCCATTATAATTTAACATTTATGTGCAATTTATTAGTTTTTTCTGAATTTTTGGATTAAATAAAAAATAGAAAATAATTACTTTTAAGTAAAATGTGTGGGTAATATATGTATATGTCAAAATATTGAGTTTAATTAAAAATAGTGAAAAATTTATTGTCAATTAATTGATTAGGTGGTATATTTAATATTTGTGTAAAATTAGTTTCTATATTTAGATATAATAAATAAGTACTTTGGAAGTAAATTATTTAGGTTGTATATTTATGTGTGAAATTATTTAGTTTAATTTAAAATAGTTAATAATAAGTTGTAAGTAAATTGATTAGGTAGTTTATTTAATTGTTGTGTAAAATTACTATGTAAGTAATCTACACTTAAATTTACTATCACTTAAATTTTTATTTGTTTAGAACATATTTTTAATTTTTTTATTTTCCAAAAAATAGATAATATTCCGATTATTTCATGGTATTTTGTAGTAAAATTTGTGAAATATTGGCGATGTATTGTTGTTGATGGTTGGATTTGAACTAGTTGGGTGACCCATTATAATTTAACATTTATGTACATTTTCTTAGTTTTTTCTGAATTTTGGGATTAAATTAAAAATAGAAAATAATTACTTTTAAGTAAAATGTGTGGGTAACTTACCAACTGCTAGCAGTTGGTAATTTACCAACTGCCAGCCGTTGGTAACTTACCAACGGTCGGCAATTGGTAAATACAACTACGCGATGGAAACCGAGTCCTTTACATGACCGTTGGTAAGTATCAACGTGTATTTTACCAACGTCTACACGTTGGAATTTACCAACGTATTATTAGTTGCGCGTTGGTAAAAATTTTTCCAACGTATCGAATACCAACTGCTGCGCGTTGGAAAATTACAGTTGGTAAAGTCGGTTATTTTAGTAGTGATATAAGCATTGGACTTTACAAATCAAGTTAAGCTCAAAATTTTCAAGCAAGTCATGTTAATCCCTGATAAACTTGTCAATGTAGTCAAAGGAATATGCTATTCTACACTTGTTGTTAGCATAAATTTACAAAATCTGCTATATTTAGATTAATTTATCGTAAAAATTTTGAATTAGTAGATTTATAGGCAATCCACCTTGAAAAGTAAGTTGCCTTTAAATATTTTTTTTTTAAAATTAACTAAATATCTAATACTTTACCTATAAAAGTAACAATATTATTTCTCTTTTGAAATTAATTTTTAAAGTTTCTAAATAATATTAAAGACTTATTCAATTTAAAGTTAAATTCAAAGCATAAACATTTAGTGGCCATAGAAGTACTTTCTTTTGAAAATCAATAAAATTTAATAACTTACTTTAATTAAAACAAAAGGTTACTCAAATAATATTTATTTGTATTTATACTATTAGGAATTAACACAAAGAATTTTTATTTAGATGGTTGTGTTTTTTTTTTATTTTGCACTAAAAAATTATATTAACTCTAGATAGTTGTGTTATAGTTTAAAATTTAACATTTAATAATTCAAATTTTAGGATTGATTGTAATTTAGACTTATATATGAACCCCACTTTGAAAATATTATAGCCTAGTGGTCCAAAGAACAACCCATTTATTACACCCTGTGTGGGTTTGGTATGGTCTCCTCTAAACACAGATTTTTCAAAGCTAATAAAGAGAGTGTGTTGCTTACAAATCCCACAGAAGTTTAAAATTTTTTTGTGGAAGTGTTTGTTGAATGCTCTTCTGACAAGTAGTAATCTTGCCTCCCATGATGGACTTCAGAGTTACATACGTCATTAATGTAATGTAGAATAAAAGACAATGCTTCATCTTTTCTAGGGCTGTTATAGATCTATAGACATATGTGGTACCTTTTGCACCACTCCGCCTCTAAATAGCACTCACACCTTTCAGGCATGTCTGTCTTATTTCCTAGCTTCCTACAATAAATGATCATTTAAATGGGTCACTTTTTTAACCTATAATCTTTGGATTATTTAGCTAAGAAGAAATTAGTGTGTTTTCCGTAATGCACCAGTCGATTCCTAGTCCCTGATACCAAGACAAAAGCCATTATGCTGTAAATGTCTTCATCTAAAGACTTCTTGTTAGTGCAAAAGGTTCTTTTATACAAACCATCCCAACAAGTTTTATCAGTCATTAGCTATAGGAAAATGATGGCTCAAGACCAAAATCCCATTATATTTGTGGTTGATGGTCCATGCATAGTTCTTTAGGCCTTGGAGCAGTCGTCTAGTTATGGATGGAAACTAATGTTTGTAAAAGGTTTGCATTCGAGCCTAATGGACTTTCGGGCTAAGCTCGAGCCTTTCTTGAGCCGAGCTCGAGCCTCAAAATTCAAGCTTAAGTAATTCAAACTCGAGCCCGATTAGTACCTAGGCTTAAGCTTGGCTCAACCCCTTTACATCCCTAGCTATACTAGCGGCAATTAATGTTGCAAGGTTTGTTTTTTTTTTACATATTACCTTTCTTTCAGACTTTTCATAGGGCCTGGAAGTTCTTCATGTTTAGAAGCCACCAAACCCAACATTGGCAAGTACTATAGTCTAGGTTGTTGATGTGATGGAAAGGTTTAATTGTTGTTTATTGGCTAATTATAGCTTTGTGATTGTGTGTTTCTTTGACGCATAAACTAGTAGCTTCTTTACTCCTTTAGACTTCCCCTTGGTTATATATAGATATATGTATGTATGTATGTATATATGTATGTATGCACTTTCACTTTGTTATTTACTTCAGTAAATTTCATTGTTTATTGTTATATTAATTTCTTCAAAATTAATTTCATCTCCCTATTATCCTGTGTTGTCAATATCAAAGCTAGGGGAAGTAGACTGTTAAGATTTATGTTCTGGAGCAATTAAAACAATTTTCTAAGTCCATCAATGTGTGCGTGCGTGTGTGTGTGTAGGCAAAAAGGGAAGTTGCTACTAAAGTTTATGAAAAAGAGTAATTTTGCCACTAATTTTTTTTGCACACAAATTTATAATTAGTTTTTTCATTGTCCATTAAGCAGTTGAAATATTTTATTTATTCAGAGAATATTATACAACACAACTCTTAGACTAGCCCTAATAAGTTTTCTCCTTAGCTCATAGCTACTCAAACATTTCACAATACTAGAATGAGTCAAAACTCTATATTTGAGCAAAGACCCCTATTGCTGAGTATGCTTGTTTTCACCTTCCCATTGTCGTGAAACAACCCTCCAACATTATTGTCATCGATCCTTTATTATAGAACTACAACATCTCTAGATTTAGTCTAACTTGTATCAATATACCTCTGTTTGGTTAGGTTTGTCCTAAAAAGTGTTGTCGAGATGAAGGGTGGAGAAGGTACAAGGAGGTGAAAATGATGAATTTATAAATTTAAGAGTCAGTGAGCTAGGTAAAGAAAACTTGGAATTAAAACTCACATTTTTTTCACTTTTGCATATTTTCTTTGTAAGTAATTTTAACTGCTGATAGCAGATTTGCTCCCAATACAAAATGTTGACGGCAAATTTGTATTTTTCAAAAAGATTCATGAAAATTTGCCTGCAAAAAAAAAAAAGGAAATCAATTGCAAAATTACTCTATCCATAAACTTTAGTCCCCTTTTGTCTAGACACACATTCTCGACCTCTCCATTTCGACATTTGTGTTTGTATATTATTACAATAAATTACTATTTTTCAAATACATTATTTTTGTTATGGGTAAAGAAAATTGTAGGTGTAGATTTGTTTTATAACTGTGCTTTTGTATGTAGAACGATGATAAGATGGTTGAGTTGTATTTTCTTAAGTCAGCCTAACTGAAGCCACTATAGTGGCATAACATATATATAAAAAGAGTAGATAAACCCATGACTCATACAACTTATTCCTCACAATGCAGACGATACTTTTCCTTTCTATTTATAAATCTTATATTAGCTTTATTGATACCTATCATCAAACATGGTACATTGTTTTTGCCACCAATAAGACCTAAATTTGTTCTAAATTTTATTTTTTTATTTGTTAGATTTCTAATAATTTATAAGATGCAAGTATGAATGATAATTGAGTGGGTCATTAGGTCAGATTTGTGTTAGATCATTCACATTTGAGTTTAATTGGGTTGCCATAAATTTGGATCCTAGTCGTGTCATTTGGGTTAAGTAGATTTTCAGGTTCAGGTTGAGTTGGGTCGGCCTTATTTGGGTTCGGAATCAATATAAGTCGGGTTAATTTTAGTTTCTTGTGAATTTGAATCAGATTTCAATTCATATTTGGGTCGACCTAATGGATTTATTGAAGTTAAGTTCGGGTTCTCTCAAGTTCAGACATTGCGTTATTTTGGGTTCGAGTTATTCAAATTAAGGCCAATTTGTTTTCGGGTCATTTCAAATTTTCTTAATTTTCACTTAAAATGAGTTTAGGTTCAGGCTAGGTAATGGTTGTTGATTTTTCAAGTCAAATTTTGGATTCGAGTGCATTAAATCAGGTCATTGGGTCTACTTTAATTTTGCCATCTCCGATGTAGGAAAGAAAATTTGGATATTTCAACGATAATATATCATTGAGAAATTTGTTTGGCTAAGTTTCTAAATGTTTATTCTTCAAATCAATTGAAAATTTCTTAAGGTTGAATGTTTCAAAAATGTAAGAAATTGTTCTCATACCACAATTATCCAAGTGATGCTTTGCCAATGGGTTCTTGGTCCATATGTTCTTCTCCAGTAATAATTTGGATGAGCAAGAAGCGCAAACCAAAGGCCACTTGTAGTTTTAAATTATATCGTACTGCTCTATTTTAGTTTTGAAATTTTTTCATTTTTTAAATTAGTTCCAAAACTTTATTAAGTTGCCAATAGTTATCCTTAAATCTACTATAATATAGTTACTCTCAACATAATTTATAGAAAGAAAAAATTAATAATTTAAATAGTCAATTAACTGCAAAAAAAACTGTTTCACTGCTTGAAGTTACTAGAAATAGAGTTATTGTCCAATTTAAAATAAAATCTAAAAAATTGATTTAAAAAAAGGAATAAGTTTTATGGCTAACAGCTCTCAGAATTGTAAAGCTTTCGGACTCATTTAGAGATGTGAAACTGAAATGTTTTATAACTAACTATTAATTGTTGCTCAATTAATTATCCAAAATATATTACACAATTTGAATTTACTGAAATACGGTTATGTGATACTTTATACTAAAATTATGTTATTTTGAAGGAAATTTTATGCTCTACAGGTATCATAGGAGCGTTGCTTTCTATGACTATATTTTTTGGGTCAAAATTTCATTGTTTTTAGGGGTATTTGGGCCTTTAAAGTTTCCGTTGATTTTGTTTCATAATTATTTTCAATTTTCTTAATTATTTTGGTTTAGGGTTTCTTTATAAGCCTATAAATAGGCATTTTTTCATTATTATAAGACAATCTATCCATAATATTAAGTATTTCAGAGTTTTTAGCTTTCTCTATGAGTGGATTCTCATTTTTCTTGTTAATTAAGCATGTTGTTTGATCAATCTTCATTTCTTGCTTTGTAATAGTTGGTGATGCTCTTGTCGCTCTTAAACACCCATAGGTCATCTTCCTCAGAAAAATTGATTAGTAAGCTATATACTACTCGTAACTTTTGGACACAAGTGCATCAAATCACATGATGGGAAATGTTAAATTGTTGAAAAATATAATTGGTATGGCACCATGCCCAGTTAGTTTGCTAGATGGTAAAGAAACCATGGCAGTAAAAAAGGGTGACGTGATGATTACGGAAGGATTTGTGTTGAAACATGTTTTATTAATTTCAAAATTAAACTGTAACTCTATCTCACAGTTAGCTAATGAACTGAATTACATAATCACTTTTTCTAATGAGCTATGTGTGACATAGGACCGCAATACAAGGTTGCTGATTGGAATGGCAAAATGGCAAGATGAGGTCTATCTTTTTCTCATTGTGGCTTCAGCATGAGCCTATAGGACAAGTGGGTTAGATTCATATACTTTGTGGCATAAGTGGCTAAGACACCCTTCTGATTAAGCTGTTGGTTTACTTTCTAAAGTGAGTAATTATCAAGAAAAAATAAGATGTGGATGTCTACTCCAAGGCCAAACAGGCACAAGACACTTTTTCTCAGAGTAATAATAAAGCAATTAAACCTGTTGCATTGATGCATTGTGATGTGTAGGGTGCTTATCGTGTTCCTACATTCTATGGTGTCATTTATTTTTTTACTATTGTTGATGAATACTCCGTAGTTTGAATTTATTTTATGCTTGAAAAAAGGAAGATTGCGACAATTCTTAAAAATTTTTGTACTATGGTTTTGACACAGTTTAATAAATGGGTGAAGACTGTGCATAGTGATAACGAAATTAAATTTATATGCCTGTAAAAATTATTTTGCTGGACAAGGAATTATTCACCAGAGTTCATGTGTAAAGACGCCACAGCAAAATAAGCTAGTGGAATGCAAGCATAGGCATATATGAAATGTTGCACATGCATTGCATTTCTAGGCCAACCTTCCTATAAAGTTTTGGGGTGAATGTGTAATGGCTGCAGGGTATTTGATAAATCAAACTCCTACTACTTTGCATGGTGGAAAGGCACCCTATGAGGTATTGTTTGGAGAAGCACCAAGTTGCAAACACATTTGTATTTTTGTGGGCTATCTTTATGGAAAGAAAGGATAACAACTGTATGATCTAGAGACTGGGGAATATTTCATATCAAGTGATGTTGTGTTATCTAAACAAGAATTTCCTTACGTTGCCTGTTCATCATCAACCAATGAGATATCTGCCCCTAGTCCTGTGTATGGTGACAATGGTGTGATTAATTATCTTGTGGACATTGGTGTTGGTGAGGAGGAAACTATTCATAGCAATGACAATATAGTGGTAAAGGGGAGCATAAGTGGGGAGGAGTTCCTTGAGAGTGATAAAAGACAAAGTGTTTTTGAAGTGATGCAACCAGAGATGTTAATTACACTACCAGATTAACAATTGGGTCATAGACACAAGGAAAAATGGATTATTGAAAAATCAAATGACTATATATGGTACACGACATGATGCTTAGACCTCTCTCCTGTTTCATCTGCTTTATCGTCATCCTTCGGTACGCCATATCCTATAGCTCATTATGTGACTTGTGCTAATTTTTCTATAAGATAGAAGAAATTGTTGGTAGTAATAACAGTAGGAAAAGAGCCTACAAAGTTTTCTAAAGCGATGCATGACCCAAAATGGCGTGATGCTATGAAACAAGAAATTTACACATTAGAAAAAAATGGAACTTGGACTTTGGAGGACCTACTACTAGGAAAGAAATTACTAGGCTGTAGATGGGTATACAAGATTAAATACAACTCTAACAGTATAATTGAACGACACAAGGCTCGACTAGTGGTTTTAAGTAACACATAAGTTGAAGGTACCGATTATAATGACACATTTGCCCCTGTCGTGAATATGTTGATTGTTTGAACTTTTCTAGCAGTTGCAGCTGCACGGTGTTGGAAATTACACTAGATGGATGTGCATAATGATTTTTTATATGGAGATCTAGTAGAAGAGGTATATATGTGCCTTCCACCCAGTTTCTTTTCTAAAGACACTAAGAAAGTGTGTAAGTTGTGTAAATCATTGAATGGACTGTGACAGGCTTCTCGAAATTAGTTTGCTAAGCTTACTTCGGTGTTGGAAGCTTATGGTTTCATTCATTCTCATCTAGATTATTCTTTATTCACATATCACAAGCATGACATTTTACTGAATGTGCTTCTGTATGCTAATGGTTTGATTATTATCAGCAATGACAAGGAAGTTATCAGCAGGTTTCAACTGTACCTCAGGACTTGTTTTCATATGAAGGATCTTGATTTTTTGAAATATTTCTCATAGATTGAAATAGCTAGTGGACTTGAAGGCATATTTTTTAGTTAATGGAAATATGCCCTTGTAAGTGAAAGGCTAGCTACAAAATCATAAGTTAGCCCTTTGTAAGTGGTAATGCATTTAGTGATCTTGAAAAGTATACACATTTGGTAAACAAGTTGATATATTTGATGATCACATGACAAGAGCTCAATTACTCTATTCATATTCTTTCACAATTTACGCAAAATCCCAAACATGAACATTGGGATGCAGCTTTACAAGTTGTGCGGTATTTGAAAGGTAGTATGGGGCAAGGAATATTTCTACAAGCTAATTGTGGTCTCCAACTGTATGCCTTCTGTGACTCGGATTAGTCGAGTTGTCCGTTCACTTTTCATTCCCTAACTGGTTGTTTTGTGCTTCTTGGCCGTTCCCTGATAACTTGGAAAACCAAGAAGCAACTGATAGTTTCTTAATTATCTGCTATAGCAAAGTATTGAGCAATGGCTACTGCAGGTTGTGAATTGAAATAGTTAACTAGCATTTTACGGGATATTGGTATCAAGCATCGTTAGCCGATGTGATCAATTGTGAGGCTATCCATATTGCAGCTAATCTTGTTTTTCATGAGCAAACAAAAAATATTGAAGTTGATTGTCATTTTATTCATGATGAAATACATGCTAGGAATATGGAGACCTAATATATTTGCTCATCACGTAAGGTGGATGACATTTTTACCAAGGCTCTCAGCAAGCAGCATTTAGACTTTTTTCTTCGTAAGTTGAGCATTCATGATCTACATGCTCTAACTTGAGGGGGATTATTAGAGAAATTATTATACATAAGCATTATCTTAGTATATTAGCTATGTAAATATCTTTTATCCTGTATATAAGGGGAAGCCGTTTGGCTTAAGAAATAGGAGAAAAGCATTCTCTCATAGAAATTCTTTAAGTACACATGTTGCAATGTCAATAAAACCAATTTTGTTTCCTGTTGCCAAATTGGTGAAAAAGAAGTATCACATTCTATAACCTAGGTAAATAAAGGTGTAATTAAAAGTTAGAATGCACTCGATGGAAAGCTGAAGTAGAACTAGTGACCCTAAACAGAAGAGTTACTAGTTTCAACACTTATAATTGATCTTTGCATAATGCATTTTCTTTTATTTTCAATACTCTTCTAATTTTTACAAGCTTGCAGTCATTTTGGCCAAAAGGAACCTCCATATGCAGAGAGTTGTTAATTCAGTTTTGCCATGTATCTATTTAACCTTACTCAGTAGGAGGACCAGTGCCATTTGGTTGCCTCCATTTCTTGCTATAGCAGTAGTATACATCCAGTACCAACTACACTACTACGACCCCGCATTCAAACGCATTTGGAGCCTGTATTTCTTTTGATTTTCAACTACACTTTGGGTACAAATTAAAGAAAATGTCATCTTTTTTGGAAAACACTTGCAATACTAAGCAAAATAATATAATCACACCCAAGCACATCATAACAAACCTATGTAGCACCACAGAACAAGCTACAGATTGGCATGAATGACATGCACTGAATTTTGAACAAGTGCTCAAAACTCCAGATTTTGGTCATTTCCGACCCATACAAACAAACATAATCCCAAAACAAGAATCTCATAAATTGTCAACTTCTAAAACAAATGGCTTATTTCTATTAGGATTCTTGTGCTTACCGTGAATGGGAAAATGGAGCCATACATCACAAAGGAGGACATACAGCACTAGGGCCACAGAGGACCATCCTGTCTTAGCCCTCAAAGCCATGAGGGTGAATACAGCAACAAGTGCAATAAAAAATACCAGAAAAAAATAGGCATCAAAAGTATCCACTTCTCGACCTTAAGAGCATATATCAAGAATGTCAACAAAGACGTTGCTGTAATTGCAGCCCCTATGGCATTACCTATTAAAAGTAGCAAGTTGTATTTTGTCACCAATGGCAATCCATACCTAAAACAATCCTAGTTTCATACAATAAAAACCGACTTCAAATTTTGCCCAGTAGATGTAGATGGGCAGGTTTCTAATTAAGCACCAAGCCAGTCTAAATCATGTAATTGATAAGTCATAAGGGTTTAAGTTTTAAAGAACCAAAAAAGAGACTAGAGATTACAAAATCATGAAGATGGCAGCTAGCCAAGGATGCCACAAAAGCAAAGTCCAGGGAGGTACTTGGGAGGGCATTCTATAATGCCATAGTAGTCAAACTACGACAACTTGCCATAGTGAGTTGGGAGCCATTAGATTAGGAGGTGCGAGCACATAGTCATTGGATGGTGAATGGACTTTTAACCCTTAACTTGTAGCTCTAGGTTTTATTTTAATAGCGATTAAAAATTACAAACACATTGAAAGTTAACACTAAAAAATCAAATTTCAAGGAATTCAAAAAGGAGATTAAAGCTGAAAAGAGGTGAAAGTGGCAATTATGTGTTGTTACGTTGAATGAGATGACATTGTTGGCATGGAAACAAACATTAAAATAATAAGAAAGAACAAGGAGAGAAAATTATAAATAGACGAAAAGTAAGTGTTACTTTTATGTCTTTGTAGTAAAAAGTCAGTGGGTTTGGGAGGAATTGATAAATGGAAGTTAGATTTTGGGTGCTAATGTACTGTTAGTTACTGAAAAATGATGGCAATTATAGAAAAGTGACTGCAAGAGAACAAATGTGACAACATTAGGAAATAGGTGACAAACATGAGTCACCTATTCATGAAAATAGCTGCTCTTATTTAATTATTAATGCCTTTATGGTCAATTTGTCACTTTTTTTCCTAAGTAGTTAGTTTTAGGTGAATTATAATGCCTTTTGTCTTGTATTGTGTCTAATAATTTATATTACTATCATTTTCATTGCTCCAGCGAGGAAAAAGATGTTTTATTGTACAGTGATGACCAGGAAGATATTTCAACATTGAAGAAAAGTCAGATAGATGAAAGGCTACCTGGTGTATAGAATAATTATCAGTGAGTATACTAGTTTTAGCTGTTGATGTGTGTCCTTGTGTACTATGATTGTTAGAGTTTATGTTGATATATATGCAGGAAGGCAGAGAGAGGGAGAGAGATATGCAAAGATGTTGGATTGGCATATGATAATGTAGTAAGTATATTATAGTTGAATTATAATAGTATAGAGTAATAAGATTATAATGAGATGATTTTATTTTTAGGCTTTTCATAAGAGTTGGCTGGAAATGTCATTTGATCAAAAAAGTGAGTATGCAAACAAAGTTGAAGAGAAGGAAAAGTTGAAGTTAAAGTCTACAATTTCCACATTTTGTATAATGATGAGGAAGTTAGGAGAGGAAAAAGAAAAGATACTGAAAGAAACAACTTTTGGGAGTTTATTAGGAATAAAATCGCATGTTGTATAGGCAAACTTGGTGTTTCCATTGATTCAAAAGTTTGATGTGAAGAAGAGGACCATTTGAATAGATGGGATAAAGTATAAGATTGGAGTAAAGGATTTTACTGAGATAATCGGGATTAAGGATGGCAGTGAGTGAATTGAGTTGAATCGAGGTAATGTAACTAGAGATGATTTAGTGGCATATTATTGCTGGAAAGAATGGGTCAAAAAGTGAACCATTAGGCAAAAAGTTGTAAAGCATGATCTATTGAAGAGTAATGATTCAAAGAAGGTGCAAAGAGCATATGTATTGTATTGCATGAATCATATTATGTGTCCACCAATTCGAAGTCATATTGGTCTGCCTCATCTTGTATATGTTGGTGATATTAGCAAGATTGAGAAAAAGGCTTAAGCAAGCTTCACTGTGGATCAATTGGTAGTAAGAATTGAGAAGTGCAAGATGAAAAAATATAAGAAATTGACTGGATGTGCTTTATTTTTACAAGTAAGTGTTGTTCAATGCATATTGTAATTTAGTGCATATTATTATTTTCTATATATAGTTGATTGCAGTTATGTTTTGTTTATGTGGACAGATGTTTTTTGTGAGGAAGGTTACTGCTGGAGAATTGAAGAACGATGGTTTCAACCCAAAAGTGGTTCAGCTTAATAAAGAAGTGACTCGTAGGTTATTGGCGAAGATTGATATAAAGGTTATAGAAGATCTGGAGGACAGTGATGATGGTAGTTACATGAATGAAGATAATGTAGATGTTGAGGAGGAAGAAGAGATGAAGAGAGGTAGACATGATGCAGATGACGTGGGAGATAGACATTATGTAGATGATGCAGATGATGTAAAAGAAGAATACGACTCAAATCGGAATAGAAAGGAACAAAATGCTAGCCAAGAAAGTGTTGTAAGTAGAAGTGGGAAGACTGCAGAAAGGAATAATAAGAAGGATAAGGATAGAGAAAAGTTGAATATGTGGGGAAGCCAGTGCTATAGTATGAAGGATTGAGAATGGACATTACTATGATTTAATTGATGCAAGAAACTCTAAAAGGTGTAATAGAAAAGGTTGCTCAAATTGTTAACGTGCTTATTGTACAAAGAGGAACAAGATGGCCCAAGGATGATAGAGCGGATACCCATGCATCTAATGTACCAACACCAAAGAAGGTTCCTACTTTAAGTTGACCCGATAAAAGACCGAATTTGTGATATGTAGGATCTCCTGACAATGGTTAAGACAAGGAAGCTAGAATGTCTATAAAGAAGAATGAGTTATTTCCCATGATGGGGACTGAGAATGAAAAGGTTGGGAAATTTAAAAAACCATGTAAGTGAAAGATTGATGATTATGAGGTTTGCTCATCAAGAATGAGTGATTTAGAATCACATGTCAAGATTAGTGTTGGAAGTTCTTGCAAGAAGAAGTTACGAGTTGAAAATGTAGAAGATGGTTTTGAAATTGAGAAGGACTTAACTGAACAAAATGATGAATTAGTGCTTAGCTGATTAATTGTTTTCTTTTTAATTAATTGCTTAAATGCTCAACTAATTGTAGGACATGAAGGATAAGTTAAAATTTTTTAGAGAGCAAGATATAACAGGAAAAAAATCAGAGTGTGATGTAATTCCATCATATTGGCGAAAATCACCTTTCTACATGATTGGAAGAACGATGAGTTGTTTTGGGGAAACGTATTTAGTTGGGCCTTATGTGGTGGCAGCTTCTATTGAGGATAGAGCTCATTGAGTGATCGAACATGCTTTTTCAAAATACATAAAACATATGAGGTATGCTCGTTAACTTTATATGATTGTGATAGGTTTATGCAATGATTAATGATTGTGGATGTTTGCTAGTGAGGTTCTTACTATTTCACCATCTGGCAATGAGTTGGTAAAAAAAGATGTTTAAACGTTGAGGCCATGTAAATGGCTGTTATTAACTATTCTCAGGTATATAGTGACTATTCTTTGTGCAAAAGAAAAGGGGAAGACAAAAGGTATTCATTGTTGGTAGTTCCAATAGAATTTTTTATTTGCATGAATATAAATGTCCATTTTAGGTGTACGTTATTAACTATGGTCGCGATGAAGAGAATCACAATTCCCAGCTTCTAAAAAAACAGTAACATCATGGCACAACGCACAAGTGGTTAAACGTGCTCTAGTGGTAGTTGATATTAAAAATACTTTCATCAAGTGATCCACCTGACCAAAACACTGATAAGCGAAGAACACGTGCTGCTAAAGTTAAAAATATGAAAAGTGGAGTTCTTAGTATAAAAGCATTTAGAGATGAAGTTAAAAAGGGTAGAGGAAAGGGGAAAGGGAAAGTAAACGTATGAAAAAAAAAGACCAGATTGCCTGATTTGTTGTATATTTGTATGGCAAACATATTAAAGGGAAAACAATGATACATTTTTCAAATGCTACATGTTTTGAATGAAAAACGCTAATGGAAAGTGAAAGGCAACATGTAACAAAAAAAAAAGCAATGAAAAGAGAAAGGCAACATCTAACTAAGAAAAGTGACAACAAGAAAAAAAATGATAAAAAGAAGTAAGATGTGACAGTTAAATGGAGAAGCGTTTACCAGGAAAAAAAATGTAATACATAGAAAATAAAGGCAATTCACACCTGGTATGTTTTGATTTAAACTAATCATGTTGTTGGGTTTTCGATGCATCAATTTTTTTTTTGTGGATTTAACCATTTTAAAGTAAAATTTGACTTTGGTATAGTCCGCTCCACAAATTAACTATAGTCAAATCTAAGATTTTGAAAAATTGACTATGATATTAAAAAAGTGATTATTGTTTAAAAAAGGCATTATTGTTTTTAAAAGGGCAATATTGTTTTGAAAAAACATTCTTGCTTTTAAAAAAGTGATGATTTGATCTTGTTGTTATCACTGTTTTTTCATTTTCCCTTTTCTTTTCCTATTATCGTCTTTTCTTATTGGTTGTCACTTTTTAATTTAAATTGTCACCTTTAGGTTTATATTGTCGCCCATCATCATTTTTTCTTAAATCTTTTTGCTTCTTTTAATGGTTAGTCACTTGTTATGCACACACCTGGCTCTTATATGCATTTTAATATGCACTTTGATATTTATAGCATAAGCAATGCATACCATCAATATAACAGCATGAAGCTACTATTGGAGTGATTTAATGGGTTCCTAAAGACTGTGAAAGATATTATTAGAGTAACGGGCATATTTAACATAGTCAAAGCACTTAAGTCCAATTACTGCGATAGACACTTAGTCATTAAGCCATTTTTTATGGGATATGACCCATACATTTCACTATCCAACTATAGGTGAGATGACAGTGACACATGCAGAGTTTGCTGCAATAATAGGCTTGCGTTACAGTGGCTATAAAATACATATTGATGTAAAAATAAGTAAAGATGCCTCCCGCCTGTAACTACTAGTCGATGATGGTTGGACAATATTCCATCAGAAGAGGAAGGTGAGTTTTAAAACAATACTTCACACCTATAAAGACTACCACTTAAATACTATGGAAAGAAAAGAACACTTGATGTGTGTTTTCTTAGCAGCCTTTCTTAGGACCAGCATATTTTGCGACACAAGCACTTATAGCTTTTATACATGGTGGATTTCAGTTGTAGCAAACACATCTCGACTCATAACGTGTAATTGGGGAAGCGTTGCATTAGCTAATCTGTACTTATACATGGATGGTCTCAGCAAGGGTGCCCAAAGAAGCGGTGGCTTTTAGCAATCCTGGCAAGTAACTATTACATAGCTTAATTACTTTATTGAATTCTGTATATCACCTATACTGCAAATAATTATTGAATGATCATGTACAAATTATTTCTCATGACAAACATAGGCATGCGAGCATTTTATGGATATTGTGCTTAACCTAAATTTGAGCGGAGATGGGACTTACCCTAAAGCCAAGTATTATGCTGAGGGACATTTAGGCGACACGACATATGCCACCAAAATGTATATTAAGCTGTTTAAGATAATAAGAATGCCGGCGATGAAGATATGACCAATGGAAAAAAACATAGATGACCTTTCAGAGTATGTGAGCAAAAGTTTAGGGTAAACAAGGTGTCAAATTTTACTTGAAAGCTTAAATGGTCGAGCATGGTTTTTAGGAGAAAGGGTCTTTTGGCAACACATTAACTATCGACAAGTTCATGACAAGACCATTCCGAACCTACCGCCAACATCCATGTTGAACAATAAGTGGCGACGTGAGGAACTGACAACAACAGTTAAAGGATCCTTGTGGGACAAAAATTCCACCACTTTGTTGTCCATTACATTTCAATTGTGGTAAGAGGGCATGATGAAGAAGCTGTAAAAGCCATGAAATGTGGTGACCCAAGTGCATTTACCAGTGGCTTAGCTGGGGCATCTATGTCTACTGCACACCAAATAGACACAATAGTAGAAGAAGCTGAAATACAGCTACCAGCAACATTTATGTTGCTCCCAGATTTCAAGATAGGAGTAGCTAAACTGCTCCGAATTCCAAGCATTAATAATGAGGATGTAGAGGGTCTACCGCTTAATCATTTGATAAAATCTGTAAGTTTAAGATGTCCTATGTTGTACTCAATCACGTAATAAAGTTAGGCTTGCGATTTAACATGTATTTATAGGTGAGAAGAGACACTATGAAAAAGCTGTTACGCTTGGTGGTAGGTCTTAAGATGGCTATTATGGATAAAATGTGGAAAGATGCTAAGAAATTTTCATTCAAACAGTGTGTAAGTATAGGCTATGTACAATTTTTACTTCAATAAACATATTAATGATCTTATGGTTCTAGGTGACTTGTGGATGAACAACACAGGATTCTGGCTTGGAAAACAGGCCGCATTGTCATCCCGGCAAATAAATGGTGCAAGAACAAGGTTCCGAGAATTATGGAAATGAGAGCAATGAGATCGACGATGAATGCACTTAAAAGGAGTTCAGCAGGATGATGATGGCCAGCATGAAGAATCTGTTGGTGAATAAGGTAAAGATTTTGAGTGTGAAGATAGTGAAACCTAAGACAATCAAGATGATGATGGAGATGACTTAGGTGCAGGGTCAAATAACCAACCTAGTTCAGACTCAGATAAGCCAGCAAGTGGTGAAGGATTTAAGGGCCGTACTAAGCACATGGAAGATAAGCTAACCGCTAAAAGGGGAATGAGAAGGTGAATGCACACTCTACATCTATACTCCTAGCTACCTTAGGCACAATTATGTCACATTAGATGTTGGTATTAGAATGCTTTTATTTTCATTTGAAGACAATATGACGTATGCTATGTTAGATGCATGGTAGATGCTAAAATGTTATTCAATGCTTTGAACCTTTATTATCTAGATTAAATTATGATAAATATCTTATTTCCTCTTGTTTTCCAGTAATTTTTTTTTCATATCAACAAAGTGCTTTTCTTAACATGTTGTCACATTTTAATTAACCCTATCACTTTTATGGTTATATTATCGTCTTTATTGATCTTTTGTCATTTCTTTTTAACTAAAGTCACTTTTTTCAATGTGAAATCGCAATTTCACACATAATTTGTGTAAGATGGCTTTTTGTAACTATTATTGCATTTTTCTTGATAGTATTGGCTTTTTATAACTACTCATCGTTTCTCATCAACATCTATCGTTTTTCTTAACACAATACTATCATTCCAGAATCACAATTATTACAGTCCCAAGTTTTAAATCAATACACGGTCTCCATGGTAATGACATGTCTTACATTAACCTGTACTAGAATGATGCCTCCATTTCCCTTGAAAGCTACTTTCAACGTTATAATCATAATAGTCAGCTGCCTTGTTGCACTTGTAAACCCAAATTCCCCTATGTTGAAGGTCCACCCCATGAATTGAAATCTTAACAAACTCTGGAATGACATATCATTACCTTCCAATGACTGTAACATTCTCCAAATGTCTTTAGAGTTGTCTCATACTGTATTTGTTTGAATTTCTTCATTATTTGGGCCAATTTAAGAACCTAAAGAGATTGGTTTGCTACTACTAACATGGTCATCCAAGATGAAGCTAACTGATTTGTTATGATAAAAAAAAACATGTTCTTTCACATTCCCCTTGTTAGGACTTTCTTTTTCAACTTTGGATTCATTCACGCACATATGGGTTGTGTGGTTATTTGAACCACATTTTTTGCACTTCATCTGACATTCACAAATGTTTAATTTATTCATCCCACGTCTTCTACTATTGATGACAACTAGATTACGAACTATATCTAAATCAAGAAATGTAGCCTCACTATCCATACTCTTCATTCCTCCTGACTTCTCTGGTTACAACTCTCTAGCCCAAATAGTTAGTTTACTTAGTTTTTCTCTTACTTCATTATACTATTTTGCATCACACCTAGTTACAAGATAAAAAAATTTTATTATCCATAGTAGTCAATTGTGACTATCTTGCATTGTACAACTCCTCCATATTAGTCAAATTAGCTCTAACACCCATATTTTGCACCAATTTTTTAGCGTCCTTTGTCCATCTTTTCATGATCAACCTCTCGGGTATCCTTGTTGAATTTTTGAACTTCAAGACTGAGACCATATGACGACATGGAATTCCTGGTACGCTGGTATAACATATAATTCTTTAGCATACCTATAAATAATTTTTAATCAAAATAACAAAAACTTAATTTATACAAAATTTACCTTTGTAAGTTGCCTATTTGAAAGAACATTCCCATATCTCTCTGTCCAACAAGTGATGTACTAGCTGCGGTTGGGACATTCTACCATATCGAGCAATAAGGTACATTTTTTCCTTCTCATAACACTGTGGAATAATTTGTCTCATCTATTATCTTATCACATACTTTTTGGAACATTGATAGGGTGTACACTTCAGCAGCGTGTATTCTCAAATGTCCTAAGATGAGTAATGAATTGAAGATTTGTATATTTGCTCTTAAAATTATTTAGCACTTCAATCTCATGTAATCTTCCCAATGCTATATCGACCTGTCTTACAAATTCATACAACTTTAGCTTGCTTCCAAGAAACCTTTTTTTATTAGAGTGCATCCCTTCTGATCTTTGGTTATTTGTCTATCCTGTAAAAAAATATTATTTCAAATAAGAAATTTCCCATATTTCACGCTTTTATATGTTTTTTGCACTCGCTCATTATCTTCTAGCTTGAACATAGCAACAGTACTTGCCCATTGCTTTTCAAACTCATCCACATTGTCCAAACTATTCATCATCTTTGTGAAATGATCTCTAAATCTCTTGACCTTCACATTCTTCTTACAATTGCCTTATAAGTGCTAAGAGCATAAGGGGTGTTTTGCATATGGAAATACTCTTCTTATTACAAGTCTCATTGCCTTGTCACCATCAATAATAACTGCTCCACGTGAATTTCCTACTGTGCAATCCAAGAACCTTTCTAGTGGCCACTCATAACCTCTCTCAGACTGATCAGATACGAGTGCACATCCAAAAACAATACTATTATTGTGGTAGTTTATCCTAATAAACACAACATACAGTATCTTGCATTTATTTGTTTTGAATGTCACATCAAATCCAACATCACCAAAACATGCATAGTCCATGCACATTGAACTATCAGCCCAAAAAATGTACTATAACCTATTTTCCTTATCAACTGCATAACAACAATAAAACTCAGGGCTCTATTTGCATGACAGGTTACATATGCAATTGCAGTCTCTGCATCACTATCTAAAATTTGCTCCCTTTTGTCGCTATCTACATAATTATATACATCTTTGGTAGTAAACCCCATATTCCCAAAACCTTCAGCAACCTGCACCATGAAATCCATAATTTGACTTGTCTTCACACCAATCTTCCTAATTTGTTTGGCTTGCTCCTTATCAGTCACATTTATGCGTCTATTAGAACTGTAAATATGAACTTCTTGTTGTTTGGCAAGGTCATGGTTGTGTTTGGTGTTGAACTCTTTTAACACATATTTTTCTAATACTTGGTTGTACTTAACTCAAAATGATGTTGTGCAACCACATTTACTCACCTTCCTAGGTTCTCTTATTCTAGCTGTTGGTTCCAATTTTGGTTTATTGTGCCCCTTTTTCCCACAAACCTATTTATGCCGATATACAATTTCCCCATTATCAACTTTAATATCTTTTCTTTTGGAAGAAAATCCCATCACATGCTTATATTTGTTATAGAATTGCTCAACCTTTTTAATGGACTCAAATTTTATCTCATGAAAATATTTTATCTCCCATTATGCAATTGGTTTGTTTATCTTCATGACAATTGCATTTCATTCATTCCCTGTTGGAATTTCATCTACCTCCTAATGTGATTCACATTCAAACCAATTTCATCATCACTTTGCACATTCTCACCATCATCATTCTCCACTTGTAGTGGAGAAATCTCACGAGTTCCACTTATTCTTACAGTCATCTCACTTGGTATTCCTTTCATTTGTCATGTTATATGTCCATGAGTTTCTTCCTCTCCATATGTCCATCCCTACCAATTTCACTATTGTTGTACATTTCTAACATCTGCATAACTCATGTAGCACATGATGTATTAATAATTAACGTTTTTATACAACAATAAATGCTTTCACATACTCCAACAAAAGCTTTTACTTTCATTTGTGTCGCTTTAAAAAATGTAACCATAACAGTCACTTTTCCTTCATTAATATAGTTTTTTATGGTTCATAATTATTTTAGTACATAGGCCTAACCACTCATATTCGTACAAGAAAATGGAACCACAACAATCACTTTTTCTTCACTAATATAGTTTTTTATGGTTCATAATTGTTTTAGTACATAGGCATAACTGCTCATATGTTCATATAGTTGTCTTTATTGATATAAAGACGCCTTTATCGATGTACAAATGCTTCTCATTTATCATTTTTTTTATAACATAATCGCTTCTATACTACTAAAATCGCATGTTCATCTTGTTAATCTCCTAAATAACACTAACTTATCATGGTTTTCTATTACTTATAAATACAACACCTCAATTAAGAAAAAAACGCGACTTTGGAAAAAACAAATGCAACTTAATCTTATCGAATGTGATTATTCACAAGAAAAAGCGATTGTTTGTTTTTTAAAGCATTTTCAATGCGTCACTCTTCTCTACACTCTTTGCAAACCCTTAAAAAACATTTATGAAATAGATTAATCATCACCACTAACCTGAATCCCTCATAAACACTTTCACCTTTGATGATTCACACCTTCACCCTTAATGATTTATGTATGCTTTACTTTCACATTCCCATCTAACATTGTTACATTAATCTTCTCTGAACTTAGAACTATGAAAAAAAATGAACGAAGCCCAAACCTTCATTTAAACTCCTACTTTCAAATTTTCTTGATCCACCCATCTACCTTCATTGATTGTATTAACTTTTTACCAACAAACACAACTACTACTCCTACATTAATTTCCTTCTTCACTTTAAATCAAATTCTAACTCACTTTTCTTTTTTCTTCCACCCACCCAGTTCTTGTCATGTTAATGCTACTCTTTCTCTTAACCTCTTAAATGCCATTTTGTTTTTACTTCTATCTCACATTAAGTCAAATTCATCACATTAACTCTCATTTCCTTTTCCTTCCACCCACCCGTTTACTTCTTTCTTTCAAACTCTTTAATGCCATTTTTTTACTCCTATCTAAATTATTTACCAAAAACATTGCCAACAATTATATTTACTGAATTTTGTAATATAATATTACACAATATTTCATCTTTATACTATTTAATTCCATTCATAAATTAAACTTATAATTTAAATTTACCTTACACCTCAATTAAATTTACCCTACACCACAATTAAATTTTTACAACCACTCACGTAGTAACTTTATTATTACTTTTCATCTTTTATCCTTCTTCACTTCCCATGCCTCTTACCCTTCATACCCATTAAATTTAAAAAAGGTGACCGTGTTTACGAAAATGTGACTGTATTTGAAAAAAAGGCAATTGTACTTGAGTAAAAGTGACTGTACTTGGAAAAAGGTGACATGGGAAGATGTTTGTGATTATGATTCTAGAAAAGCAATATATCCCTAACGCCTTATTGCTTTTTTTTCCTTGTTGCCTTTAATATTAGTTTGTCATTTTTTTATATTGTTAAACCTTTTTATGTTATGTTGTTACCTTTTATATATTATTATCGCCTTTTTTAATGGTTGTAGCCCTACTTGCTGCCTTTTTTGCTTTTTGTATACTTTGACCCACCTTTTCTATCAATTCTCTTCTTTTAAACATTATGGTCATCACTTATATGCCTTTTGACATTTGCAACTTCAGCTAAGTACATACCGTTACATCACTTTTTCTATAAATTAATCACTTTTACTATAATAAAATCACTTGTTCATCTTGTTCATCATCTTTATAGGTAATCTAACGCTAACTGATCTTCATCTTTCTATTACTTACAAACACTAACACCTCATTTGAGAGAAATGTGACTTAGTCAAAAATAAAAGTGATTTAGTCCTACAAATGCGATTTAGTTAGCAAAAAGGCTATTAAGTATTTTTAAAAGTGTTTTCATGTGCCGTTCTTTTACTACACTCTTCCCAAACCTTAAAAAAACATTTCACAAATAAATTAATCATTATTACTAGCCTGATTTCCTCGCAAACACTTTATCTCTCGATGATTTACACCTTCTCCCTTGATGATTTACCTAGGGTTTACACTCACATTCTGTTATCACATTATTGCATTAATCTTATCTAGAGTTAGAATTATGGAAAAAGATTAGCAAACCCTAGAGCTTCCATTTCTGCTTCTAGACTTTCTCCGATCCACCCATCTACCCTCATTGGTAGTATTAACTCCCTCTTACTAAGAAACACAACCACTATTCGTACATTAATTCACTTCTCCACATTAAATCAAATATCTCACATTAAGTCTTATTCATTTTTCCTTCCACCCACTCTCTTCTTGATCTATTAATACATATTACTCTTTCTCTCAAACTCTTTAATGTTATTCTTTTTTACTTCTATCTCACATTAAATCAAACTCATCACACTAACTCTTATTCCTTTTTACTTCCATCACCACTTCTTCTTCTGTTATTACATGCTACTCTTTCTCTCAAACTCTTTAACTCCATTTTTTTTTACTTATATCTAAATTATTTAACAATAATTTGTCAACAATTATATTTCCTAAAATTTTTAATATAATATGACACATTATTTCATCGTTTTACTCTTTATTCCCTTTATAAATTAAACTTATAGTTATATTTACAATCAAAATACTAAGTTAATAGGTGAAACCTTTTTATATGTTATTTTTACTGTTTTGTCATTTTCTGTTTTAGCCATTACAGCAACTTACCGCAGTAGCAATACAAAATCTTCCGTACTTGGGGATGCTTTCATAAATAGGAAGCTGTAACTTGGACTAAATTTCCCGCTCCTCGTTCAAACAACCCTTTGATTAGTCAACATCAATCAAGGTTATGAAGGGGTTTAGATTATTCTTTCCATTGATTTTTTTGGTTTCTTTCCCCTTCTCTTGGTCATCAATTGAAAAGTTCAAGAGAGAACAAAAGATTCCCATATAAGTCATTTTGATCACTTCCATAAAACCCCGTACATATTGAGAGACTAGGGGGCTTATGCGTAAGCAAGGAACATGAACACAGAGGCTGCAGTTCCTAAAAAATGGACAAAAAAGAATAAAAAATTATCAAAGAAAGGACACGAACAGGCATATTAAAACCCACCAAAAATTACGAACAAGTAGTGTGGAAAAGCCATGATTTCAACTCTCAATCCACCCAAGCACCCAAATCTTCAACCAAGAGGAGATGAAATTTCACAAGGAAACCAAAATAGATGAGAAACAATGCCAGATTCTCTTGAAATCCAGTTTCTTTCGCCTTCTTTTGCTCATCAATTGAAAAGTTCAAGAAAGAGCAAAAGATCTATAATTTGTGTCCAAATAATATAAGAGTTCAATGGTGAACTCATAGAATCGGAACTTCTTCAATTTTTTTCCCAACAAATTGTTGAGGAAAATGGTGCAATTTTAACAAGAAAAGTTTCCTTTTTTGTTCCATGTAAATAGTTCTAATCACTTCTATAAAAACAATAGATAGAGAGGAAGAGAGAGAGACATATGGGGCTCACACCTGAGCGAGGAACATGAGGACAGAGTTGGCAATTCCTAAAAGTAGGGACAAAACAAAAATGAAATTTTTACAGAGTCCATCTGTCCATAAAGAAAACAGACAAAGAGATCAAAGAAAGAAGACGAAAAGTTACAAACATTAAAACCCACCAAAATTTCCGAACAATAAGTGTGGAGAAGCCATGATTTTGACTTCTAACCCAAATTTTGTCATCCATCAAGGAGATGCAATTTCACAATGCAAACTAAAAACAATTTTGGATTCTCTTGAAATCTGGATTAAGTGGTGGGTTGAAGCAAGCAACCAATAAGTATGAACATAAAATACTTAACTATAGGTTTCCCCCAGGATTTGGCAATGTTTAGTTGTTTACACTTTATCCACATGTTTGGAACTGACTATTATTCCCAGCGATATAAAAAAAATATCCTATCCAGCCTTAGCCTCCCTGAATTTGGCTACCCAAGTCCAAACCGACCTTACTTGTAAAATCATTGGGAGGATATGAGTTTAACTTATCCTACCTAGCTCTATCCACACCCCTTTTAAATTAGTATATTTATATTCAAAATATAATTTTATTCCAAAAATAAAATTATAATTTAACATAAATTATCTTATATTACTTTAATTTATGATTTTTTAAGTATTAATTAATTGTGAATATACACATTCTTTTAAAAATATATGTAAATATATAAAAAAGAAGTTTAAAAAAATCAAACATATATCTTAAAATGGGTTAGTAGGTAGTACCCATTTTTCACAGGGCTGGTACTACCTAAACCCATTTACTTGAGAGGAAGGTTTAGTATTAGCTATATATAGCCCAAATCCGGCCTATTGATATCTATAGCTATACCTAAACTTGATTACTTGAAATGGGACTAGCTATGCCCAAATACTTGAGGGGAAAGAGCACTTCTCATTGTTGGGCAACCATACAAGAATAAGCTCAACAATTTAAGAGACAACATTATTATGGTTTATTTTGGCCAAAAGTTTGACCAACTAAGACTTCCGCCTCCTATGACCTTACCAACTGGATTACATTCACCTAGATAACTAGGCAATTTTGTGCAACAATGGGGCAACATAGTGATTCTAGCATATTCGCTTAGTTATGAGCAATAATCGAGTAAATACTCATTTTCTATCAAATCGTTGTCTTATAATCTCTTACATTTAATTATGTACTTCACTATGTTAGCATTTTTTACGATCATGTAGCTTGGCACAGATGCACTTAGGGGTACAAAGCCTCCCAAGCATTCTTTTGGAAGCCAGACAAAGCAAATAGTTTACGATAGCATGGTAAGATTATCAACCTTTAGTACTCTTCATATTTTTTATTCTAATATATATATATAATTATTTGTAGTTTCAGGTAACAAATGAAGGATGACCAACCTTTAGCTTTCATTGACTTCATTCGCCCAATTGTGATCAGGCGTGCGTCGCAGTAGGTGTTTTCTTAGCAACAAATTGCTGATGTAATAAGTAATTTCAATATTAAAATAATATTCTATTAAAATTACTAATTTTACAATAAGTTTCACTATTATTGAATTCTAAACTTTATACGCCTTGTTAGGCCAAGTATGAGGAAGAGCTCGTACTTAAGTATGAGCTGGATAGGTCCTAGCACCCTACATTCTACAAGTAATACTTGGAAAAAGGTGATCGACGGGCGTTAAAAGGGACACTGGATAGGGGTACCACAAGTTTTCGCCTTCTTTGACTGATTCCGTCATCGTGCATGATCCGGGGGCAATTTTTAGGGGTATGATGATAATACTATAAAGTAGCTATGTCAAAAGAATGCAAAGCTCTGCGCTCAGCTTGCCACTATTTAGGGCGAGATGGCACCTTAATGAGCTCATCCGGCTAAGACGAACATGAAGATCTAGAATTTTGAGGTTTTCATGACGCAGGTGCAACAGGGGTGGCAACCCTGAACTACTTCCGATTTGATTCCTGCTTGCATTGTGACATTAGCACAGATGTAGGCTCAGGGCAACTTGGCCTCAGCTGTTGATCCTATCTACATACCTAGAGTGTCGAACGAAGGGGGGTCCTGTGCCCCACCGCCTGACCCCTACCTAGGCCATCGGGAACCTATCCCTTATCCTCTACACCTCATCTAAGGATGTCGGGATCTTACATCCCTACCCCTATTGCACCTTTTCCATGGATGATGAGATCCCAGCAACAGCATCAAACAACACATTACTTGCATCGTTTGCCTACATCGATGATGAGATTTGAGCACCAGCCTCATCATCCACTGACACAGTTTATGGGATTCCATCAAGAATTTGATGACAACTATCCTAAGGTGCCATTGATGACTCAACAAGACCAAAGAAGTTAGCAGGGTGAGCTTGGGAGTCAGGAACCCGAGACATAAGGTACCCAATATGAACCCACCACTGAGGGTGATCAATAGGCCTCAGTTCATGCACCCGAGTCACGATGATTTTTGTACAGAATTGACTTTTGTATTAATACTTAATTAATTTAATTTCAATTTTTAATTTCATTATTTTATAAATCATTCTAAATTATTTATATAATACATTTCCTATTTCTTTCAATGATATATTAAAAACAAAGTTTGACAGAAAGAGCAACTAAAACTTAGTCACTTTACTTTAGTGATTGAATCGTTAGTCACTTCCTTTTTTGGACTTTAAAAAGTAAAGCAACTGCTTCCTACAATAGCTTTTAGTAGTTGCTAGTTAGTCGTTTTTTGTTAGCGACTAATGTTTTTATGACTGATCAGTTCAGTTACTTTTTAGTCACTTTTTGTGATTGACTGTGACTATTGTGACAGCCGCTCTTCTACATTCACTTTGTAGTGGCAGCTGGAATTGCAAACACTGTTTTTTTGTAGTATTTGAGCGGCTACTGAAACTAGAACGATTTTCAATATAACTTGGATGTTGTGCACTCTGAGTTTCCATATTTGGGAAGATTGAGCTTTTGTACAAATTAAATTTTGAATTTTTTTTATTTATTTCAAGCTTAATGTACTTACTGGCTCGATCGAAAGAGTTTAATTCGAGATTGAGATTTAAAAAGATGTTGATGAACTCATAGGCAAATGTTGAAATTTAATGGTCATTTTGGAATTCGAGAGACGAAAGGTGACTTCATTCCGAGCTAGAACCATGATGACCAGTGCCCAACTTTTCTCTCTTTTTTTTTTTTTCCTTCACGAAAAGGCAAAATGGCAAATTTCCTTAGCAAACATTAAAATGACAAAATATTAACCCGGGCATATCCAAGTTTTGAATCATTCTAGTACGTACTTAACCTGGCTGGGTAGGAGGGGCACTGGGGCTTGGCTGCCTGACTTTTTTGCGATAAATATGGTGTATGTCCACAATCCGCTGCACTCCTCCAAACACACATCCTAACCCATTCGCAAACTGCATTTGTTTCGATTTTTCAGCTACATTTGAAAGAAAACAAAACATGTAAACTTCTAGGTGAGAACTACTGGCAGGATTAAGCGAACAACTCACAATTATAAACAGATCAAGCGCAAGCACACCGTAAACAAGCCATGTAGTAGCACAGAGGAATTCCCAAGGAGTGCCATAAATGCCATATATTGAACACCAGTATCCTGCTTTTCGAAGAAATACTCAAAGCTCTTGATTTTCTCCACCATCCCTTGCAAACCAACACACACACCCAAGACAGAAACCGGGGTGAAATTGTTTAGAACAAGCGGCGTTTTATGAGTTTGCTTCTATTGGATCGTTGTGATTACTGTAATTGAGAAAGGGGAGGCATACATCATGAAGGAGCACAAGCAGGCAAGGATGCAAGCTATGGCGTTGGATTGCCTACCGTCGAAGCAATAGAGGGAGGCCATCGCCGCAAATGGAAACATAATGCCGAAAAGAGTGGAGAACAAAATGAGTTTGATCCTCTCAAACTTGGTAGCATATATCACGAACACTGTCAAGGATACTGCTGCAATAACAGTTCCTATGCCATTACCTGTTACAAGCAGCAAGTTGTCTTTCGACACTGGGGGCAGACTCTACCTGAAAGATATCCATATCCAGTTTCAAACCATAAACAACAAATCAATCATAATTTTGCCCCAAGATGGGCTGCTAATTAAGAGTGGCGCTCCTAGTTAAGCACTAATTAAGGGTTTAACTTTAATCAGAGGTAAAACTAAAAGAACCAAAAATCACTTTCGTGTTAAGTTAACAAACGAGAAAGATTAGAGATTACAGAATAAAAGAGAGGCAGTTGGACAAAGATATCACAATGACGCTTCCGGAGAGAGGCTCTTCCAAGGATTCCATCTCTGGCCGCTCAGCGGGGGTTTCGCCTTCCCATAGCCGTGCTTCCCGGCGGAAGCTCGACGGCTCGCCGCAGTTCGGGGGAGAGTGCGGTCATCCCTTTAAGAGAAATCCTATGGAATCAAGCACAAAAAATCAGTAGGCGTGAATCAAATGATCCGCTTCATGATTATGATCGATGAAGGGGTTAAAATTTTTTTCCGCTCGATGATTCCGGTTTCTTCCCCTTTTCTTGCTCGTGAATTGAAAAGTTCAAGAGAAAGCAAAAAAAAAATTAAAAAAAATCCCGCTTGGTGCCCAAATCGTATTAACAACTAGTAAAAGTTCAAAATAAACACATAAAGATTGGAACTTTGATTTTCTTTTTCAAAGCATTAAGAAAAAAGGGGACAATTTGAGCACCAAAAAGTTTTTTTTCTCACTTCCGAATCAACTTGTACCAAAAAGAAAATATTTGTCTTTCACAGGCAAAAATTAGCACTTGAATTAAAAAGTCCACGAGAAAACAGAAAAATTTCCGCTTCGTGCCCAAATCGTATAAACAACAAGTAAAAGTTCAAAATAAATACAGAAAGGTTGGAACTTTGATTTTGTTTTTTAAAGCATTGAGGATAAGGGGACAATTTCAACACCGAAAATTTTTTCTTCACTTCCGTAATCAACTTGTACCTAAAAGATAAGGGTTTTTTAATGGTTAGCTCTTTAAGTTTCATCCTCCTCTAAGAAAAAAGAGCCTCATTTCTCCAGTGAGAAGGCGAGAGAGAGAGAGACAGAGGGGGGCTACGCTTGAGCGACGTACAGGATCAAAATCATGATATTTCCTAGAAACAGAGAGAAGACAAAAGGAAACTATAATACATCCGAATCCGTGAGACAAAATACAAATTAAGGAGCGTTAGAAATAAACAAATCAAGTAAGGAAGAAAGAAGAAAAACAAAAAAAAACTTGATTAGAACCCACCAAGAATCCCGAACACAAAGTGTAGAGAAGCCATGATAATCCAAGCAAAAGCAAAATGTTTCGCCCTTCTTTCAGAAAACGAGGTAAGGCGTTAAATTTCAAAACAAAATGAGAAATATTCGAGAAAGAGAAACAATGCCGTCTTGAAATTCAATGAGGGTCGGAGCAAGCAACCAGGAGTATGAACATAAGGAAAAATTACATATTTTCTCTCATGGTTTGACGATTCTTACACTTTTACCCTGGACTTTGGTTATTGCCCACTTCACAGTGTCAGGTTGTCAGCAGCACCCAGCACAAATGGACGTTTGCATCGTGTACATGTACAGGGAAACTCCTTTTTACACCCTCCAACTAAAGTTGCTCGTTTGAGTCTATTAATAATATGTTACAGGTATTTATTTTTTATATAGGCATTAGTTGTCCAAATTGTGTATTTATTCAAACTCTACATTTTAAAAAATCTGAAAAGTCGTTTTAAATTTTTTAGTAAAAAAGTATTTTTGATTAATAAAACTTTAATTAAATAGTAAAAATATTATTCAATTAATTAAATAAACCTATATAGTATAAACTAGTTCTGGAAAAACAACAATAAAAATAAAAATAATCTATTTTAAATTAATCTGATACTAAACAGAGTGCCGCTGGTTTGTTGCATCCACATAATAGAACCGGCACAACTGTCAACTAACCCTTAAATGTTTTGTATTTTAAACAAATATACTCTAAACTTTAATAACTAACATGAATCCCATTCCTGAAACTTAATTACTAACGTATGAGAACCTGTTTGATCAATGATCAACTACGCTGTGAAAAAATTATTAAAACTATTCATTAGTTTCCTACGAATGCAATTCTTATATATGAAACAGTTGAGGTTTTTGTCTTCTTTCAATATAATTATTATACCATACATCTATGTCTAATTAGACATACTAACTCACCTTTAACTCTCCATATAAAAGCCACTACCATAAAAAGAAATTGACAAAATTGTCCATTACCAAAACTCTTTCTCTCTCTCCTTTTAGAAATCTTACCCTCAATCCCATTACCGTCGAAGTTGCTGCCGTTGCAGCCATCGCCGCCACCGTCAAATCTTCTATTATTACTCATATCTGCATTAGTGTCAAACGACAAAGGTGCAAAGTATCTAAAAATTATGCAAAGTGTCTAAAAAAATTACGCAAAGTATCAGAAAAAGTATATACAAATGTCTGAAATAATATGTAGACTATTTGTTCTTTTCAATAACATGCAAACTATTTAGTTTCTGTCAAAATGATATGTAAAATTGTCTTAATTAATAAGCAAATGTGTTTGAAAATAATATGTAAAAACGTCTAATGTAGTATTTGAAAGTATCTGAAGTAATTTATAAATAATTTATTATTATCAAAAAATAAGAAATATCCGAAACAGTAAGAAAGTGTCTGACTGGACATTAAAAAGTTTCTGAAAAAATATTCAAAAGTGTATGAGCCAATGTATGCGAAAATAATAAAGAGAAGTGTCTAAATAAATATTTAAAAATATTGAAAAAAAATGTTATTTTTAAATTTAAAAGTGCCTAAAAGAATAAGGCTAAATACCTCAATGAAATTGTAAAAGTGTCTTAACAAAAGTACAAAAATGTAAATGAATATGTAAACCCAAACAATTGCAAAAATAAAAGAGAAAGCATCATTTGCATCGTCGATTTGTGCACAAACCCGAGCAATTTGCGTACGAACTTGAGCTACCAGCACACGTATGGAGATTAGAGATGAACAACGCAGCGACAACGTCCAGACACAATGGAGATTGGTGACGCACTGGAGATTGAGGATGGTGATAAAGATCGATGACACGGTAGAGATCAAAGATCGGTGACATGACGGAGTTTGGTGGAGTGATGGAGAATGGAAATTGTGATGGAGCAACAGAGATCGGTGACGCGATGAAGATCGATAGCGAGATGGAGTGATGGAGATCGGTGATGTGTCAAATCGAAGGTGTGCAACAAAGATTAAAGTCCGAAGCAACGATCGGCGATCAGCGGCAGTGGCAATGAGAAGAGGATGACAAAGATCAAAATCCAGAGCAGTGATCGATGATGAGAGGAGGTAGAAAGTGTCGTGCCCTAAACTGCCCCTGGCCCATTCCGGCCCGATTATCCAAAACATGCAGCGGAAGTTTTTATTACACAGAAGGAGCTTTTATTACTCACTAAGACTTAAGGGCACGAACCCCAGGATCCTTACTAGTACTAGCTCGTTAAGTTCTTATTAAAGGGTAAGTTGAAGTTCTCTCATAAACAAGCTAGCACTTATATGGAATTTTATGTGTTCATTTCATGGTTTTTACCCAAGTTTAGCCAAGAACATGTGAGGGAACCAAAACACCAAGTCCAAGTTTGAAAACTTATTTTCATGCATCTGTCTTGCATGCTTATGTGTGTTTTGGTATTCAGTAGTGCACATATTCACTTGATTTCTCTAGATGCAAATTAGTACTTAGGCATCCATTATTTCACATACATGCACATAGTTTCCTTTAAGAGCCATTCTTTAACACATGCATCCAAATTCATGCTTTTCCAATTTCATTTGTATATTCTTCCTTAAGTGCACATACATAGCCCAAATATTGCATGCTTCCATATCAAACATAGACTTGTGGGCTTTTTACTACTTAACATGCATATGGTCCAATTTGCCAACATAAACATGGGCTTGTGGGCTTTTTACTAATTAACATGCATATGGCCCAATTTTACCAAAGAACATTTTCAACTTGTTCAATTTCTTATTTAAGCCCAGTACATGCATTTAAGTCCAATTTCAACATGCTTCAAGTTTTATGAAAATTAAATATCCCATAGTTCATGCATGGGCCTTGGTAAGTCCAGCAAGCAATAAAAATACCCAAAAAAGTCCAAAGTCCAATTACAAGCCCAAAACCAAGTTTGGCCAAATTTTAGCTTACAAGCTCAAAAACAAGTTTGGCCGAATTTTACTTAAGTCCATGATTTTGGTGATTAAGGTGAGACCAAGAAATTACACATGCTATCCAAGTAAGCCATAGAACACAAATTTCCACCTTAAGACTTTGTTCCCACAACTCTAGACTTTAAGTCTTGCACATAGAGTCCACACTTATTAGCTTGATTACAAGCACTTAAAACATCTAGAATCTTTGAAGTATTGAGCAAATACCATATACATACCAAACCTTAGCAAATCACAAAGAGTACCCAAGACTCTTAGCTTGATCTCTCAAGCACACATTTTCCTACAAAAGTAGATAGGGCGGGTGAGTTATAAACTCAATAAGGATTCCGTGGCATCCAATACCTAACTTATGGCCTCCAAGGCCTACTATATGCCAAGGATGTAATGGTAATAATTATTCCAAGTTCCTGCAAAGAAAACACTAAGACAAGAAAACACAAGATAAATGCATATACCATAATAATCAAATTGGGGGTTAGCATGTATATCAAAACAGAGAAGCACACAAACACACACACACACACCACTTAACACCTTATTCACAAAAGGGCAGTTAGCATCCCTCAAATTTTATGTCATTATTTTACATACTTAATGTTTTCGGAGAGCTCACTTAGCATAGGAATTAAGGTGGCCTGCTTAAAACCTAGCCCGTAATGCTTGCTTAACATAGCTCATGAGCAAACAGAATTGCCGAAGCAATAACATAAACTTAAGCCCTCTTAGCACTCCTAAAATCATATGGTTACTATGACCATCACCTAGGGGCCCAAATACTCAAAGAGTAGTGGAATCCTTACCAAAAAACCTTAGCAACAAAGTTGCCTGAAAGCTTTAGAAGCTTGATTTCCTTAGTCTTCCTTGCTCGTTGACTCTAGAAATTTGTTTTCTAGCACAAGAATCAAAGTGGCAGAATTTATTAGTAACCATAAAAATACCAAGAACACTTGGTGATTAGCTCAAAGAATCATAAAATACCAAGAAAACTTGGTGTATACTTACAAAACCTCACAAAGGAGGTAAGGCCGAATTCTTGAGCTTGCTTCTCTTCAAGTTTCTTCTTGATTCCTTCCTCCTAATGGTCTCAGAATCTCATACATGTAAAGAAATCCTTGACTAGAGCTCAAAACCTCCAAGAAAGGAAGATGGCCAAAATTTTCACTTTGGTTTTCTTGGAGTTTCTCACTTGATTTTTGCTCCTTATGTTTCTAGAGCTTGAAATCTACCAAGAACACTTGGTTTTGTTTGAGGAAGGGTATGATCTTGATATGGTAGAATGTTTAGAGGAAGAAGAGAGTTGGAAATGTGTTTGGAGAGTGAAGAACAAGTGTTGGCCAAAACTAGAGAGAAGGAGGAGAGAGTTGAGAGCAAATGGAGTGTTGGAGTGAGAAGAAGTGCATGAAATGAGTGAGATTGAATGGGAAGAGTGTATGGCCGGTTATGGGAGTGTTTTAGTGGGCTTGAGTGGTGCCATAAACTATTCTAAGTGGGAGACAAGTGTGGGGGACAAGGTAGAAGAGAAGGTATGGCATAATAGTTTAATGTGAGTGAGTAAAGTATGGGTGGAGTGAGTGGAGGAATATTTAATGTGAGTGGAGGGTGAGTTGGGCACATATTTTAATAGGAAATAGAGGGGATGTCCGGCCATGGCTTGTTTGCCATGCAAATTGAGCTAATTCCCCCTTTAGTCCTCCATTTATTTGAATTTGGGCAATTGAGCCCAACGTACAAAAATCCCTTTGTTCAATTAAGTCCCTCACCTTTAAAATCCATAATTTTCACCACTAAATCTCTTGGCCTAAGCCAAGTTTAATTTCAAGAGTGGTCAACACTTAATTATGCCCAAGCCATACTTAATTCAATGTCCCCTCAATTTAATTGAGCTTAATTCCCAATTAAGGAAAATTCTTATACTCTTAATCCACTTAGCCCGGGACCTAATCGCTTTGGATTTTCCGGGCATTAAAGAAAGAGAAATAGTTTGAGCGGCGACATTAAAGGGTAAAGAGAAAGATAAACAATATGAGAAAGGAAAATTAGGGTGAGGGGTAAAAATGTAAAATTAATATTATGTCTAATTAAACATATGTCTACAATATTCATACATCTTTCAGTGTACTTAGTTAGAAGTTATCTATCTTGCCACCTCAGTTGGAGAGGCAATAAGACATTAGATCTCTAGCCAAGGCTAAGGGGATCGAATCCCTCTCTTCCTCTCTCCTCAGTACTCCCACGATGTCTTCATATTGGGTTTGGCTACCTCTTGGTAACGAACAAGTTGGCATTCTCCTTCTATAATTGTAACTCCTTGAACCTTATACTTTGTACTATTAATTCTGTGATAAAAAAGAAAAAGAAAAAGAAGTTATCTTTATCGTAGTATAAGTAACATATAATAACTTAAAATTGTACTCTTTTTTGTTCGTGCAAAGTAGGGCCAACTTTTGATTATATAATAATTTAATTATTATGAAATTCCGTACGTATAAAGATTAATCAAACTAATACTATTTGTGTGTATGAAGCAATTGAAAATCTTTATTTCTTAAATTTTACTCCCTTCGTCCCATTTTAGTTGAAACATTTCTCTGGACACGGAGATTAAGGTGTATGTAATTTGTGTTATTTTTTTATGTAGTGAATGTTTAAATAATGATTAAAAAAGAAAATATTCTTTTTTGGGTTTTGTGCAGTGAGAGATTGAGTGGAGTTTAAAAAAAGAGTCTTTATTGGGGTTTGTGTAAAATGATAATTTAATTGTTTAAACTTTTCCAAAAGAGGAAACGTTTCAACCTTTTAGGACATCCCAAAAATGAATACGTTTCAAGTAAATTGGGACGGAGGGAGTATTATTTTTCTTATAGAGATCCGTTAGTCTCTTTTGGTGTTTTGGTCTTCTTAACGCTCCGGCCATTTCCCCTTCCTGCACATTGTTTCATATAAAGACAAGCAATTGGAGGGAGTAGAGATATGAGTTCTATTTTCTGGCAAAGTACTCTGCTTTGGGGATCAATAGCATTTGGAGGGCTTTACTAGTACCGCCTCTTATTCTTTCTCTTCTGTCGTGTGCTTCTCTTCATTACTAAAAAAAGGCCAATTGCCTTTGGCCTTTTTCAATGGCCTCGCATTGGAAAATTATTGCAAATTTTGAATGTTTCAATGCGAGGCTGTTGGAAACTGATGAGTTGGTAAATCACGCATTAGAAAAAAGTTTCCAACGGTCCAAGAGTTGGCCGTTGGTATTTCCAACGGCTAGCCCGTTGAAATATCAGACATTGAAAATTACCAATGGCCTAACCTCTCATAGTTATTTTTTAATAATTGAACCATTTTCCAACAGCCTAATCATTAGAAATTTGCCCACAGATCTAGCCGATGCAAGTTTCGAAACTCCTTTTCAAAAAAATAAAAAAATGTATATAAAACTCTTGATAATATGTTTTATATATTACTAAATTTTTTTTCTGAGTTGCATATGTTACTAAAAATATATTTTATATTTACCAAAATTATATTTTATGTTAATTACTACAAAAGTATATTTACTAAAATTATATTTTGTATTTACAAAATTCAAAATCCCAAAAAGCATGAAATTACATAAATCGCAAAATTACATAAAATAACAAAAATTACAACAAAATCAAAATTCAAAAATAGATCTACACAAAAATTATAAAAATCACAACAAAATCACAATTGAAAACCAGTCTGCAAAATTCAAAAGCATAAATGAAAAAAATCACAACCACACCACAATTCATAAACAAATCTAACTAATTCTTAACCAGATTTGTAAATGCAGGGGACCGATGAGTTTAGGTGGACCGAGGAGCCAAGGTGAACAATAAGGAGAAGGTGGTAACAACAAGGAGCAGTGAACAGCGAGAAGGTGACAATGATGAGAGCAACAAATGATGAATGGCGGGAAGGGAGAACAAGCGAATGGCAAAAACCAAGCAGCGAATACAGATGGTGACAAGACAGCAAAAACCAAGTAGTGAACAGGGACAACGACAAGATGACGACATACCCCTTCTATGATTGTAACGCCTTGAACCTTATATCTTATACTACTGATTCTATATAAAAAAAAAAATATAAGTTATCTTTATCAGAGTATTAGTAAACATATATGCAAAGTAGGGCCAACTTTTGATTATATCTTAATTTAATTATTTTGAAATTCCTTACTTTGAAAGATTAATGAAACTAATACTATTTTTTTGTATGAAGCAATTGAAAATATTTATATCTTAAATTTTAGTCCCTTTATCTCACAAAACTTATCTTATTTACTATTCATAACAATTAATTTATGATTTTATTTTTTAAAAAATTTCTTATAGAAATATAAACTTTTTATATGAAAATGATACCTTAAAGAGTCCAGTTTATAAATATAATTTTTAAAAAAAAATATAAGATAAATTATTATAAATGTATTTAAGTCAAACTTTAGTCAAAAAATGTAAAATCATCATCCTTTGTGAATTGGAGGGAGTATTATTTTTCTTGATTACAGATCCCTTGGCCTCTTTTGGTGTTTTGGTCTTCTTAACACTCCTACCATTTCCCCTTCCTGCACCTTGTTTCATGTGAAGACACGCAATTAGGGAGAGCAGAGATATGAACTCTTTTTTGGCAGAGTACTCTGCTTGGGAGATCAGTAGCATTTGGAGGCCTTAAAGGTATTGTCTTCTATTCCTTCTCTTCCTTCAAGCGCCTTCTCTCACTAAGGGCTTGCATAGGGATCAAGAATTTTCTATTTTTTTTTTAGTAAGCTCAAAGAGCTTATTTCTTTTCCTTTCCAAACCCTTGTCTTTGAAAATATTTGATGGAGTGTTTATGTGAATTTACATTCTTGCTTTCTATATTGAGTAATTCAGATATATAGATACTAGTGTATAAGATGTGTGTTTGAAATAAAATAAAAAATACAAATTCAAATAGTATGATGTTATCTAGTCTTTGTGTTTGAATCCTGCTGTTGGTTGGACATATCTAGTAGTTTAGATGCCATGTGTTCATTACACCCCTTCAAGTGAAGTGCAAAAATAAGAACAATGCCCAGCTTTACCAATGGGAGATTGAGAATGATCACAAAGGAGTGGTTTAGTAAACAAACCCGCAAGCTGTGTAGAAGAACTGGTGTAGCAAGTAGTGAGATTATCAACAGCCACTTTTTTCTCGGACAAAGTGATAATTGACTTCAAAGTGCCTAGTACGGCCATGAAAAACTGGATTAATGCTCATGTACAATGCACTAACATTGTCACAAGAAAGAGTATGAGTAGTAGAAAGATAGACACTAAGATCAAGAAGTAAAAAGCAAAGCCAAGTAAGATCTGCTGCACTTTTGCTAGTTTGCCCACATCAATCCTAAAACTCTACAATTTGTCAAACATGTCCTTAAAACTCAAAATTGTTAACCTATTTTCACATTTTGCCAAGTCAGTCATAAAACTTAAGTTTTTTTTTTTTAAGAAAATGCTTACCTGACACTTAATGCCATTATATCCAGTGACTAAACTGACGTAAAATTAGTATCTTGGTTAAAACTTTAATGAAGTTTGGTGATCACTTTGCAATACCCATATTGTAATCCTAAAAAATAGAGACTATTGTTAGTTTCCCAAATTTTGGAATGAATTAATTAAAACTTCTATGGATTGGAATGAGCATTCTATTTTGCTCTATAGAAATTAGAATTCAACCAACTCTGTTAGAGCATATTTTTTGTTATCCATCACCAATAAACTATAGGGGCTTTGATAAGCTTTTAGTGTTCTAAAGAACGTAGATCCACTCACTTCATTAGGTTCCATATTACTTCATTCCTAAATTTAGGATAATAACAATAAAGACCCTAATTTTTTTTAAATCAAAATTTGGTCCTTATAATTTTTAGAAATATAACCCAATCCTTATTTTTTTTAAAAAACTACAAGTTGACTCCCCCACATTTATTAAATTTTCAAGTAAGTCACTAAAGTTTGAAAGTATTATTTTACAGCTAGTTCGTTTCAATTTAACGAAGAGATATTAACACGTTTTACGTGGGTCCCATTTGCCAAAGATTGAAAAGCTCTATAAAGTTGTGATTAATGATTATTAGCCTTCGGGCTTCACATTTCACAACCCCCATCTCTCTCTCCACTCTGTGCTTTCTGTGTTTTCTAGCGTTGCCCTATAATCGGCGTAACATGCAGCCGAGAAGCAAAGGCCACAGTGGAGATCTATGCAGAAGTTGTGAGCAGCGATGTAGGTTCTTTTATGTGAGTCTGGCATACAAGATGAGTGAATGTAGTTGTGGAAACAGTTACATAAGGGATGGGTAGGGCAGATGGGTGCAAAAATCATGGCGGCTTGTTTGATTCTACCTATCAGCCCAAAAAATTGGACGGCATCATGTTCGAATCTCCCCAGTGATCGAGATTCCATGAAAAGGTTGACCTTGACACCAGGAGTACAAGACAGCGTTGACATGGGTGAAGGCAGTGGCCTCATAGCCAAGGGTATGGGTAATGATGGTGGTAGGGTAAGCGGATCTGCTGGGCAATGGGGTGGGGGAATTTGTTGGGCTGTGGCAAGGGTAGCAGTAGGGTCTGGTAGGGTAGCAATGATATGGGAGAACCTGGGAGCTAAAAGTGTAAAGAAATCACTAGTGCTGGATGAAAACGTGTTAATGTGTGCACGTTAACGTTAACCAGACTGGCCCTTAGTCATTAGAGATATTGGGTTAAGTTCCACATCAGCATTTTCGGTAAAATGATTTTTGGATTAACTTAGCAAAATGTGAAATGGTGGAACTTTAAGAACTAATGAAGTTAATGGTTTTAAGTTTTATGACTTGTTTGAAAAAATCAAGTAGCTTTAGGACTGATTTGGTAAAAAAAAAATTATTTAGGACTTGAAGTGTACTTGTCCCAGTTGGAAATGCATAAGTTGTTGGGAAAGACCATCTAGAAAGATCACAAAAACAAGAAGCCTTTTAACTGATTCTCATAGTATGGTGGTGCTGGGCAAAAAATAATAAACTACATTACCTCTATTAAAGAATAATTGTCCTTTTTTTACTTATGCAATTCTTGCTCATAATTTTACTTTATATTTCCTATATTATCTTTATAAAACCAAAAATATTTATAACTATACACGATCCTTTAACATGGAACAATACACCTGATAGCCGAAGGGCTATCACCTCTCTCAGTATATACTCCCTACAAATATTATGGTCGAGAAGCCTGGCGTCATCCGAGAGAGGCGCTATCATTGACCTCGAAAGGAGTGAAGTCAAACACCTCGAACTTGGGACTTCAGCTAGTACGTCAGGAATTTCAAGGATGTTACCGGCTCCCTCGGGGGACCAAACGGATCGCCTTCGGGGATGAAGAACCAGCTATTTCAAGCAGGAGAGAATCTCCCCGAAGGCGGAACCCCCGAACCAGAGAACTCCCCGAACTACAGGCATAATTCCCGAAGAGGGGCGTCTGTACCAAAGGACGGGCTCGCCCAGAGGACCTCGGGAGTACGACATGAGCATTTAAAGAGTCTCTGACATGTCGCCCACATGCGCTACACGCCGCCTCGAATGGCGGTCTGACGCGCCGACGCCGTCCAAGTCTTGTCACGACCTGTCTCGGTCCCAGACCCGAGGAGCCTACAAACGGCTACCTATCCCCTACGCCCGGAAGTACAAATCGCATCCGACCGAACACGTGTCTTGATCTGAACAAGCTGGGCACCCCTATAAATACCAGGAAGCAGGCCCTGGCAAGGGATCCGACCTCCTCTCCTTGAGAAAATACGAACAGGCAAGACCACCTAGCCTCTTAGTGCTCTTCCTCTATCTCCCCTCAGAACACTGACTTGGGCGTCGGAGGCTCCTCCCCGGAAAAACACTCCGGGGACCTCCTAACCAATTTTTTCTGAGCATTTCAGGCACGCTCCTCTGGGAAATCTTTGTTCCAGACGTTCTCCCTCTCAGGAAGTCCCTCCCGAAGTCATAATGTCACCCAACGAAGATACTGCTGGGCATCATTTGGCGCCGTCTGTGGGAACTCACCCTCAAGTCGCCGTTGTTGAAACTCGGCGTTCAAAGGACAAGGGACTTCCAAAGTCCTCGTCCGCGCCTGAAGCTCAACCGGCTACTGAGCAAACGCTTCCGGGGACTTCCTCGCCTGAGGAAGAACGTCCTCTAGTCATAACTATGAGTTTTCTACGCGACTTTCAGCGCTCTATTGTGGCTGAAATGACACAGCAGATAGACCGAAGGTGGCCGCAACCAACTCAGGCCCAAAGGCCTTCCTCGCCAGTACACCCTTGGGAGAAAAACCCTAAATCAATCTATCGCAGTTCGGGAAGCGAGGATCCGCGTGATAAGTCTTCGACGGAAAATATACCCCTCGGGGCATGACCTACGGGACAAATGGGGTCCAAGCGACCTAAAATCCCACGCCAAAGGAGCTCATCACCTGAGGCGAAGTCCCCATCCCCTCGGCGCCGGAGTCACTCCCCGAAGAGACGCTGGCAATCTCCCTTCCCAAAAGCCTACAAGCACCAAGAAGCAGAGCCCAATGCCACGCTCTTTATGGAGAAAATATTAGCGAGGTTGGAGAAAGTGGAAAAACAGATAGCTCGCAAACCAGTCTGGGCCAGGCTATCTGAAACTTTCTGTGGGGATGAATCGCCGTTCGCCCGAGCAATAGTTGAGGCAGCCATGCCAGGTGACTTCCGGGTGCCTCGGCTAGAAACCTATGATGGCCGAACTGATCCACAGGCTCATTTAACCAAATACAAACGCGGCATGGTGCTGCACGGTGTTGATGATGCTACCCTGTGCAAATGTTTTGAGGTCACCCTTACAAGACCAGCAACAGCGTGGTACAATTCGTTGGCTCCAGGAACCATCAGGGAGTTCCAGGAGTTATCTACGGCCTTTATGCAGCAATTCATTGGAAGCCAGCCGACGGCGAAGATGCCTGTCCAGATGTTCGACATAGCGCAGAAAAATGGAGAAACCATCCGCGACTATGTCGAAAGGTTTAACAGAGAAGCCTTAAGTGTTCCAGACTTTCGCCCCGAAATACGCATTCTCGCCATGACACGGGGCCTTCGGAAGGACTCACAGTTGTTCTACGAGTTTTCCAAGGACCCCCCGGACACGCTTGGCGAATTCTACCAAAGGGCCGAGCAGCACATGACAGCCGAAAAGCTGAGGATGGGTGGATCGAAGTCCGACCACACCCGTGCCGAGGGGTCCAGCCAGCAAATGCGGTATCCAACCGATCAGGCAGGACGACCTCGAAGGATTAAGGGAAGGAAACCCCCAACCTTCACACCCCTAAACACCACGAGGACCAATATCCTCATGACGATGGAAAGAAAGGGGACCCAGATTCAGCGGCCAAGGGCCATGACCACTGATAATAAAAAGAACATGAAGAGGTTCTACCAGTTTCACCGCGACCACGGCCACGACACCAAAGACTGTTTCCAATTGAAAAAGTACATAGAGTCGCTGATAAAACAAGGCCAACTTCGGCGATATCTGCGAATGCCTTCCCCGAAAGGAAGGAAGGAGGAAGAATGAAAGGCAGATGACGAGGACTATGACTCCGACAGACGAAGAAACCGAAGTCCGAAGAGGCGTCCTCCACCTCCGGCGGGAATAATACAAACAATTACGACAAGACTTCCATCCTCGGAAAGAAAGAGGAAGGCCAGAAAAGTATCAGTGATGGAATATAAGAGTCCGACGAAGAAATTGGCCGGCAAGGATGGTTCCACCATCATTTTTCCCCATGACGATCCGCTGTTGGTCATGGTGAGGATAGGAAACTGGGACGTCAAGAGAGTGTTGCTTGACGATGGATCAAACGCCGACGTCCTGTTTTCACATTTGTTGCCGAACTTGGGTATATCCAACACCGATCTCAAGCCTGTCACTTCGCCTACTTTCGGGGTAGGGCCATCCGAATTGCCCGTCCTCGGATGGGTCGATCTTCCCCTAATGATGAAAGGAACTTCGATAGATGGGACAGACGAATTATTTGCCTCCACAATGACAAGGTTCATTGTCATGGATGTTCCTTCGTCATATAACGCCATCCTTGGAAGGCAAACACAAGGAAATCTGCACATTCGCCCTAATGTAAAGTACTCAACTGTCACTTTTGCCACCAAAGATGGAGACGCGGAAATCTTCATTGATCAGGGCGAAGTAAGGAAAGTGTTCGTCAAGGCGTGAAAAGCTCCAGCAACCAACTTCGCACAAACTGTAGAGGCAAAGGCTTTTCCAGATGGAAAACGAAAAAAGGGAGAGGCGAAAGATCCCACGAAGGTAGAAATGGAAGAAGTAGAACTTGTCCCGGGCCGAAATACCCGAATAGGGAAAAACTTGGCCGAAGGTGACAAGAAAAAACTTGTATCCTTTCTACTGATGAATAAAGACCTGTTTGCCTACTTGCCGAAAGATATGCCGGGGGTAGACCCTCGCATAATACAGCATAGCCTTAAAGTAAGTCCGGAAGCAAAACCTGTCCGGCAAAAGAAACGGGGCATCTCAGTCCATAAAAATAACTTCGTCAAAACCGAAGTCCAGCGCTTATTGGACGCAGATGTAATCAGGGAGGTCAAGTACCCCGAATGGTTGAGCAATGTGGTTATTGCCACAAAAGAAGGGAGCAGTAAGCTCCGAATGTGCATCGACTTCAGAAACTTGAACGATGCTTGCCCAAAAGATTCATACCCTCTCCCACCAATAGACCAGTTGGTAGACTCAACTGCCGAATACGGGCTCCTAAGTTTCCTAGACGCCTTCAGTGGGTATCATCAAATAAGGATGGACCCCGAAGATGAGGAGAAGACCGCCTTCATCACCGAGGGTGGAACGTATTGTTACATCAGAATGCCCTTCGGGCTCAAAAATGCAGGAGCTACCTACCAGAGGTTGATGAGCAAGGTCTTTAATGACCAAATAGGGAGGAACATGGAAGTCTATGTCGATGACATGATAGTCAAGAGCAAGCTGCCTAACGACCACGTCGCAGATCTAAAGGAAACTTTCCACCAGCTCAGAACCTTCGGAATTCGCCTTAATCCCGAAAAATGCATCTTCGGCGTAACCTCGGGAAAGTTTCTTGGGTACATGGTATCAGAAAGAGGCATTGATGCTAACCCAGAAAAAATTAAGGCTCTGCTTGAATTCCGAACTCCCGTCACAATAAAAGATGTGCAGAGACTCACCGGAAGGATAACCTCTCTTAGCAGGTTTATTTCCAGGTATGGAGACCGGTGTCGAGCATTCTTCAAAGTCCTCACTAAGGCAGCAAAAAAGGAGGGCAACCTCGGATGTGATGATCATCCTTGGAATGAGGACTGCCAAAGGGCTTGGGAAGAACTCAAAATCTACTTAGCCCGTCTGCCCACTCTTCGACAACCTCACGAGGGAGAGCCCCTCGTGTTGTACCTCGCCGTCACAGAAAAAGCAGTAAGCTCGGTCCTTGTGAAAGAGGAAGGGCCGAAGCAATGGCCGGTTTATTATGTAAGCAAGTCCCTGCACGGCGCCGAAGTCAGGTATCCCTTGCTACAAAAAGCTATATATGCCCTGGTACTGGCAGGAAGAAGACTACGGCCATATTTTCAAGCTCACCCAATCATCGTCCGAAGTAGTCTACCTCTACGGGACGTCATGAGGAAAGTTGATCATTCGGGAAGGCTTTCCAAATGGTGTATAGAGCTTGGCGAGCACGACATTACTTATGAACCTCGGAAAGCCATAAAAGCTCAAGCCCTGGCAGACTTCATTGCCGAAGTACCCATCACCGAGGACAGCCATTCGGATCCTGGCGAAGGTGAGCCAGAATGGACTTTGTATGTAGACGGAGCCTCAGGGTCCGAACACCAGGGAGCTGGGGTAATTATCAGAGGCCCCGAAGGTCTAGAAGTAATGAAGGCCATCAAGTTTGACTTTAACGTCACCAACAATATGGCTGAATACGAAGCTCTCATAGCAGGGTTACGCCTAGCCAGAAAAATTGGTATAAGAAACTTGAAAGCCCATAGCGATTCCCAGCTGGTAGTTCGACAAACAGCAGGGGACTATGGGGCGAAGGACCCAACCTTGGCAAAATACCATGAACTGGTAGCAAAGCTTATCCGAGAGTTCGACACCGTATGAATCGAAAATGTGCCTCATCGAGATAATGCCGAGGCGGACTGTTTGGCAAAGTCGAAAACATGCACCGAGGTGCTAAACCACCCGAGCATCGCAGTGCTGAGCATAGTAACTTTGGGAAAAGGCTGGAAAGATCCGATAAAAAGATATCTCGCAACTAGTGAGCTCCCCGAAGACCCCAATGAAGCAGCAAAAGTACGAAGACGTTCCGGTCGTTTCTTCCTAATCGGGGAAGAATTATATCGGAAGGGATATGCAAATCCACTGCAGAGGTGTGTTGGCGAAGAGGATACTGAAATAATCCTCGAAGAAGTTCACGAAGGCACTTGTGGTTCGCACATTGGAACCGACGCCCTGGCAGCAGTGATACTTCGCCAAGGATACTTTTGGCCTACCCTAAGAAAGGACGCTAGGCAGTTCGTCCAGAAATGTGGTAATTGCCAAAGACACGCGAGTATCCAAAGGACACCCTCGGAATTGGTAACTTCGGCTGACTATCCCTGGCCCTTCGCAGTTTGGGGCATAGACCTCATTGGGCCACTCCCGACAGCGCCTGGAGGCGTGAAGTTCTGCGTAGTCGCAGTGGACTATTTCTCTAAATGGGTCGAGGCAGAACCCTTGGCGACTATCTCGGCAAAAGATGTGCAGAAGTTCGTATGGAAGAACATTGTATGCAGATTTGGCATACCGAGGGTACTAGTAGCCGACAATGGGTCCCAGTTTACAGACAAGGGGTTCCAAGAATTTATCAACAACCTCGGAATAAAAATGCACTTCGCTCCAGTAGCTCACCCCCAAAGCAATGGGCAAGTAGAAGTATCTAACAGGACCATAAAAGATGGTCTGAAAAAGAGGTTGGGGGAAGCAAAAGGGAAATGGCCAGGAGAGCTCCCAAGTGTGTTATGGAGCTACCGAACAACACCCCGAAGAGCCACAGGGGAAACACCTTTTTCACTTGTTTTCGGTACAGAGGCTATCATCCCAATTGAGGTAGTACAACCATCGGTGCGAGTACAAGTGTTTGATGAAAGGGGAAATGACCTCGGCCTAAGAACCAAGCTTGACCTCGTCGGCGAACACAGAGAAATAGCCGAGCTGAGAAGAAAAGCTTTTCAGCAAAGAGTGGCCGCGGCTATAAACTTGCGCGCCAGGCCAAAGGGAATAAAGAAAGGAGACCTCGTTCTCCGAAAGGCTGAATTTGGACCCCGAAGTCCATCCCACGGGGTGCTGCGCGCAAATTAGGAAAGTCCTTATCTGGTACTTGCCAAAGTGCGAAAAGGAGTTTACAAGCTCAACGATGCCGAAGGCATAGAATTAAAAAATACATGGCATTCGGATGCCTTGAAAAAATTCTATGCTTAGGATTTTGGTGGAAAAATTGTACAAGTTAGAAAAATTTCTAAGTGCAAAAGTTTCTTAGAAATTTTTTTCTAAAGTACAAAAAGCTTCTTTTCACCAGAGCGGTCGTCGCCGAACACGGTTTAAGAGAATTTATTTACAAAGGTTATCAACCTTCTCTGAAGTTGGAAATTTACTTAAAGAGAATTTCGCGAGGGTGATTCCAAGGCTAATTGCCGTGATAAGCGTAAATATGATTTTCCGAAGTCTCTTAAGCGAACGTGTTCGGGACAATGGGAAATGAAAAATCTTGCGCAAAAGACTTAGCCAAAAAAATTTTCAAAAGAAAGAAGGAGTCTTTATTAACAAAGATGGATCTGATTACAAAGAAGGAAGCTCGCCAAAAGAAGAAGTACAAAAAAGAAGAAAAAGAAGGCAAAGGACCCTAAGACAAGCTAAGGAATCTCAGCATCTCGGGAGCCACCAGCTCCTGCGTCCTTGTCCACCGCCTTCGGCATCGAAAGAGGAAAGGGCAAGTTGAGGTGCTCGATTTTGGACCAAGACCACCGAGGCCCCTCGGGGATGTTTAGGGCCGCCAAAAAGGAGAGGCCCAGATCTGGGAACCTCTGCAGAACTTGATGCCGAGCAAGGCAAAAGCCATCCTGAAAACCGACCTTGGTCGCTTGGACGGCCTTCTCCTTCTCGACCGCTAAATCGTCAAGTTCCTTCTCCAGATCAGCGATCTCCTTCTTCAGTGCCTTCGTCTTCTTCTTCTTCGGCTCCTTCTTCAAAGACTCGACCTCGGCCTGGAGCGCGGCCTTCTCAGCAAGCACCTTCGCCAGGAGAACCTCAGACTCTGACATTTCCTTTTGATATGCTTCGTTTGCCGAAGTTAGCTCCGCCACCTTGGAGCCGAGGTCAGAAATCTTTTGGGAGGAGTCCTTCAAGAGCTCCTCTTTTTCCTTCAATAACTCCTCCCAAATGGCAGCGACCTCCTTCTTTGCAGCTTGAGCCATCTCCGCGTTCTTGGCAACCAAGTCAGAGCACATGACCTTGGATTTCTCCACACAGTCTAAGGCCCAGACTCGGAACGCCACTTGCTTCGCTGCCCGAACCCTGAGGAGGTCAGTGTACCCCAACAGCTGCAAAGAAGTAAGAACAAAGTCAGTAAGGCAAAAAATGAGCCAAGCACTTAGAAGAAATCAAAAGGAAAAGACAAAGGCGTGAAGTATACCTAGACAGCGTGCTCGTAAACTTTTGCATCAAGGGATTCTTCATCCTGGCGCGCCTCGGAAATGGCCTTGAAGGAGGCCTCGGTGAAGATCCCCTTTGAAATTTGGTTGGCCATTTGCTGGCAGTCGCCAGAGTACAAGTTCATGTCCTCCGTAAATGACCAGAAAGGCTCCCTCGGGATCTTCCCCTTCGGGATATGGGAATCCCGAAGGGCCCGTTTCCGGGCGTGCTCAGCCACCCATACCGAAGGTGGTAGCTCCTCTGCACGGCAAGACAAGAAGCTTGTCAACACAAGTAATCCTCAAAGTTCAAAAAATAAAGGCACCGCAGCTTGTCTAAAAAACGAACCTGGCGGCACCTCGGCAACTTCATCGTCGGAGTCCCGGACCCCTTCGGCAGAGATCTCCTTGCCTTTGCTCTTACGGCGCTCCTCGAGCTCCTTGGCAGAAGGGACTTCCACCAAGGCGTCCAAAAGAGCCGCCGAGGAAGTGGGACTCCGGGAAGGGACACCGACCGGCTGGGCGGTATTGGCCTCTGGCTCCTCACGCACCTCCTCGGGAATTTCCTGGTGGGGAGGAGACGCGTCCTTCTTCGCCCGTTTGGCCGAGGATGGCCCACTCCCAGCTGTTTTGCACCTTCGGGAGACGGCCTTCTTTGTCTGCTCCCCCTTCTCGGCTTAACCGAGAAAAAGGGACTTATAGTAAACAGCGGACTCGTCAGCCATATCTGAAACAGAAGGAAAACATCAGTGTGAGTCTAAGACGTGTCTATAACCAAAAAACTTTTGAGATAACATACGCTCACAAAAAGTCTCCCTCCCTCCAAAGGAGTTTTACCAGCCAGGAATCTTTCCCTGCGATGGCAGGAGCCGGCATCTCGAGGTCCATCTCGTGCTCCTTCACTACCCCTAGCTCCCGAAGGACCTCCTCAGTCATCAGCTTCCACATGATGAGGAAGGGGTAGAGGGAGCGTGAAGGGACCTCGGAATCCCAATCAGAGGCCGCTCGGATCCGTCTGTCAAAGTCCGCGAATCTAGCCGCCAACTCAGGAGTCAGTAGCCTCTTCGGGTTTACAACATCCGTCTCTAGCTTTCCCTGTGCCCACTTGGTCGGAACGTACGACCAGGCTTCCTCCATCTTCAGAAAAAAGAATTTTCTTTGCCACCCTCGCCAGCTGTCCTTAGTGGTGAAGGTGAACATATACTTTTTGCTCCCTGATCCCCGAGGTTGCATAAAGTAAAAGCCACCCTTCGGGACCACGTAGAGCTTATAGTACTGCATAAAAAGAATGAAGTGGGGTTCTATTTTGAAAACACCGCACATGCAAAGGAAGGCGTTGAAATGGCAGTACGAGTTCGGGGGAAGAAGTTGATTTACGGCAATGCCATGAAACTGGCAAAAGTCGCAAATCACCTTCGAGGGAGGGTACCGAAGTCCGGCCTTCAGTTGGGCACGGAAAATGGTAACCTTGTCCTCGTTGTTCATAAAACTGAGAGTTTGGGGACCAGGAAGTCTAGTGGTGGCGTAAGAAGGAAGAAAAAAAATTTTGGTCCATCTTTCCAATTTTTCTGAAGTCGTATAGCAAGTATGATTGGGAAGAGGTTGCCAGCTTTTTGGAATGGGGGAAACAGTCATAAGAGGAGTTGGCGAAGACATTTTCGAAGAAAAAAGGACTTCGGGGGACAAAAAACCGACTTCGGGAAAGCTTTCAGAAAAGCAAAAGAGCACAAAAAATCAAAGAAATTTTGAAAGTCAAAACCCACCAAACACTTTGCCAAAGTCTGGGTTTGGAGTCGCCGTCGGAAAAGGTGGCCGGAAATCGCCTAAGAAAAAGCGCCGCCGCGAAAAATGCAAAAACAGTTGAGAGCAGGAGGAAAGCAAAAACAGAAGAAAAATGAGACTACGACGGAGTAGGGTATATATATAGGCCAAGGGAGGATAGGCGAACCGGTGTCATAAGTACTCCACGAAGACAAACAGTCGCCATAACTGCTCTTTACATAAAAAGGCGCACCTGTCGTAACCGATGCAGTCCCCTCCAATGACAAGCGTGCCACGTATCAGCCGTCGCGCCAAAAGAGGGACACGCCTTCTAACACCCCTAAACCCTGGGCGTGCCACTCCAGACTGACACGCCTGGTTACGAGACGCGACGTTGCGCAGACCTGCAAAAGGAAAGAAGTGGGTTACCTCGAAGACACCAAAAGACAGGCTATGGTCGAACAGCCTATGTCTTCGGACAAAAGGTACATTTTCGGCACAGGTATTACACCCAAGGCCCCGAAGGGCGCCCTCTGAAAGCCGACAAGCCGAAGTTTCCACTTCGACTTTCCAAAAGAGGGCCTGTGATAACCGAAGGGCTATCACCTCTCTCAGTATATACTCCCTACGAATATGATGGTCGGGAAGCCTGGCGTCATCCGAGAGAAGCGCTATCATTGACCTCAGAATGAGCGAAGTCAAACACCTCGAACCCGAGACTTCGGCTAGTACGTCAGGAATTTCAAGGATGTTACCGGCTCCCTCAGGGGACCAAACGGATCACCTTCGGAGATGAAGAACCAGCTACTTCAAGCAGGAGAGAATCTCCCCGAAGGCGGAACCCCCGAACCAGGGAACTCCCCGAACTACAGGCATAATTCCCGAAGAGGGGCGTCTGTACCAAAGGACGGCCTCGCCTAGAGGACCTCGGGAGTACGGCATGAGCATTTAAGGAGTCTCTGACATGTCGCCCACATGTGCTACACGCCGCCTCGAATGGCAGTCTGACGCGCTGACGCCGTCCAAGTCTTGTCACGACTTGTCTCGGTCCCAGACCCGAGGAGCCTACAAACGGCTACCTATCCCCTACGCCCGGAAGTACAGATCGCATCCGACCGAACACGTGTCCTGATCTGAATAAGCTGGGCACCCCTATAAATACCAGGAAGCAGGCCCTGGCAAGGGATCCGACCTCCTCTCCCTGAGAAAATACAAACAGGCAAGACCACCTAGCCTCTTAGTGCTCTTCCTCTATCTCTCCTCAGAACACTGACTTGGGCGTCGGAGGCTCCTCCCCGGAAAAACACTCCGGGGACCTCCTAACCATTTTTTCTGAGCATTTCAAGCACGCTCCTCTGGGAAATCTTTGCTCCAGACGTTCTTCCTCTCAGGAAGTCCCTCCCGAAGTCATAATGTCACCCGACGAAGATGCTGCTGGGCATCAACACCATGCAATTAAACTATTACAACTTTTTTTTTTCGCAAGTGCTCATCGCCCTGGTCCTCCCAGAACAGAAGAGCTATCCTTAAGCTAAAAGAAGTGGTTTAAACTTGCCACCGCTAAAGATTCTCGATAAAGGAAAAAGAATACTCCATACTGATGCGTCAAACGAGTATTGAGGAGCGGTCCTCCTTGAAGAAATCAATGGCATTAGACACGTGTGCTGTTACAATAGTGGAGAATTTAAAGAATCAGATAAGCATTACCACCTACAAAGAAATTTTGGCAGTCAAATGTGGAATGGAGAAGTTTTAGTTCCACATCATTGGTAATCATTTTCTGATAAAGATGGATATGTCAGGATTCCCACATATGCTAAACTACAGGTAGAAACAACTCTCGAATGCTTTACTACTTCGCTGGCAGCAATGGTTCATCTGTTTCAACTTCAACATCAAGCATATAAAGCGCAACTCCAACATAGTTACTAATATCCTGAGCAGACCAACCAAATCTTTCCTTAAACCACCCAAACCTCCCAATCCAAAACACTAATGGCCTCTTCTTCCTCTTCCTATCCCCTAGTTTTTGACAGGGAAAAGAACCTCCTGGTTGATGTTGAGTGATATAAGCATCAATTATCCCCTTTTATCCAGAGACACAGAATCTTCCACTACCATGTTTCTCTCATAGAGAAGTATGGTTTTGATGATTGTCTTGTCAAACCTATCGGGGATTCATCCTCAGTTCCACATTTGCTCACCTCTTTTCTATTCCCAATATCTTTGATTTCCCACCTGTAGCTCTCTACTTCTTCTGGTACCTCTGTTCAGTTCACACCATAGGTATTGCCTTCAATATCTCCCAGCTTCACCAGCTCCTCATCTTCTCCCAAAATTTCCATTTTGATTTCTCCTCAGACTTCCCTGTCTTCCTCTTGGTTTAACCTTCTCTGCAAATGGATTGATCGCCAAACAAGCTACTAGCTAAACATTATCTCTCCATTAAACTCTTCCATATTTTATGGAGTTGCTCATGTTATATATTTCTTTCATCGACCTATTACCTTTACCAAAACCCTTAATGGTTTGCATTTCTTTCCTTCCCCTATCTACCACCATTATAAAAACCTGCAGACTTTCGTGCTTTTCTTCGAAAGGCTTATCGATACAACCATACTCTATTCACCATGGAAGTATGGCCTCATGAAATTCTAAAATGGCCATCCTACCTTGTGGATTACCAAGAAATTACCCATAAAGCTCTCAAACATTTTGATGATCTTCAACATCTCCGCCGAGCGAAAGAAATATGAGAAAGAGAAGAACAGACTCAAAAGACTCTTAATCTTATTTCCTGTCTTGCGCCAACTCCCTCTTCTCCACTCAATGTTGAAGAAGACAAAGATCTATTGCTGACCCAGCATTGCGAACACTACATTATACTGGACTGTGGTTGTGGTTTTATTTGAATTCATTGGAAATAGCTTAATGGTCCAGATCTAGTCGGTGGACCAGAAGACCCTCTTGATGATACTCGTATCGATGATCCATACTTTTGGCGGGAAATATAGGATTCAGAATTTTCAAGCTATAATTCGAACGAATTCCATCCCAACCATCCGAATTATGATGGCCCGTGACATCTTTGTCCTCATTCCCGACAAAGTCTGGTGTGCTACAATATGTCTATAAATTATTAAAGTGGATCTGGGTTAGTGGTCTGTCACTTCCAGATATGAATTATTTACTTTGACGTAAACCCTTACATCATCTTGTTTATTTGTTTCCTTTTACCTCTGCCTATATAAGGAGGTCTAGTTTTAGTTTGTAATTATCCTGGAGGAAATACAAAACTCCTTTCATATATCTTCCTCTTAATGTCTCCTTTTTCTCTCTAAATTTTTAGTTAAAAGGTGAGGCAGAGGTTCTTACTTTCCCAACTTCTTCATAGAATCTGAGTTGCCACACAAGTGCATCCTCTCAGACTAAGATCATCTTCAAGTTTATAATTATTAAGCTTGAAGGCAAATAATGACTTAAGAGTTGCCACTCTGTGGATCTTCTCTTTAAGTCGTCCTCTACCTTCAATTCTAATTATTTTAAACTATCGGTTTCGATCCTCGATGTTATGTCCGGGTAATCCAGTAACTGTTTTTCAAAAGGTTTTCCAAAGCATCTTGAAAAAAGTTTTAATTAGTGTGGTTATGTCCTAAAGAATGCCTTTGTAAACCTTGGTGCTCGGGGCTTTGATTGAGATTTAAAAGAAGGCTAGAATCAAGAAAAAGTTCATATACAAGGTTAGTCCTTGTACTATACCCAAATGTTCATTATAGTCCAGAATATTTTCAACTGACAATAAGGTCACTGCTCACCACTAAGTCAGGAACCCAACCAACTTAAAATACCATTGGTTCTAAAATTTTTCCACCTAACCCAAGAATTGGGAACTAAACAGAACCAAAACCATAGTTCTAGGCTTTTCAGGTCTAGTTCTCTAGTTTTTTTGTTTATACCATATACCTATAACAACACCAAAATTCAATAAAATTGTATTCATAACCAGTTTATGAAATATTCAACATAATATACAATTAAATTAGCATTTAAATATATGTTACTTTGACACATTTAAAAGAGTTTAATATTTTGTTACCAAAATTGCTCAAAATAGTTGCTTATGAAGTATCTTCCACCTCAACCAGTTACTTCTCTCCCATAATTCCAACATTAGCACAATATTTAACATGGAAAATTGAACCTTTAAGACCATTTTCTTTAGTATCAAAACCTGAAATATGTTAATGTCATGAATTTTCAATTTCACATGGCTCATAAACAAAAAAAAATATGATGATTGTATTATATAGAGTAGTTTGGAGTACAGAGATCGAAAGCAAAGTAACCCAAGAATAGTTGGTTCAGTTTCACCTCAGGTTGGTTCCATATGGAACCAGAACTAATTCAAAAACCATTGGATCTCCTATATATGAAACTAACTCGCGAACCATGGTCCATTTTTACCTAACCCAAGCCAAATCCAACATGAGTGGTTCGGATTGGATTTCAGGTTTACCCAACTCATGCTCACCCTTAATAAAGGCAACTTTGACCGAACAGTCCAAACTCTCAAACCAGTTTAAACACAAACTAGATTATCCAAGCGGTCCTACTTTAAAACACTGTCACTAGGCTTTGGCTGGTTTTCTCAAGATTTGCTTTTTGATTTTTTTAGCACAATTGTATCACTTCCCCTTGTGAAATCAAACTTGTTAAAACTGTTTAGTATATAATATAGGTTAAATAGTTAAAATAAATGTAGAATTGTAATAATAATTAAATTTTTATGATCTCATTTTTTAATGAACATACCCAAACAAGATGAGGTGTATGTCTCTTCCCATAACTCTATTCATGGGATAAGAGAAGGAGATCCTCTAGTCGGGGGGATTATTACTAGAGTTTTTGGTGCTTTCTTGCCTTGTATCGAGCTAGGATTTAGGAATGGCCAAAAGAAGGGGAAAAATGTAGATAATTGAGAAAGATAGAGAAAAGGACACGATGCATATATGTTTGAGTGCTTGTAAAGAGGAAATGAGTGCTACGGTTTTGAGAAAGAAGATGGGGGGAGAGCATGTAAAAGAAAGGAAATGTAACAAAAATGCACCATAATTATGTATCTAAATCCTAACTATTACACACTATAATTTTGAATGACTTTAATTGCATAACTAAAATCATAATTTTGTGCCAAAATGATCTCTAATGTTTTTAATTATGACTAATATAGTCATCAATGTAACTGACAGTGACAATATTCTGTCAAATAGTAGAATATCCTATTTAAATGTGATTGTGTGACAAATAATGGACGAGACAACATGCCAAATATGCAAAACTCAAAAACTTCATAATTAGGCCTAAACCAAATAACCCACCATGGTTAGTGATTGGACCAAATTGCCCATCATATCCAGTCCCTAGCTTCTTTCCACCGCTTCTAGCCATCGCTGATAGTCCTAATTTGTTACCTTGTCTCATGCACCATCACTGGTCATTCAAGCCTCACCCTATGTCATCATCACTGGTAGCACTATATGCTTTGTAAACATTATGCCAAAGCTCCCATTTCTTATTGTAAATATCCAATTGCCAGTTTTATGATGCTGCTATATTCCTGGTGATAATGACAGTTAAGGGATGAGTTTTCTAATTTATTTCATATTCTCCAAGAATTTTGATGAATACATTTCTCTTCATTATTAAGAAAGAATTAAAAAGTTAATTGAAGACAAGACTGAAAACACTCAACTAATTAAAGAAAAATTTACATATTTTAGTGACAGCTAACTATTACTAAGCTTTAACATTAGTGACAGTCAACCACCACTAATGTAGAGATAGTTTGCCTTTGCTAAATTTAGCGACAGTTAGTCATCACTAAATTAATGATGGTAAGCCTTCACTAAACAATGGCCATTTTTAGCGACGGTAAGCAATTACTAATATATATATCCCTCTTATCTTTCTTAATCCTACATACACTATCATGTTGTCCTGTTCCTACAATTCAAATAATTATAAAATATAGGCAAATTATATATGTCCACAAATATGAAATACATCAACAATTTCATTTAATAGTCAAATCATACATAATATAGGGAAAAAAAACATATATACATATCTTTGTTCATTTTCTAGGTTCCTAATTCCACCACAAAAGATGTTCCAAACACTATGAGCAAGTTTTAAGGTATAGAGCCCAGGGAATACGTGACTAAATCTATTTTATGATTAGTCAAAGCAAAAATTCCAATGATTAGCTCTGTATTTACCAATAATTAACAAATAAGAGCAACATATCAGAAAAAAAATATTTGCCTTGAAAGAAACATAAGTCTAATGGGCTTCTTTGTGAGATGAGAGCAATGATATAAAGTATTTAATGCCAACTTGACCCATTTTTCAGATAGGAAAGTTTCAATTATCCCCCTGAGGTTTACCCTAACTCACAGTTTGCCCCTTTATTTTTTAAAACCTACACTTTGCCCTCTAGTTCTTTCATATTATCCGATAACAACTTCTAAAAATATAATTTAAACTGTACGATAGTCATCTTCCAGTAATGTTGGTTTCTTCAATATTTTTTTTATAGTTAATAGACATTTCAAATTATCAGTTTTTTTCTGTAAATGTATTTCATATCATTATTTTTTAAATGTCTGTTAGCTATGAAAAAAATATAAAAAATCTTAAAATTACTGAAACATGGTTATCAAATAGTTTAATTTAAGGTTTCAAAAGTTATTGTCAGACACTTTAAAATTAGTAGGGGTAAAGTGTTGGTTTTTAAAAATAGAACAGGCAAAGTGTAGGTTAAATCAAATTATATGAGAGCTTTTGTAATTTATCCTTTTTTAGATCTGCCTCTAGTAGATTTTTTATTTCAACGTATCAAATATTTTATTTCTACAAACTGATGAAGTATTCTTCTTTTCTCAAAACTCAAAAGCAGTGAATTAATTAAAGAAAGATTTATATATTTTAGCCTTAAGTGTATGATTGGTCCTCTAACTTTGTGGAATTGTACGAGTTAGTTCTCTATTTATCACTTAGTATGATTTGGTGCTCCAACTGCATTAGTTGGTCAATTGAGTCCGGCAACTTCGGCAACTTTCACTAGTTTGGACAATTATGTCAAACCATGGAAGGAGGAAACCTTTACTTGTCAAAACCAATAGAAGCGTGTGGCTGACGTGGATTGGTAGGAACAAATTAGGCGTCGGAGTTGCAGGAATCTTATTCAGTTTGTGCAAACAAAAGTAACACTGCAGACTCCTTTCTCTTTTGAATTGTGAGCAACTCTCTCTTCTGGAGCTTGACAAAAAATCAATTGATCTTGTGATTAGCTCTGTTTTGTTCGAGCAAGCAGAGAAACCAGGAGTGTTGCATCTCGTGAAGCGAATCCCCTGTACCCAGGTTTCTTCTCTCTCTTATTTCAATCTCGATTCTCCCTTTCTCATCTCGATCTTGATAAGGAAGTCGATTGATATTTTGATTTGGAAGGCTTGGTATTGCAGGTAGATTGCAAGTAAGGATTTGGTTGGATTTGTTTTCCTGTTTCTTTATTTTGAGTGTAGGGTTTTTTTTGTATTATGTTGGAGTCGAATCGCCTATTAATCTTGTGCGATAGGCAGGTTTTAGAAGATGAGATTTGATGTTTTCTCTTGATTTATGTACAAAAACACTAATGACTGCGATTTATCTCCTATTTTTAAGTGCCAACTGCATGAATTGGCCAACAAACGCATAATTTCAGTAACTGGAGCATCCAAGCCGCTGGCAAACATTCTTTATTCCTACCGTGGAATGGGATTATTTGTAGGAACCATGATTGAAGGATTGGATGAAACGGTATTGAACAAACCTCCATCACATGTGCGCGCATATACTTTATACGTTTACAATTTGAATCCTTGCTCTCATCCGATTGCAATATGTTTGTCGTAGTGTGTAGGATTGTACTATGTGGACATTGAAGGGGGAAGATTAAAGGGCATGCGCTTCTCTGTTGGTTCTGGTTCATCATATGCCTATGGTCTACTTGATAAATGGGTATGCTTATTTTTATTATGGTTTGATTTATTGTTCTATTTGCATTACAAAAATTGATTTCTAGGTCTCCATTAGGACTGTCTCTGGGAAATTTCACATACTAGTACTGTGAATGTTGAGGAAATCCACATATTTTTTTGGGTTCTCAAGTGCGAGGAAGAACAACTTTAAAAGAAAAGGGATGATATGTCATAAGCAGTGTACCTATTTAAATTTGTTTCTGTTTTTCATTTTGCAGTTTATTATAAGGGACCAAATGGATGGAAGAAGTTGTTAGGTGATGATGTTGGGGAACTTCACTACAAATACCATCCAGTCATGCCAAGCACTGTAGAACGTGAAAATGGTTGAAGTGGGTGGGGCTTAGATGGAGCTTGCTCTTCGCAGACAGAGTTTGAGATGTCAGCTGCCTTTCATGGAGTTGGATGGAAGATAGCTTTCGATGCCATGATTATTCATGTACTGGGGTTTGACATTGAGACTGCCCAATTCTTAATTAAGGGCGTGATTGTACCATATACCTAATTTATTCCTCCCAATCCACGTCAATCCCACGCTTCTATTGTTTTTACGGTAAACGTCATCGTTTGACCTAATTGTCCAAATTAATGAAAGTTGTCATACTCAATTGACCAACTAATATAACTGGAGGACAAAATCATCCTGAGTCATAGATGGAGGACTAATTTGTCCAATTCCACAAAGTTGCAGGACCAATCATACACTTAAGCCTATATTTTATTTTCCTTTAGAGGTGGTGATTCTGTCTGGTGGTAATTCAACCACATACTGAACGGTAGACTTGAGGGCAGAAGGTTTAGGGACAAACGGAATTAGTGAAGACCGACTAAAAAAAGAAAAAACCTCAAAATGCCAGAACCTGAACAGTAAAGTGGACTTTTGAAATGTTTTTTTAATCTATTTTTTATACTATTGATTTAATTTATCTAATAAAAACATTGATATTTCATCTCTATAAGAAATCAAGGAAGAAACAGAACATACGATTTATACAGTTAACACTCGGAATACCCACTTTGATAAAACCTTAGAATGCCTATTGACTCAAGTAGTAAAGGGCTTAATTCCCTCAACCAAACTTTCAGACTAGAGTTTTGTTTATAGAGCAGAAAAGGAGAACTTTGCCCACCCTAAAGTGGATCCACCTGACTCTTACCAAATTAGCCAGAGTTCAATTGAGAAACTTCTCAACACCGGAAGTCATAGGTTAAAAAAAAAAAGATAAGAAAACTTACAATAGCAGCTAAAAAATTCGTTCTGTAATGCATATAAGATAGTCACAAGTTAAAGAACAGACATCTATGTTTCTGCAGTTAAAGCAACCCCTCCACTAGTTCAGTTCTACTATGTATCTCTTTGATGTTTTCAGGCTATGAGTGCTACGGATTTGTGGACTTGAAGGCTTTCAGCTTCAATATGTTGTTTCCTGTACAAAATCTAAATCCTAGTGAAGTCATCCAAAGGATTGGTTAGGGGGAGAACAAAGGGCAAAAACTTGGTCATGTCTCTGCACATTTCATATCCATCCTCTGAAATCAGAGGGTCAAAAAAGCTGATTAGTTCCTTGAACTTGATGCCTGCATTCCAATAAGAGCACCTGAAATTTCATTTAGACGATGTTCAACTTTCGCTTTCCAGTTCATCAAGTCCTTGCGCATTTCCTGTCAACAGTGAACGGGAGAACATATGAATAGACTATGGTTCTTAAGAATGCATAGCATGAAGCATGTCAATTTATGAATCACCTGAAATTGAAAGGATGAACCATCAATATCTGAATTTGAATTCGCAGTCACTGATGAATCTGGTGTGACAATAGTTTGATCTTCCCAATGGCTCCTCGGTAATCCTGGGATATACCTGTCGACGCAATCAGAGAGAAGAATAAAAAATTTCTGCTGAGGCATTTCATCCAAAAGGTATGGATTTAATTTACTATGATTTTAGTACCTGTCCATATTAACAGTTCCTGGTTTGAGACCCTCCAACTGTACAGCATAAAGGGATCCTGGAGACATGCTATCACAAGGTTTTAACCAAGCTGGGGTGGCCAAGCATGGATCCTGAACTGGAGCCAACTGCCCAAACTGGACCTTATCTCCATTCTCCAGCCAAGGGGCAAAATCCTCTCCTTGCATATTCTGTAAGTTGTTGCCCTCCAACCAATCCTCCCATCTTTCAGATGCTGGACTGGAGGAAATGTCTTGTTTTGATGCTTGCATGCTGCACAGCAAATCAGAAATTTCCATCAGCTGTTGCTCCACTTTCATCTTCCATGTCAGTATTTCCTTGTAAGTTTCCTGATCAGAAAGAAAAAAACACCATATATTCATGAGCTACCTCCAACATTTTCATTAATACCAGAATTAATGGTTATGGTAAGCTCAGCTGAAATTAAAGTACATCACAAACAAATTATAGACTGGAATCCTCCTAGAGAGTTGTAAAGAAACTCAAAAGACAAACAATACCCTATCTAATCAGTAAAACACGGCTTTGATCCATACCTGCATACCACCTAAGGAACTTGAAATTTCCTTCAAACTTTGCTCCGTCTTTGCCTTCCATTTCACAAGTTCTTTGTTTATCCCCTAAAATCGAATCATACAAAAGCAATAAACTACCAAAAAAATTGGCGATCAACATTGGTCAAATGCTACTAATGCCAGTTAGACAAAAATACAAATAAAAATTTCCCAATGTTCACCTCAATAGAATTAGCTTGATCAGGTTCTTGGTGCTTGGCTGCTCCACATTGCATACTCCTATTTACCCAAAAAACACCAAAGAGCAGCTGAAGTAAATGTTAACGATTTATCTTCTTTATTCTTGCTTGAGTTGGCATTCTATTCTATTACCTCTTTAAGTTGGCCACTTCTTCTTTTAGCAACTTCAGTTCTCTGGCAGACACAGAATCCAGGAAAGACCTATTATGCAATGGAGGGCTGGAATCAGCTACTCTAACATTGACATCTTTCTGTTCATGAACCAGGTCAGCAGATTCAAGCCAATACTGCATAACCCCACTGGTATCGTAGCACCGATGAAACCGCTCAGTACCACCAGGTGCTATCCTGCCATCAATGTCCTTCAGTAGGTGGTCCAACAGTCCAGTATCACCAATACATCTACGAGCTGCCATTCTCAATTCAGGGCGGGAAATTGGAAACCCAAACGTGGCCCCTTCAGCCTTCAAAATTTCTAGGAGCCTTTTCTCAGCCACTTTATACCTTGAAGAAGCAAAACTGTTAAATCTCAACTCGGGAAAAGAAAAACCTATAAACAAGGATAATTTGTAGCATTTACCTCTCAACAGACCATCTTAGCATGGGATTGTTTTGTTTCATTGGCCTGTTCTTGCAACCATCAGTACTTAATGTTGTTTTACTTTTTCTTCCAGCTTTTGGCTCACCGACCATCTGACCTCCAAGGCATTTTCTCTTGTGAGATTCCCTGAACATATTCGAATTTTCTTCCTTAATGAGAGTGGAAGAAAACCGTGGACTGCACTCTCCTTGCTGGTCAATTGATTCAGCTTCTTGGCAAACACTCCACTGTACCATCCCAGAATGTTTCAATTCAAACCAGCACTGTCCTTTCTTAGATATTTCATTGGGGCTTGTATCTGCTGAAGAAGATCCTGCAAAGAGAAACAATTTAAGAAAATGAAATTGTAATGACCTAAACGACATGGCAGCTAAGAAAATACACAGCATCCATTTACCTGCTTTGGTTTTCAGAAGTCCAAGTGTTAAACAATATCAGCAAAGATGAGAGACACAACCACTTAAACATATAAAACATATAGCTAACTACCGTACAAGAATGTAACGCTGTTATTGCCTTTTTTGTGTATGTAATAAAATTCATGGATATTGGACATTCCTTCAAACAACCATTGCAATGAACAACTTGGGTGCCCAAAACTGTTCATTAACATATGAGTTCAGCAATTCATCACTTAGTTCTCAACAAAATTTCAGCAGCTTCAGTAGTTGATCAAGCAATACATTCTTTCATTATGTCTTTTCCAAAGCTTAGCTTTACAGTTAAGATGTAACTAATTTACAAAGTAATGGTAGCATGCCACCTGATAGATGGATGTTTAATTCTCCATAGCATGACTAATTTTCATTTCAATAACTAAACCTTTTTCTTCAATGGTTAGTCCAAATTTATTCAATGGCACAAAAACATGATCATGGTTCACTTGTCTCCAATGGTATAAGTGAATGCACAAAAAAATATTAATTCTCAGCACTCTGGATCACTGAAATGTTTTTCTATAGAAATATTCATCAAAAGGCACTACAACTTTGTGAGTTGAAATCTACAGTACCTGGCTGCAAAACATATGAAGGTATTGAATTAGGCTTCCCCACACCAGCTCTGAAATCCTACAATTCCACAGACAAATAGAAACCAAAAAACAAAAAGCTGAAACATCAGCTGAGCCTCATAAAAGAATGTTTATACCAAAAGTACACACACAATGTGAGCCAGGAGAAAGATTTTATATTAATTCTCAATCCTCTTACAATGTAGAAAACATAAAGAGAAAAGTAGGTGGCTCAAATGGGCAAAGCCAAGAACCCTGTTAGTATCAATGTCACAGGAAGCTGTATTCACCAATAGCTCAAATTCTCTACATCCGGACATTAGTCAATTTTGTAAACAAGAGGAATTTCCCTCATACAGCCATAAAAACAGACATGTTTGAACACTCTCAAGACAAGTAAATAAAAGGTTTGACACCCAATCACTTTGCCTTTCAGAACAAAAGTTGTATTCGCAACCATACCTTTGTTTCACAAACCAGCATTTCATACAGATTACGACTTCGAACGAATCTGGACATCAAAAAGAAACAAAAACTTCAATCACAGAATGAAGCTTCCTAGGTTCCGAACACGTTCAAGGATTACATAAAGAGCATGCACACAAGATTCTTTTCATGTGTAAAAGTAACAAATTTTAGTAAAACAAATGCAATAGAATAGAAAACTCGAGACAACCCAGGAAGGCAAAGTCCGACAGCTATCAAGAGCCAATATGCCAGCAACCAAACAGAAATAAAAAAGACGCGCCGACCTACATAAAAGAAAACAGAAAACGTAGTGGGCAACAGAGGCATAGGATTTTTACCTAACGGGGTAGGAGGAACAGTGGTAACATTCTGGAATTCTGATCCTGCAAAAGTTTAGCGGAGAGAAATCGTCAGATACTGGAGCGAAAAGCAGGTGACACAAAGGAAAAAGAACAAAAAATTGAAAACCTGTATGATTTAGCAATCAGAGAGGAACAGAAATTTGGGACCTTCGGAAATGACTGATGAGACAACAAGACAGCGGGCCGACAGACAAAGACGCAGGTTCAGGAAGACAAATATTCTATTGCCGAAACTAGGAATCTGAAAAGCCTAAAACCCTAACTGATAAAATTCTCTTAAACCCTTTTTGTTAAGGGAAAATCATAAAAGCCCGTTGTGGTTTGGTTGATAAGCCTAGAACCCTAGCTGATAAAATTCTATTAAACCCTTTTTGTTAAGGAAAAATTACAAAAGTTTTCTTGTGGTTTGGTCTAAACTACACTGTACCTTCTATTATAAAAAACACATACTTTACCCCTAATTCTTTTATACTATCCGACAATAATTTCTAAAACCCTAATTTAAACTGTCTGATTACCATATTACAGTAATTTTAAGATTTTTTATATATTTTTTTATAGCCAACCAACTGTTAAGAAATACTGATATACATCTACAAAGAGAAAAATACATTTACACAAAAGAAAGGAAAAGTTATAATTACCCCCTTGAGGTTTACCCTAACCTACAGTTTTCCCCCTTTATTTTTTAAAACCTACATTTTGCCCCTGGTTCTTTTATACTGTCTGATAACAACTTCTGAAACTGTAATTTAAACTATACAACAATCACCTTCCAGTAATTTCAATCTCTCTAATACTTTTTATAGTTAATAGACATTTTAAATTATCAGTTTTTCCTTTTTATAAATTCATTTTTCTTCCTGTAAATGCATATTAGTATTTTTTTAAAGGTCGGTTAGCTATAAAAAATATAAAAAATCTTGAAATTACTATAACATGGTTATCAGATAGTTTAATTTAAGATTTCAAAAGTTATCATTGGATACTATAAAAGAAGTATGGGTAAAGTGTATGTTTTTTAAAATAGAGGGGGCAAAGTGTAAGTTAGATCAAACAACAATGAAACTTTTGTAATTTACTGGAAAGGAAAAGTTAACAATTTAAAATATATATTAACTATAAAAAAATATTGAAGAAATTGAAATTACTGGAAAATAGCTATCATAAAATTTAAATACAGTTTCAAAAATTGTTATCAGACAGTATAAAAAATATAGAAGGCAAGGTGTAGGTTTTTAGAAATAGAGGGGGTAAACTGTAGGTTAAGGCATATCTCATGGAGTAATTGTAAGTTTCCCTTTTGTCAACTAGTCTAGTAGTTCAATGAAATAATGCGAGTTTTTTCCTTCCTTACTCCCATGCTCCTTGTTTTTATTAGAAAAAATCCATATGTTGCAGATAATAGATATCATGAATGACTCACAGGCATAGGGAGTCCAGATTCGTTATGTGGGACCCATGGTCACAGACGATTCAGATCCATTTGTGACATTTGTTGTCAATGACATAATTCAAAACCTTTTATTAGTATTATTATTTTATAGTTATGTTGGAAAATAAAGATGCATTAAAAGGCACATAATAAAAAAAAAACATTAAACATCCAACTAGTATATAAAACAAAAACAAACTAGTCAGGTGTACATAACAGCTATTACATAATCTAGGAAATTAAGGGCCAGATCATTTTAATTTAATTGATAAAATTTAACACGTTTTTAACTGGAACCATATCTAAGGCATATGTCCCCATAGTAAATTCCATAAGAGAATGGGTTATTAACGACAGAACCGAGCAAAGTCCTGTCCCTTCATGCACCTAGAGCTACTTCTGTCCTTTTATGAACTGGGTGGAGTTTTGTCTCAATCAATGGGACTTCTCCATTATGGTTGAACATTAATCAGCCTCAGACAAACCCAATCCATCAAGTCACAGTCTAACGTATTCGAGCTAATTCCCCACCCCATTGCATTTGTTTGTAGGGGTGAAAGAAGTTGGCCTTAACCCAAAACCCAACCTTATTTTATGAGTTAAGGTCAGGTTGAAGAGATGAATTAAGGGAATTCGGGTCAACCCGAACCCAAACTGTTTTGAAGGTCTGAAATTGGGTTGGTTTAGTTATTACCCGAAACCACCCGAATCCAACCCGAAAAAAGGCCTAGTCCCCTCCAGCCCACCATGACACTATTTAGAAATTGGGTAGAATATACATTTGGCCAGGCTAGCCCATTAAGTCCTAATCCATAACTAAGTCCCAAATCCCCAATTATCCCTTCCCAGCTAGCAAGACAAAATCACGCAGACTTAGGCGCAGCACATCAGTGAGCCAGTAAGTAGACCAGCAAGCGTCGAGTCTCGACACCATTGAGAAAGGGCTAGACTAGAGAGCTCTGCCTCCACGATCGCCGCAACCCGCTGCAACGTTGCTCATTTTTTCTCACTAGCTTGAGCTCGACGTTAGCCTCACTCCTTAGCCCATCACACACGCCTGTCGGACTCAATTACAATGGATGTGTGGCTGTCGTGGACTCGTGGAGTTCATCATCTCAGTTATTCTCGGCCCTCTCCTAAGTCCTACCGGCTACCAACGCTACTCAAGCCAAGCAAGAATCGATTACCGACGGTACGTCTCTGTTGATTTTCAATTGCAAATTAGGTTTAGGGCAAATTATCCCAGAGAAGTTCTCCCTCAATTTCAATAGCAACGTTTTATTTGATGATTGATGAATATTAGCTTATATTTAATTTGATTAATTGATTGGATATTAGCTTTATTGAAAATTGAGAGTGATGGTCGAATGGCTGAACCTGTCTGCCCATTTGTTTTGTTTGATTAATTGCTTGGGTGTTGAGTCTGCCTATTTGTTTGCTTAATTGATTAAGTCAAATGCACTAGACGCTAGTTATTAAAAATCCAGAATGTTAATAAAATTATGTTAAATTGATTTCATGCTTGTCAATTATTCTAATTACACTCGTATAATCTTCTACTTATTTTACTAGCTTGCTACTGGTTGCAATTGTTCCTGTGGCTTGTGGAGAATTGCTGGATATTGGCTGCTGCTATTGGTTTTTTCTTGGTGCTTACTAGTGGTTTTCCCTTTATGCTTGGTGCTGTTACTTTGTTTCACTTTGTATTTTTGGTTTGTTACTTATGGACTTGTAGTTGTAGTTTGTTGTTTATGGACTTGTAGTTGTGGTTGTGAACCATTTTTGTTGCTATTTGGCTTTGCCCTGTTGCCGTGCACTTAGCACTTGACACCTCATGTGTTTGTAGCAAGCTAATTGACTTAGAATTAGCTAATAACAATGTTGGCACTTGGCAAATGTAATGTGTATGTGTTGGATTGTTGACTATTATGTGTTATGAACTTGCATTTAGGTACAAAATGTGCATTTTTTGAATCTTGATATGTCTAAAACTACATGTTGCAATGCATAAATAGTATACATTTTTTTGCCTTTTCTTAAGTTTTTAAACCCGACCCGACCCAACATGATCCATTTTTTTCGGGTTAGGGTCGGTTTAGGTTGGAGAGGTAAACTGGGTTGGTTCAGGATTTGAATTTTTTATGGATATTTTGGTTGTGATTTTCAGGACCCGACCCTAACCCAAAAATTACACCCCTAATTGTTTGTCGATTTGTGTGTGCAATCTACCAGATGAAGTATGGACTAAAGGGTTTTTGTTATGTGAAAAATGCGCCCCATTGTCGTCTCACCTCAACATGCCGATCCTCCCTCACTGTCGAATGGTGGGCAGCAAATTTTGGAAGCCCACTCAAGCAACTGCACTTGTCGTCATCAACAAAGACAATTTTCTTCCTAAACTTGTCAAACAAAGGTGAAGACAAAAGGGGCTGGGGGTGTCTTGTCCCCTAACCCCTTAATATTTTTTCATAATTATAATTATAATTATATAACATATAATATATAATGTGTATTTTGTGAATTATTTTAAAAAATTAAATAGTAAAAAAATGTAAATAACAACACAACTAGTAAAGAAAGCAAAAAATACTGATTTTCAACTTTTATGTAAAATTTATACCCAATATTAATATATTAGCCTCGGTTTTTTACTTGTAGTTAAATTAGTTTTTCTATGTTCTTAGTACCACGTTAGTCAAATGGCTTTTTTTTTAATACTCAGAAGCATGTGCAAGGGTATTAGAGGATACTTAGTAAATGTTGAGGGGAAATTTGTCTGTTTCTTGAAACTTGGAGGATTTCAAGTCACAATTGATAGTTGTCGTACCTTATCACGCTTAACAAGATTCGAACCCAGTTCATGAGCTGGGAATGTTTAAGACTCTGCCACTAGGCTGAGGTTTGCGGACAATAAAATGGCTTGTTAAAGCCAAATTGCAATTGACTTAAGATGTGAGAAAAAGACAAGCAGCCATATTGGCACACATATAAAAACCACATAGTTTATTTTTTGGGCATACAAAATCAAGACAGAGAGATCTAACAAAATAATGAGCAAAAAGAGCTTGCAACAATAAAGATTCATGAAGCATAAGGTAGTAAATTTTTTTTTTTTTACTTGTATGTTATCGATTTTACCTAGTGGGTTTGACTATAATTTTTTTGATCCAAATAGTACATAGTCCTTATTGTTGCACTCCATTAAAAAGAGTGTCACTATTATCACAATATGTTTTGCAAGTTAGAGCTTACAATTACAATTTCTTTATTCTATATGCCACCCACCCCCCAATTTATATGACTTATGTTTCAATTTTTGTATTTCTTAATCTTTTTATTTTTTATTATTAATTTTATTGAATTTTATACTAAAATAATTACAGAGATTGAAATTAGTAAGTTTTAATATCTTTAATCATAATGGTTCTAACTATAATTTTAGTATTTTTTTCTATAATTTAAATAAATTTATATACATATAATTCCATAATCCCCCCTTCTTAACTTGAAATCTTAGCTTCATCCCTATTAGTGGATGACCAGCAAGAAAACTTTTCAGAGCCCATAACTTGCAACGAAGAGGGCAGGAAAAACATGGTTGTCCTACTTTTTGTGAAGTGCCAATAGAGGTGAACTTTTTTAAGGGAAATAGTTGGTGGGTGGAGCAGTATGACCATGTAGGCTCGTTTCTATCTGGTCAAACTCTAGTAATTAGTTTCAAATGTGGGGGCAGTTAATGAATGAATTTGTAGGTCCCACTAGAAGTCTCACAAAAGAACACAAAAAACAAAGTAAATGGCTATTAACTTACATTGAATATGCCCTAAATAATTCTCATACCACTTGTTAGAACAAAAATACAATGATGAAAACTAAAAATCTCCAAACACAATCATATTATTTTTAGTCAATGTTGTCCCACTTTTGGCAAGAAGATTCACCACCAAGTTTGCTTTCCAAAAAACACATTGTTATTTAGGACATTGTTCCTCTATACCATAAGCCTATAACAATTAAAGAATGTATTTAATTTAGAATTTGTAAGAAGAGTTGAATTCAGAAATTGTTCCACAACTTGTAAATCTAACTCCATAATGATAAGAAAGATGTTGATATGTTTAGCAAACTTGACCCTCTTAGCCATTGCCTATAATTCAGCCATATTGCTTGTGTTTACCAAATGTCATACAAAACCATATGGGTGAAAGGTTTTTTTTTTTTTACCTTAACCCAAAACCAACCTTAAATATTGGTGTAGGGTCAGGTTAGTATATAGAGTTAATGGGAATCGGGTTGATCTAAACCCGAATTGATTCTATAAAGTCAAAATTGGGTTGGTTCAGGGTTAAACCCAGAATCAACCCAATTTAACCTGATTTCTAGCCTAATAATCCATTCCTAGCCCATTCCCATCCCAGCTTAACCCACCAACCCATAATGTAAATACCTAACCTTATTAAGCCTAAATCTTTTACTCTCAGTCGTCATACTAATCTCACGTTTCCCTCCCTCGCATCCTTCCTCTTTCATGGATTTGTAGGCACTTTCATGGCTTGTGTCACACCACCCTCCGTTGTCCCTACCTCCATCACCCCGACCAAGAGTCTGAGATGCTGCACTGTCCATGACTAACTGCGCCTAATCGCCACCCATGAGACCATCACCCATCACTGATCCATGTTTTTGCTTAACTACTCCCGAGACCCTCCGCTACCCAACCACGCCTCAGCTTGCCCTAACCCCACCAGCCACCCTTCTTTGCTTCATCCTCATGCCATCAGTAGCCCTCCCTTCCATGCAGACATACATGATAAAAAAGATTCAGGTAAACTCGAACTAACCCTGACCCTAATCCAATTTTTTCAAGTTGGGAAACTAAATTAGTTCAGGTTTGGCCCAGTAAATAATAGTTGTTTATAGGCTTAGAAAATCGTGTTTGGGCCCAAACCCGACCCAAAACCCAAAAGGTACAAACCTACAAAATAAGCTAGTAGAATATATGCCTATGCACAACTCATAATGGGTAAGCCCATATTAGGTGGATTAGAGATGGAATATAATAAGCACAGCATCAAACAAGCCAAAGATGAAACCCATCAAGGATGAAAATGAAATCTCTAAATTATGGGACAAATAAGACGATTTCCATCTAGAAGTGATCTTCCTAGATTTTTCCCTTCAGCTTTATAAATCAGCCTCATTCACTAATCTTGAGGCATGAGATTTCTACTAAGCATTCACTATTTTCACTTCCTTAATCGAAATTAACTTGATCATCTGAGGGTTTTACCCGGAAAAAACACACTAGGCCTATTATGTCTTCTTTGGTTGCAGGATCTCTAGTTCACCATCCATCAACACCTAGGCCTAGCCCCATATGATCCCACATTGCCTATCAATTTGACATCGTGTATGGGAAACATGATGAACACTCAGAAATCTCACATGGATAATTAAAACTAGTTGGGAAATGAGCACAAAAGCCAACGTAGAAACCAAACCAATCGACCAATGGAGTACATAAGACCCCTAGATAAGGGGATTGCCCACAGAGTTGAAGGGGAAGAACCCTTAGCACCACAGCGGAACCCCCACATAAGGAAGGGTCTTGCTCCCTCGGACAATGATTAGTTCCAAGCCCTTCAACATGCCCTTTTTGAGCAACTGAAGATGACAGTCCAACAGAGAATTTGGATAATACTTCCAAAGGTGCCCAAAAAGGCCACTGAGAGCCATCTAGCACCTAATAAACCCCATCTACGCCCACCTATGGATCCACTCCTAAAGGTCCACATAGATAAGCCTCCTACATCACTAGGGCAATTTGACGATCTTGCTAGTAATGATATAAGTTCCATTCTGCAAAGGCTAGACTAGATGGAGCAGCGCATGAGGTTGCTTGAACCCCTCAGAGTCGGTTCTAGATCTACCATTGATATTGAGATATGTGGCTTTAGCCCTTTATAGATAAAATAATCAATGCCCCAATTTCTAATGGTTTTCAGATGCCAAAGATTGACCTACACGATGGCCTATTAGATCCTGTCAATTATTTACAAAGGTATATCATCACCATAAGACTAGAAAGGGCTTCGGACGCCATCATTTGTTGAGCATATAGCTCCACATTCATAAAGGCGGTAGCTCATAGTTCAGAACCAATAAAGGGGCATCATTTCCATTCCTTCAAAGACCTTTCTTAAGCATTCTTCCATTACTTTTAAAGGAGTAGGTCGACCTCTAAGACTGTAGCTCATTTGTTAAAGATACGATATAGTCCGGTCAAGTCTCTAAATGACTATGTACGGTGGCTCAATGCTGAAGTAGTATAAGTTTAGGACTTGTCCCCTTGAAATTCCATCTAGTGGCCATAACCCAAGGATTATCAAGAGGCCCTAGATTAGCTGGGGATTTGCATTAGAACCCTGTCAGGAATATATTAGCTGGGGATTGCTGGCAATTGAAAAAGCTCCTTGAAAAGATGATCTAGGCAGGGAAACTAAAAGTATATTTGGTTAGGCCATCATCCATCTACTGAAGTTAAGAAAAAAGACCCCAAAAAATAGATTATGAAGACAATTGCAACTAAGGGTGTCAGCAAAAGAGGCCACGATCACCTCTAAGAGATCATAGGAACCCGAGACCCCTCAATAAGGGTCGTGAATATGACTACCAAAAGAAAGTCTTTCACATCTCAGGATCAGAAAGAACATGAGCTCGCCCAATTGAAGGTGGCAAATGCAGGTAACATTTTTATGATGGCTTATAGGTATTGCGTTCTTGTGCCTTATGTGGACCCAACTGTCATCACGACTAAGATTAACAACTTTGACGTTGAGAGAGTTTAACTAGATATAGGAGCTAACTTCATTGTCCTCTTTGTTAATCTGTTAGAGAAAAGCAAAATTAGAAGACCTTCACTGACTCCCATCCTGGTACCCACGTTTGGAGTTAGGAGAGATAAGATTCTGACACTTGGGACGATTAAGTTGCCCCTTATGCTGATGGGTACCAACAAGGATGAAAGGATTATCTATGACTCCCATACATCAAAGTTCCTACTTTTAGATGTGTCATCACCATATAGTGCAATACTCGAAATGCCAGCATAAGTACAACTCCATATTAGAGTACATGTTAAATGGTTAATGATGGTTTTTTGCTACTCCTGTTAGAGATGCCATTATTTACATAGACCAGGTGTCGGTGTGGAAAGTTACATGGCCAGCCTAAAGGGACCAAGGGATAACAAGCAAGCCTCAGCAAAGCAGAAAAGAAGGAGGGAGTGATCCCATAACAACAAGCTTAGTGTATCATTGCTTAAAGATGCAAAAGAAATGAAGCTGGCCCTCGGCAAAAGTGTAAAGATCAGCAAAGACCTCCTCCCCCCCTAAAAGTAAAATGATCATTTATTGAATTCCTACTGGCTAATATGGATGCTTTTGTATGGTCTCCTAATGACATGCCAGAAATATATCCAAAGATTATCACTCATAAGTTGCAAGTTAATTCCTTTCCTCGATTAGTTCAACAAAAAGAAGTGAAACATAGCACTTTGAGAGAAAAGACTTCATTAGGGAAGAAATCAAAAGGTTATTAACAGTAGGCATCATTCAGGAAGTACGGTACCCTGAGTGGCTCGCTAATGTGGTCTTGGTGAAAAAAAAAAAAAAGAATAGAGAATGGTACATCTGTGTCGACTATATGAACCTAAACGATGCTTACCCCAGGGATCCCTACCTATTGTTATCCATAGACTAATTGGTCAATGCCATAATGAAATTTAAAATCCTGTCCATTATGAACACATTCAGCTATTACCATTATATTCAGATAGATCCCAATGATGAATAACAGATAGCCTTAAAACAAGAAAGATGTCTAGAAGCTAGCAGAAATGTTGACCACCCTAGGACAATTCATTTCCTGATTCAAGAAGCAATGCCGGCCCTTCTTTCAAATACTCAAGAAAAAAAACAATGTTTGAATGGATTAAGGAGTGTTGTGAAGCCTTTAAACAAATTAAAGAGTATTTATGATGCTTCCCGATGTTAAAACAACTGAAACCTGCCGAGACTTTCATTTTATAACTAGTCGTAACAGATGGTTCCATTGGTGTCATACTCATCAGGGAGTAGGGACCTGAGCAATGGCCCGCCTACTACATAAGCTGGATACTCCAAGGTGCAGAGTCGAGATATCCCATCTTTTAGAAGACATTCTTTACCCTCGTGATGGCATCCAGAAAATTGATACCTTTTTTTTAGATGCACAAGATCATCATCCAATCAGAGTTGCTTTTCCTTAACATCCTTCAAAAGCCTGACCAGCCTATGAGGCTAGCCATATAATGTATCAAGCAAGAAGACTTCAACATCTAGTACGAACTCAGGAAAACAATAAAAGCCCAAGCCTTAGCTGACTCAATTGTAAAAATAACACCAATAGAAGTGGTTAAAGAAGAGCACACAGGTACAATTCTGCCTTAGGAGATGAACATTGATGAGGCATCTAGGCTCGAGCACCAAGGCATTACAAGTACCCCTTAGGATAGAGGCAACACTTATAATAAAATTTTAATTCCTAATTATGAATAATGTGACTAAATATGAAGCCCTCCTAGTAGGACTACGGATAGCTGGTCAGACAGGGGTATGAAGCCTACAAGTATACAATGACTCCCAGTTGATAGTGAATCAAACCACCAAAACAGTTAGAGTCAAAGATCCCACTCTTTGTAAGTACCTGAATATGGCAAAGAATTTAATGTAGACGTTTGACCTTGCACAGGTATAGAAGATTTTGAAGGCTAAGAATACGAAAGTGGACACCTTCTCAAAAGGCTGAGAAAAGGACTTGACAGAAGAACTTATGGATCCATTGATCCACCTATTGGAACACCAAGCCCTCAAGGATGACTAAAGATAACCAATACAACTTTATCTTAAAACCTGGACCTTGAGCGGGATACCGAGGAAAAAAGGAAGACCAGGATACATTCAGGAAGGTTCATCATCATTAGGAGATAATTGTATAGATAAGGGTCCATATTACTCAGTAATGATGATAAACCCCTCAGGAAGGGTAGTAAATTTTCAAAAAAAGCCATCAGGGATATTGTGGAACACATATTGGTGCAAACCCAATTATTCATAATATATTGCGACAAGGATATTTTTTGCCAATGAATTAAAGAGACAATAGAAAACTTCTCCAACAACACCACTCCTATCAACTTAATGCATGGATACAGAGGTTGCCATCCTCTAGAGCTTCATTGACCATTAATCCTTAGCCATTTGTTATATAGGGCCTTGATCTAATTGAAGCACTCGCTACAGGACCTGGACAAGTCAAGTATTGCATTATGACTATAGATTACTTTACCAAACAGATAGAAGTAAAGTCCTTAGCCTCAATAATGGCCCCCCAAATTATCAAGTTCTAGTGGAAAAATATAATTTGTTTCTTCAGATTCCCTCAAGCCATCGTCACAAATACTGGTAAGTAATTTAACAACCAGCAGGTGTGCTGGTTTGTAGAAACAGAGGGTATTCGCCTTTGTTTTGCACATGTTGCCCATCCACAGTAAAAAAAAATAAGTTGAAGTCACCAATCAGACCATAAATGAAGGATTAAAGAAGAAGTTGTACGAGACCAAGGTTAAGCGGGTAGAAAAATTGCGTAATGTCCCATAAGATTACAGAATGATGCCACTAAGGCCAACTGGTGAGAGTCTTTTTTCCATGGTCTATGGAACAGATGCACTCATGCTTATGAAAACTACGCATCTAACCCTACAAGTTCAAACATTTGATGCTAATGGAAATGACAAGGTGCAATAGGGGAAATTAGATCTATTAAAGGAGTTGAGAGAGGATACTAGAATCTGTATAAGGATCCTAGAGGAAATAAATTGCCCTAATCCATGATAAGAAGGTTATGAGGAAGACTATCCAAGTTGGAAGAATGGCCTTCATCAAAGTAGAACTAACGGGAGGGAACCCGAGACACGAGGCACTAAGGCCTAATTTGTATGAACCCTTTTTCATCAAGAGTAAGATCAGGGATGGAGTATACTTGCTAACATAAACTGAAGGAAGAATGATGCCTAGAACTTATCATTCAGATGATTTGCTACCATATTTTGTGTAAACACGAATTAATGAAGGTGTTTGTTCTCCTAAATTTATCTTTTTGATGGATTAGCTTATGAGGCCCCTAGCTTGGCCACATTAAATATGAAGAAAGATGGATTAATAAAATGAAATCTTGAAAAGATCATAAAAAAATGCAAAATAAACTAAATGAAGGCTACCGTGTGAGAATGACCCCAAGACATACTCGAGGCTAGGGTTGGGTATTCAGTCAATTCGATATTGACCAAACCAAATTAGTCGGTTTGGTTAGTTTTCAATTTTTTACTGTTACAAACCGAATTAACCAAATTAGTTGATAGAACCAAATAAAACCGAATCCGAATTTTTCCACTAGTTTTATAAAATTTTCTTGCAACCTAAACATAACAATTCAACAAAACATAAAGTAGTAATACATCCAAGTTTTAAAAATCCTAAATAGACAATCCAACAAATTACCTACCAAGCATTTGAACTTCTTAGGTTCAAACATTCTAATAGCATCCTAATAAATAGACAATCCCACAAGTTTACATGATGTCCATACTTCTTCCGATGGAGATGGAATAGAAGAGGAAGAAGTTGGCCAAGCTTTCCCCAATTTTTTTCTTTAAACAAGATATGCCTTAACCTTCGATCCAAATTGTTTTACATAATACAAAGACTCATAAATGTAACAAATAATGTCAATTGAAAGAGATCTCAAGTATAAAATACATAACTTAAGTATAAAATAAATATCCATACTTTCATAAAAAAAAATATTCATACTTACTTGCAATTCTTGATGTATTTCCAAATATCAATAACTAAAGTCCCAAACTCATATCAGACATCTTTGAAAAAAAAAATCATAATAAGTGTAAATGTATGATGCTAAACAAAATGTAAAATTATAATGGAAGTATGAATAATACCAGACTCAATCTTGTCAAGCACCTCTAAGTCCTCCTCCATATTAACACATCGAGTCCTCTTAAGCCAATCTTGGGCACAAACAAGTGTCTACACCATTTTAAGAGTTAGGGAGCTCCTAAAAGGATCAAGGACTCGACCACCCGTACTAAATGTAGACTTTGATGCCATAGTGGAAATAGGAGTAGCTAGTATATCACAGGCCATAGCTCCAATTACAGGATAGAGGTGACAATTCATCTTCCACCATGTCAACACATCAAAATTTGAAGACATTGTTTCTCTTGGTTCAGCAAGATACCTTTCTAATTCTGTTTTTTTTTTTTCTACACTTCCAGTGGCATGTTCAAACTTCCTCGGTCTTTCCTCTATGACTGTGTACTTTCTTTTTCTCTAACTTCCTAACTCAACTAGCTCTTGGGTTCTCAAAGATGACTCACCAGACTCAGGTTAAATAATTTTCTTATAACCATTAAACAACTCTTGGGTAGCATCTCTCACTTTTCTTTTCAATGTTGCTCCAACATTCTCACTTTCCACATACATATCCTCCAATGCAAATTCAACATGGGCTAGTTTGTATTGAGGGTCAAGGACAATTGCAATATAAATTAACATGTTCATTTTCTCAACATTGCCCCAATATTTGTCATACTTTGCTTTCATTCTCTTGGCCATTAAAGCAAATGCCTCCTTCTCATGGTTTTCCCATTGTTGCAACAACACTTCAACTTCAAAAATTTCATGAAAAAATCTATTGGAAGTCACATATAAAGAACCAGATATCCTACATGTGAGTTCATAAAAATTTTGAAGAAAGCACACTAATGACCGTATATTTTCCCAATCTTCATACATAGGAACTCCATTATTAGACTCAGGCTCAACTACATAGACTGGATCTTGCCTACCAAATCTTTCAAAGGTTGCTTGGAACTTTAGTGCTACTTTTAACATCATGTAAGTCAAGTTCCATCTCGTACTCACATCAAGGCACAACAAGGCCTTGCTCTCAATTCCTTCAATTTGAACACAATTTTTGAAAGTGAACAATCTAGCAGGTGATTGCCTAACAAACCTAACTGCATCTCTCACACAAGCAACACATGTATTAAACTCTTTCAAACCATCAGTGACAACCAAATTCACAATATGTGCAATGCATCTTATATGGAGGTATTTGCATCCAACAACTCTACTCCTCCAATTAAGGATTTGCTTTTTCAAATAATCAACTGCAACATCATTTGAACTGGCATTATCAATAGTAATGGCTAACATCCAATATAATTCCCAATCACTGATAAGCTTATATTTATTATATTTATTTCTTTCATATTTAGTATGTTTTAATATGTTTTGAACCTTAAATATATATTTTGAGTATGTTTTGTAGCTTAGAGCATATCTGGACTTAATTAATTGGAAGTGAATTTAATTTGTCATTTTACAAGTTTTAATTTGGTTGTGCTCTTTCAGGATGTTGATAGATTGGTGATGTTCCGGTAGAAAAATCATATCTTGAGCTACAGAGATTGGAATGAAGTGATTCTTGATTCATTGGAAAGCTAACATCTAGAGCTACAAATCACATTCAAACCATGAAACCCATTTTGCATGTTAAGAGAGTCAAATTCAGCTTCAAAATCGCGATTTACGAGTCACCGCTAGTTCAGAAGCAGTTACGGTATTTTGGGCATATCTTTGGCTGTAGATGTCTGTTTTATGCAATCCAGGTGTCGTTTCAAAGCTAAGAAATAGATCTACAACTTTTATGCTTTGATTTTGAGAAATAATGGCTTCATCAAGGTCGAATCTCAGCTTGAAGTTTCTATTGCTGTTTTGGAGCATTGCTTGGCTGACAACTTTGAAACCTTATAGTTACTTTAAATCTTTTTATTTGTTTGGAGGTACTTTTGTAACAATATAAAAAGTTTAGGGAGTTTTTATGAGTTTAGCCATAGGTTTTAGTTTTCTTTGGTTTTTAAGCATGGCTGCCGCCGCCAGGCTCCCCGCCCCATCTCCAGCTCTCATTTTCGCTTTTCAGTTCTTTTTTCCATTATTATTCTTCTTTATTTTCTTTCGATCATGGCTGAGTAATTTTTCTGGTTCAGTTCTAGGGACGATTTCCATCGCCAACATCGGTTGTAAGAATTGATTTTTATTGCTTAAACTTTCTTTAATTTCAAGTATTTATTTCTTTGTTGTTCAGATTTATTGCAATTAAGTTTTCTATTCTGTGATTGCAAATCTGCTTGATTTTCTTTCAACTGCTTAGGTGAAGAATTCAATTAGAAACAAGTGAATTGATTGGAGATTACTTTTATTTCTGGTTAATTCATACGAAGAAGTAAGACAAGTTAAATTGTTCAAGCTTTTGAATTATTGCCTGGAATAAACTTTTGTTCATTGATCTTAATGCTGATTTCGAGGTAATTAGAAATTACTTTTCAATATCTGGTTACTCAAAATTAAGAAATTAATCTGAAGCTTTTTCTGGTTAATTTTACTGCTGAATTCTTAGGGTTCTTTTTAGCTTTAAAGAGAGTCCTATTTATTTACTTGGATTGAAGAAATATTTTCTTTCGATGATCAACTCCGTGATTGGAATAGATAATTAACCCTGAACTGAGCATTTTTAGTATTAGTTAATTTCATTTTAACTCTACCGTTAATTTATTTCAGCATTCGTTTCAAGAAAACCCCCCAATCTTTTATTTCAGTTTTCTGACAGGAAGCTTTCAGTAAAAAAATTTTCTTTAGGATTCAACCTTGTTTTCACTGCTAGACTACAAATTTATTTATTTTGAGTTGTTAGGGATACCATAATTATTTTTGGCGGTTTCGACGACCGACCAAAAATTTGGCGCCAATGCCGGGGAGATTTCTTTTTCTGTTAAAGTTTCCTTTTCATTTATTTATTTATTTTCTTTCTTTTCTTTTTTTCTCAGTTAACTGACTTATGCCCAGATTTTCTCGTACAGGTGAATTAGTGTTTGATCCAAAGATTGAGAAGACAGCAAAGGCAAACATGAAAACGAAAAGGCAAGCAGACAATTTTTCAGCTTCGACATCTATGACCAGCAACTCAGAAAGCGAAGAAGAACCAGTTGTTAATATAGAGATGGCAGCCCAAAGAACACTAAGGGAGTTGGCAACTCCCGACGTTATCCAGCAACCCTTGTGCATCGATTTTCCTGATATTGAGGTAGCATTTGAATTAAAATCTGGATTAATTCATTTATTGCCTACTTTTTGTGGTCTTGCAGGTGAGAACCCCCACAAACACTTGAACGAATTTCATGTAGTATACTCGACCATGAAACCACAAGGAGTTACAAAAGCACAGATTAAACTGAGAGCCTTCCCGTTCTCATTGGGGGACAAGGCAAAAGACTGGCTGTACTACCTTCCCTCCGATTCGATCAGAACCTGGAATGACTTAAAGAGAAAATTTTTGGAGAAATTCTTTCCAGCTTCAAGGGCTGGGACAATTCGAAAAGAAATCAGCGGGATTCGTCAGTACAGCGGAGAAAGCCTATATGAATACTGGGAGAGGTTCAACCAGCTATGTGCGAGCTGCCTACATCACCAGATTTCTGATCAACTGTTGCTGCAGTACTTCTATGAAGGGCTACTGTTCATGGATCAATGTATGTTAGATGCTGCAAGTAGAGGAGCACTTGTAGAAAAGACGCCCGAAGAAGCAAAAGACTTGATTTCTAAAATGGCAGCTAACTCGCAACAATTTGGGACACGGGTAGACCATGTGCCGAATAAGGTAAATGAGATAGGAACTTCGAATATTGAAGCTCAACTTTCTGAACTAACCTCTCTTGTTAGACAAGCTGCCTTGGCACAAGTCCAAAATTCTAAAGTTTGTGGCATTTGCTCTATTCAAGGACATTTTACTGACTCGTGCCCACAACTGCAAGAGGATACAATACCTCAAGTGAATGCGGCAAGCTTGTTTGTTAACCAACCAAGAATTATGACCCATATGCCAATCAATACAGCCTTGGTTGGAGAGACCACCCGAATATGAGATATGGGCAGCCAAACAATCAGCCACCGTATCCATCTGCCGGTTATAACAAACCAGCTCCTCCATCACAGAACCAAGCACCAAATTCAGGTATGGCTTTAGAAGATATTGTGAAAGCTTTAGCTACTAACACTCAAATGTTTCAGCAGGAAACAAAGGCTAGCATCAAAGACTTGCGGAACCAAATTTCACAACTGGCAACCTCGTTGAACAAAATTGAAGCTGAAAAGGGAGGCTGTCATCTCAAGCTGAAATCAACCCAAGAAAGCATGTTAATGCCGTGACCTTTCAAAGTGGCAAAGAGGTGCAAACCACTACATAAAAAATGGCAACACTTAAAAGGAACAAGATAGCCTAAAACCATCAACTTCTGATGCACAAATTGAGGAGGTGAGCAACAAGCCAATTTTTCTAAAATAAAAAATTCTGATCCCACCTCCTTTTCCTAGCAGGTTGGCTAAATTAAAGAAAGATGAGACCGAGCAGGAAATTCTTAAAACTCTTAGGAAGGTCGAAATCAACATACCCTTGCTGGATGCAATCAAGCAGGTGCCACGGTATGCCAAGTTTCTGAAGGAGTTGTGCACCAATAAAAAGAAGCTGAAGGTTGATGAGACAATCAAAGTTGGGGAGAATGTGTCTACAATAATCCAAAGAAAGTTGCCTGAGAAGTGTAAGGACCCTGGTATGTTTACTATACCATGTGTAATAGGCAATTTTAATGTGAAAAAAACTATGTTAGATTTGGGAGCCTCAATGAATGTCATGCCATATTCAATATATGCTTCTTTGAAACTTAACCTTTGAATGAAACTAGTGTTGTGATGCGATTAGCTGATAAATCCAATGCTTATCCTAGGGGCATGGTTGAGGATGTTCTTGTGTAAGTAAAAGATTTAATTTTTCCTGCTGATTTTTATGTGCTTGATATGGAGAATGATAACCTAACTGCTCCTATTTTGTTAGGAAGACCATTTTTAAAGACATCTAAGACCAAGATTGATGTGGATACTGGCACTCTCACAATGGAATTTGATGGAAAAATTGCACAGTTTAATATTTTTGACACATTAAAGGAAACTGACAAGGATAATTCTGTTTCTTTTGTTAGAAAAATTGATACTTTGGTGCAGAATGAATCAGGAACAAAAGTTGAAAACCAAGTAAGGTTTGCACAAAAAGGTAAGAAAAAAACTGTCAAATTGCACCAAGAACATAAGATGTCATTTGTGGTTGGACAAAATGTGTTTCGCAAACACAGAGAAAGATGGAAAGAGTTATCTAGTAAATCTGAGCTGAATTGGATTGGACCATTTGTTATTATTGATATTTCTTCTCATGGTGCAGTCGAGCTTAAAAGTTTGAAAACGGATAAAGTGTTCCACACTGAGATGCATAAGTTGAAGTCTTTTCATGAGGGATTCTCAAAGCAACCTGGTTGATGCAGGAAGGAACTGTCTAGCCAAAGACAATAAAGAAAAGGCGCTTTTGGGAGGCAACCCAAGCGTGGTTTTGTACCACGAACAATTAGGATTTTTTCTTTCTTTCTTTTTTTTTCTATTTTTTATTTTTCAGCTCTTATTTTTTTAGGTTTCTTTATTCTCACAACTGATTTTCTTGGTCAGACAATATCTCTTTCAAGCTGGAGGTCAACTGAACCATATGGGGCAGCAAGCTGAATTCAAATTCTGGGCTATAGATCATTGTGGAATCACCTTTTAGGGCAGTACATTTTCTTTTCCCCATCTGTGCTTTTATTGTAAACATTGAGGACAATGTTTGATTTAAGTGTAGGGGAGTGAATAACTTAAGCCATAATTTTCTGTTTTCAAAATTTTTGAACTAATTTTTTTTATTCATACTTTTGAGCATCGATCTAAATTGTTAGATGATTTCACCTTTTTGGTTCTTGAATGGTTAGCTTGAGTGTTGAGTTGGTAATTTATTAGTCTTTATGCAACTCTCAAATTTTATTTTTAAATTTTTTTTGCAATTTTTGATCAAGCTAGTTGATGGTTATCTTGAGAAGTTTATTTTTTTCATCAAATTTATGTACTTAGTACATTGATTTAAACCTTGTGAGATTATGAGCTTATTAAGTTGAATATGTGGTTTGTTCGGTTGATGGATGATTTGAATCACTTGAGAAAAAAATAAAAATTGTTTGACTTGTTGCATTCTGCTGAAAAAAAAAATTTGCTACTACGCTGTTCTGGGTATTGAAGTAGGTTAGGGTCTTCTCCAAAAGCAAGAGTCGATCACTGCTCGAAAAGTTACTAGGAACATGAGTATGGCAAAGACCACTTTGGAGTTGTGTCGAGTTAGTAGCTTGGGTATAGTAGAGCCCCTATTATACACTCGCTAAACGGCGGAACACAAGAAAAAGACAAAACAAGAAAAAAAAAATGAAAAAATCAAGTCAAATAAAAAAAAAGTAAATTCTCAACTGATTTCTTATTTTCTATGGATTTATGGTAAGACTGGTTGTGCTTTTTAAGTTCTTATCTACATGGTTTGTTCTTTTTACTTGGTGCAAAAGTTTGATGTTTTTCTTAGATTTTCAATTGTGATTGTTGCTAGCTTGAGAAGAAATTATTTTCAATGACTTATTTAGTTTTGAGTTGCTATTGCCGATTGGATTGCGTACTTAATTCCTCTTGCTAAGTTTTTCGAGACCCTTGGATGTGAAATTATCTTACTTATTTTAGCTCAAAAGTATGTTTCTATTTTGAGTTTTACCCGGGGACGAGCAAAAGCTAAGTGTGGGGGAATTTGATAAGCTTATATTTATTATATTTATTTCTCTCATATTTAGTATGTTTTAATATGTTTTGAACCTTAAATATATATTTTGAGTATGTTTTATAGCTTAGAGAATATCTGGACATAATTGATTAAAAGTGAATTTAATTTGCTATTTTACAAGTTTTAATTTGATTGTGCTCTTTCAGGATGTTGACAGATTGGTGATGTTCCGGTAGAAAAATCATATCTTGAGCTACAGAGATCGGAATGAAGTGATTCTTGATTCATTGGAAAGCTAACATCTGGAGCTACAAATCACATTTAGATCATAAAACCCTGTTTGCACGTTAATAGGGTCAAATTCAGCTTCAAAATCGCGATTTACGAGTCACTGCCGGTTCAGAAGCAGTTACAGTATTTTGGGCATATCTTTGGCTGTAGATGTCCGTTTTATACGATTCAGGTGTAGTTTCGAAGCTAAGAAGTAGATCTACAACTTTTATGCTTTGCTTTTTGATAAATAATGGCTGAATCAAGGTCTAATCTCAGCTTGAAGTTGCTATTGCTGTTCTGGAGCATTGCTTGGCTGACAACTTTAAAACCTTATAGTTATTTTAAATCTTTTTATTTGTTTGGGGGTACTTTTGTAACAATATAGAAATTTTAGGGAGTTTTTATGAGTTTAGTCATAGGTTTTAGTTTTCTTTGGTTTTTAAGCGTGGCTGCCGCCGCCAGGCTCCCCGCCCCATCTCCAGCTCTCCTTTTCGCTTTTCAGTTCTTTTTTCCATTATTATTCTTCTTTATTTTCTTCCGATCATGGCTGAGTAATTTTTCTGGTTCAGTTCTAGGGACGATTTCCATCACCAATACCGGTTGTGAGGATTGATTTTTCTTGCTTAAACTTTCTTCAATTTCAAGTATTTACTTCTTTGTTGTTCAGATTTATTGCAATTCATTTTCCTGTTCTCGATTGTCAAATCGGTTCTGCGATTGCAAATCTGCTTTATTTTCTTTCAACCGCTTAGGTGACTAATTCAATTAGAAGTAGGTGAATTGATTGGAGATTACTTTTATTTTTGGTTAATTCATACAGAGAAGTAAGACAAGTTAAATTGTTCAAGCTTTTAGATTATTGCCTGGAATAAACTTTTGTTCATTGATCTTAATGTTGATTTCGAGATAATTAGAACTTGATTTTCAATATCTGATTACTCAAAATTAAGAAATTAATCTGAAGTTTTTTCTGGTTAATTTTACTGCTGAATTCTTATGGTTCTTTTTAGCTTTAAAGAGAGTCCTGTTTATTTACTTGGATTGAAGAAATATTTTCTTTCAATTATCAACTGCGTGATTGGAATGGATAATCAACTCTGAACTGAGCATTTTTAGTATTAGTTAATTTCATTTTAATTCTACCGTTAATTTATTTTAGCATTCGTTTCAAGAAAACCCATCAATCTTTTATTTCAGTTTTCTGGCATGAAGCTTTCAGTAAAAAAAATTTCTTTGGGATTCGACCTGGTTTTCACTGCTAGACTATAAATTTATTTATTCTGAGTTGTTAGGGATACCAGAATTATTTTTGACGGTTTCGACGACCGACCAAAAAACGCAAACAATTCTCCACAACCATACCAATATCATGACCTTTATGACTAGTTATTGGACAGAAAATCAAGATTTTTTTTTCTGTAATACCCAGTTATCATCTATATAGTGAGCAGTGAGACACAAATAGTTGACCCTCTATATAGAATTCTATGTGTCTGTGGTGAGAGAGACCCTCTGACAACTACCTTTAAAATAATTTTTTAACTTGATTCTTTCATCAGAGTAAAGGGAAAAACAATCCCTAGCAATAGTATAACGAGAAGGAATGCGAAACCTAGGACATGCAACTGACATCATGTGCTTAAATCCTTCACTGTCAACAAATTTGAATGGCAGTTCATCCACAACAATCATGAAAGTCAAAGCCTTTCTAATGAGATCCTCATCAAACCTCCAACAACCAAGTACTTCTTCCCCATCATTATTTGCAGCATAAAGATGAGTTTGTACAAATTTTACCTCAGGATTCTTCTCACATTTTGAAATATAAGCCCGTGCTGAACTTGTCTCATTATTTCTTGGGTCAGTAGCATATTCTTTGCCACAATAGTTACATCTACATTTTTTATGCCATCTAATGCCATAAATTTGATGAAGTGCTTCCACACAAATGATCTTGGATTCATTGATTTTCTTTTTGCAGCTTGCCTCTTTGCTCGAGCTTTTGACCCTTTTGAAGAACACGAAGCAACTGTGGGAAGAGAATCTTCATCTGGTGTATGAGAGTGAAAAGGACTAGAGCCTAGTGATGTGGAACTTTCTTCTTGAGGATCCAAATCAGTAGCATCATTTGTCATCTACAAAGTGTCAAAGATACATGCATATTTCCATTAAAACAATTATCACGTATATATAATCCTAACAACTAGAGTAATTAAGTAAATAATGCTCCTATCAAATCTTTAAAAAATATAAATCCCTACATTGCCCGATTGCTTTGTTGAAGCCGTCTTGGATGATAAAATAAATACCTCAAATCAACTCCCAAGCACTGCAATAAAATAGAAAAGGATCATCTTACAAATTCTAAAACCAAATTCAAAACCAATTGTGAATTAACATGATAAAAGCCCATAACCAATAATGTTTCCAAGATATCGAGGGACCAATTGTGAAAAAACCTTGTGTTGTGTGGGTTATTTTCCACTACTTTCATAAAGCAATATCTCTAGCTCGTTATCTAATCTTGTGAAACAGCTTTGTTTAAAGACTCTTTCGTAAATTGATATCTGACAATATTTACCAATATTTGACTACTAAATTAAACAAACAAACGTGCTAAAAACCCAACACCACAAAAAAGCCGAAATAAACCCATGAACCATTAACCAAGCAAACCTATCGGCTTAAACCAAAGAAGAAGAATTAGCCGAAAAAGTAAAGAAGCAGAGTCGTCGGCCAAGCTCTAGCGAAGAAGCTAATTATCAACCTCGGTGAAAAAATGGCACAACATTAAGTGCATTAAAGCTGAACAGCCAATTAATAAGCTAGTTTTTGCTTCTTTCTCATGGACCCTACGCAACGAAACAAATCGAAATCCCTTACAAATCTCAAGCCATTTTACACCAACTATAAAAACACAGACAAAATCATAAATGCAAGAATTTTAAATAGAAAGAATCATGGATTAAATGAACCCTAAATGCCCTAACTCATGAATTGAACAAGAAGGCAAGAACAAGTGATTGGGTGACTGGGCTGGCGTGGCGGTGGGGGCGATGAGGTGAGGTGACACTGTGGCAAGGGCTTGCATCACAGATGAGAAGTAAAGGTGAAAAATGGAACAAGGTCGTACACGTACAACCACTTTTCACTAAGAGTTTGAATGACTGAGCCATAAGGGACTGGGGAGGGTAGAGGAGCGAAGCTGAAGCGTGTAGCCGGTTAGGCTATTAGTGAAGAGTCAAGGATGACTAGGAGTCAGGAGGACTGGACTGCCAGGACTGGCCCGCCGCTTGATGTAGGATTGGAACTGTTGGACTTAGAAGCTAAACTTGGGTGTTGGGCTTATGGGCCGGGTAGTAATAGGCTAACAACAGGCAAAAGCTAGCACAGCAGGCCACCAGCAGGGCCCAAACACCTTTAAAATAATTCAGTTAATTCAGCACCGAATTAACCGACTTACCTAACCAAAATCGAACCGAAACCATTTTCTACAATTTCAATTTTAACCAAAACCGAACAAAAAAACTGAATAAACCAAATCGAATAACCGAAATGATTCGATTTTTCAATTTTTTCAGTTTTAGTTGAATAATGCACACTCTTACTCGAGGCTAGGCCTAGAATAAAAAAAAATTAAACAAAGACAGACATGGGGCTACAACCCCAGGAAATTATAGAGAAAATAGCAAAGGAGAACTAGATTACGGAACAAAAAAATAAAGACTGGCTAGAAGGGAATGACCCCTTAGACTTGTTTCAAGCTAAGCTATCAATGAGGCTGATCTTTGGGTTGTTACCCAACATTGAAATCAAACCAAAGAAAAAAAAATAGATAAAGACATAAAATAAATATTCCATTAATACATAGCATTAGAATCCTTTACAAAAGCATTTCTTGCTATACATAAAGCTAGAAAAGTAAACACTATGAATTAGATACTGATAGGGACGCACGAACCCGTTACAGCCAAAGAGTTAAAGGATTTCAAAAGGATACTAGTGGGGAAGCACAAATCATATGAGAGATTCGATTCGAGGATTAGGAAAAACAATGCCCTTCTACAATGATTATAAAAATACCTCTTGTTGGTACCCTTCCTTAAACGGCTGTGGAAGTACCTTTTGCTAAGCCCAAGATGGCACATAATTCGATAAAGGCCTATAGACGAAGCCACTTAGAACTCATCCCCAATGAGAGTTTCCTCAATTTCCGCCACCAATGAATCCTTATTGGAATGTGCCACTCCAGCCTTCCCATCCTTCAGCCATGCATTGAAGTCCGAACCCAGGTTACATAAGCGGGTAGAAAAAATAAGTCCAGGTTTAGATGTGCTTGCTTAACCTGAAAACAGTAAAAAAAAAAAAGCCCTGTTTAAATTCTTCAAAGGTTTCTTTACCGTGCCCCTTGTCTTACTTCTGGATGGTTGAGATGAGCTCATTCATGCGGGCATTAGCCATGACCCGAAGCTCTGTATATGCTTCTTGTGCCCTTTGACTGATGAAGCCAACCTTCACAATGAGCTCCACGAGGGGGACTATGGCAGCGGTCGAGTTGGAGCTAGCTTCACCTTGGGGAGGTAATGGTCCATCTAATGGCTCACCTCGATGGCCCTTATCTTATTCTCAGCAGCCTCCAATAAAGAACTCAGCTGCTAGACCTCAGAGATGGCCTAGACTTCCCTCTCTCTAATCTTATAAAAGGTTTCTGCTGACTCCGATAGTTTTTGGTCAAATCCTTGGAGAGCTTATCCTACTTCTCCCTACTAGCCTTAAGCTTTTGAAGCTCCTTCGTCTGGGATTCTCTGGTAGTGTACTCCTTCACCAGCTTCTTCTTCAAGGCCTCATTCGAAGACTTAAAGTTATCAACCTATAAGGCCAATGACTGCATTATCTTTTCATGGGCAGCACACATGTCCTTTATGGAGTAAGTGACGATGGCCTCCTGTGGATGAAATAGTACTTAACACGAACATGTTCATCACAAAAAACAATAGTGAATGTACCTGAAAGATGCCACATGCAGTGCTTATCAGCTGGGCACTATCCCCTGGGGTGAGGTGGGTAAGACAGTGTCTATCTTTAAATGTCCTCAATCTATCCAGGATGTGATGGGTGAGGTCAGTCAAATCCTCCAAGATCGACTCCCCAAGGCCCAACACTCACTGTGAGTCAGACACATAATTTGGCATAATCCCCGTAAATGCCTTTATGTCTGGCCCTGTTCGGGCACCAGGTTCTAAGGCTTGAAGCTATCATCCACCTCGACCATAGGGAGGCTTTGATGAGTAGACTTCGAAGCCACCCTGGACGGTGCCTCTATCAAGGCCTTCTGTGGAATGACCCATGTAGGGATCATGGCGAGGAAAGGCAGAAAAAACCCTAATGTCTTTTGGGATAAGCCTTCTGGCAACTTCAATGGGGCCAAGGACAGATAGGGACCACTCCCTTAGGATGCTTTGCAAGAGAAACTGGATGAAAAGATCCATAGTTAGCACAGAATAATGTCAAATTGACACAATCAATGCCATGGAAGGGAAAGTCATCAAAATGAGACATACCATTGCTTGCAACATGTATCATTTCAGTGCCCTTGGAGGCGGAAGAGTGCACCCTCTTTTGGACTAACTGACGCACCTATGAAGGAACAGAAGGAGACTCCTTATCTAGTTTCACCACCAGGGATACCAATTTGGAAGTTGGAGTTGTAGAGGACTTCCCCATAACCCCAGACTTATAAGCTACCTCAGCTGGTAAGATTTGAAACTAACGGGCATCAACCAACTCATTGGTAATGTTGTTGCACTACTTCATGAATTCCCTAGCTCAGCCACCTATATCTGCAAAAAGAAAACACCAAGTTAGAATCATTTCAACAAAGAATAAGCAAGATGAATGAACATATATGTAGGGTATGACTCTCAAGGTTCGTTAGACCTCATAGGCTTAGAAGGCTATCTCAAAGGACTCCACCAATTATCCCTTTTGTCACTAAGCCTAGTTAGCAGGGCTTAACATGCCAGGGTACATCATGTAGGCCCTACTGATTCCTACCCACCTGAACGTCTCCTTGATTTTTGTGTAATATATGGGGAGCAAGTCCATGAAGTTAGGGTTCCCTACCACTGACTCCAACTCGGTAAAGAACTCGGTGTAAGCTCGATGACCCTTAGAGTCCCCGTAAATCAAAGGCCTATAAACCAGGCCTACTGGGGGGTCTTTGCCCACTTTCATGGGAAGCCCTATGCCTGTTCCCTGAAAGTGTAGAATAAATGGTCTTTCCACTCAGCCCATGAGTCCTTGTAGTAAACGAATGGAAAAGACTTGTTCCTTCATCGATTAATAGATGCCACATGGAAGAATAATGAGTCGTTCTTCAAATTCAACGTGTAAGACTAAAGAAAGAATTCTAGGAAAATGTCCACCATGGACATCTTGTAGTAGAAGATGATGGTGTTTATGTGGGTAAAAAAGTTTAGGGTCAGTTGTGAAAGCGGCACATGGAAGTGCTTGCAAAACTGTGCCACTAATGCATGGAAAGGGAACCGAAACCTATTTATAATTAGTCCACAAAGAAAGTAAGGACATTGACCTTTAGGTCCCTTCTAATGAGGCCCTCATCCTCCAATGCCTACCTTCTACTAAGGGCAGCCATAACGCCGTTTGGCAAAAGAACCTCCTAAGGTTCATCAGAAGGGTTTTCTTAGTGAGTGATGTGCAAGAAGGGTTTCCTCAGTAAGTGACGTCCTTGTACCTTTAATAATTCAAGATTGAGGACGAATGGCTCCTTTGAAGCGCCAGCCATTCTAGGGGATAAAGGAATTTGACTGGCATTAGCCTTTCTCGATGATGAACTTGAATGCACTATTTAGAAAAACCAGCAAAAAGAAAGTAAGGGTTGTTGCAAGCATATGACAGACGGCGGAAGAACAACGGAAAATAAAAAATGACACAACAAGCAAAACCAAATCCAAAATGCAAAATTTGTAACATATTAACTAAGCAAAAAAAGAAACAGTTGAGGAAAGCCAGAACTCGTTACCTTATTAGAATCACTTGAAAAAGGACCAGAAGATTGAGAAAATAGAGCTGAACGGTACTAAAAGAGATCTTCGAACGGAAGTAAGTGAAAAAAAAAGACAGAAAATGAAAGCAGTAGAAAGCAGTGAAATGGTGAAAAAGAATAAGTACCCTACCTTTCATATAGAGGGCACCATGACTCTTAGGTAACCCTTTAGAAATCGCCACCATCATTATAGTGAATATTTAGGCCACTAAAATAGACACATGGTGGAGAACAACCGCTAAAGAGTCATGCAAGGTCACTTCTTTGAAAATACATTTAATAAGCATCATTTCATCCTCTAATCAGACCATTGAAATTGCCATATGTGGCGAAGATGACATAGTAATTGAGCTTTTCTTAAACTGACAACATTTCAACACCTTCCTCAAGATGGTGTTGAAGGGTCATCATACCCACTGAATATGATGATGTATGAGAAGCACATAAATGACATGAATGGGGTACGTAAAGAGACAAAAACACCCAAGTAAAACACCTTGAAGGGAAATTACAACATTTTGACCTCGCCTTCAAAATATAAGACCTAGACCCATATTTTCTTAAAGAGATGGGAGTTATTTGTAGAATATGAGCCTATGCATAGCCCGTCATTAGTAAGCCTGTATTAGGCAAATCAGAAATGGAAAACCAGAAGCCCAACCCCAACCAGGCCGAAGAAGAAACCCATCAAGGATGGAAACAAAATCTCTAAATTACGGGATAAACAAGATGATTTCTATCTAGAAGTGATCATCTTGGATTTTCCCTCCAACTATATAAACTAGCCTCAGTCACTAATCTCGAGGTATTAGATTTCTACCAAGCACTCCACCATTTTCACTTCCTCTGCCGAGAACTGACTTGATCGATGAAGGGTTTCCTCTAGGAAAAACACCCAAAGGCTATGACATCTTCTTTGGTTGCACGGTCTCCAGTTCACCATCTACCAAGCTCTTAGTCCTAGCCCATACGACCCCACATTGATTATCACTAGCTATAGACTTTCCTTTACAATCTTTTATGACTCCCTTAGTCCATCTCCTACCAACTTCTTCATGACAAAAGCAAAGTATTTAACCTTAAACCATTTAAAGATGGGGGGTCCATTTAACTTCTAGAATTCTTTTAGTGGAAAGAATTATTTGAGATGGGCCAAGAGCATGAAATTCACCAACTTTCTTTATTACATTATCACAGAGTTTCTTATTTTTTAGTAATCAAATTTCAAAGACTCTATTGTTTCTATCTTAACAAATCTCCCCAAGGTAGAAAGTAAAAAAAGATACCCTTTGGAATGCCATGCTAATTAGACTTGGAGAAATCTAGACAATGTTGCTTAGTCCAGTTTTCAAAAAGCATGTGCCCAAGATAAGAGAAGTTAAGTTTCTCTTTCACATCTTTAACTTTTGAGCAATGGTAAAAGATGTGAGCAATATCATCCTTTTCACTTTGATAGATAGTACAATTTTGGGGCACAATAAACCTCTTTAGTTAAGAAAAGAATTAGTGGGGATCTTACTATGAATCAAGAGCCAAATAAAATGTTTTACCTTCAATAAGGTATGGATACTCCAAATCCAATCCTAAGACCTATTCTTAGACATGTAGTTTTTTTTATGATAAATGGATATGTTGATGTTAAAGTAAATTTACCATCATTTGGGAATTAACATACAATAGTTTTAGGAGAACAAGAAGTATTATTCACATTAAAAAGAATAATCAAGTACTTAATACCATCTAAAATTTTGAAAGAAAATTTATCTCACAGTCATTTATCATCATCAAATATTTTTATCAACCTTGAGAACATCTCTATGCCCATGAAGCGGTCCATAAAGTTTGAATCTCAATTTACCAGAGTCGAATTAATCATCTAACCACAACGTTAGTCTCTTTGCCATTATACAGAATTTTTCTTTCCCCTTCCTTACAAATTTCATTTTTCCTTATTTCTTTCCAGATAGGAGAGTAGGATTAAGTATGTTGGTTCTTTTATATTTATTGTGAAAAAGTCTTAGTTTATCACTACTATGTTTAACCTCCTAAGCCAATTTAACAAGATGACCTTGATTTTCCTAATTCCCAACCCACCTTCATTCTTTGCTTACTATCCCAATTTACTAAATCCAGTTCCTGCTTCTATTCATTTAAGCCACAAATAAAATCTTCATTGATTTTATCAACTTGATTAAGAGATTTTGTCAATAAAAAATAAGATTCAGCGTAGATTCCTTAACTTATTTTCTTGTTTTATCCGGGTCACGTAACTCTACTTTGTCCTAGCAAGCTCCTTTAACTCATTTAACAAGTTCTATCAAAGTTTTTTTTGTCATTTTGGCTATTAACTTTAATGGAATTTGGAAGGGAAATGACAAATTTAGTCTCTAAATTTTATGTCTTCTTTCTCCTAATACCCTAAAACTTATGAATTAACAACTTATGTCCCTGAAAGGCAAAATTGCATCAAAAAGAAATTTAAAAAATAGTCTAGTTTTGTTCTTAGCATCCTTTCTTCTTCACCGCTGGCTCGACCTCTCCCTTTGTTACCCACCGTCCCAGTCGCCATTGACCTTTCTCTTTATTGCCCACCATCCCAACCGCCCTTGACCTCTCCCTGCCTATTCGGCCTCAATCTCGTGTTTCCCATCATCCCCCTAGCCTTGATCTATCCCTTTGTCTCCTATTGTCCCCCAATTCTTCGACCTCCCCCTCCAAATTTTCTCCTTTTTTCATCTCTTTCCGTCTCCTTTTGATTTTTCTTCGCTGATTCATCTCCTCATCCTCTAATTCGTCTACCTCCATTTCCCTCCAATTCATCTCCTTCTTTCATCTTCGTCAATTCATCCTCATTCATCTCACCAAAGGATCTTCAATGGTCTATCCATCTTTGCTCCACTTTTAGATATGAGGATAAGGAAAAACCCAAATCATCTAGTGTAATTTTTTAAGGCAAAGGGGCAACAAACCCATTGGTCTTTTCAACTCAACATATATCACCCACTACTTTTTTTTTTACAGTTAAAACTACCACTAACGTTAATGTTATAACTAAAATATGCCATTAATGTTTGCAATTAAATGGAAGCAAGACTCTGCTAATGTTAACGAGAGTATATACGGTGATGGAATAGAATATTCTGTTGAAGTGCATGCTAAGTATGACAACTGACAAGATGACGTGTATATATGCAAAATGATTTTTGAATTCAGGGGAAAGTTGGATTAAAAATTGGGAACTGGGGTTCATATTCGTTTAGAATTAGTTGAAGTTGAAGAAGGAATAGAGAGGTAGGTCTTTGGATTAGGGTATTAATTAGGTTTGGGTTGTGGGCGTGAAAGGGGATGGCTTCATCTGAGAGTTAGTCAACAATCTCCCGTAGTAGCAGCGAAGCTGTTGGATTGAATGTTGCTCGAATGTGCAATTGTGGGTTGAGATCCCCAATTGAGACATCATAGACAAAAAGGAATCCAAGACATCAATTCTATGGATGCCAGAGTTGGGTGGTAAGTATATTATAGTAATTTGTACCACTAAGTAGATGTAGTTTAATGGTTTATTGTAACACTGTTAGGTAATTGTTGTAGGATGGTACTCGGTGTGATTATTTTGATTGGTATGTCCCAAAATTTCCAAGCCTAGCTACATTTGTGATTAGGCATCTTATAAGTGAAAATGGGGTACTTGAACATAAGAATAATGTTTTGAGACAATGCTGCGTGTCAATACGAGGTGATATAAAACTAGAGAGAGAGAGAGAAAAAGAGAGGTATATGTGCTTGGAATATAGTGTCACTGAGATAAGGGCTAAGATGGGTGCACTGGCTGAAGAGAATGAGGCACTAAGGTTGAAAGGAAGGGACCTCATGTTGAGGCTTAAAGACCTCATGTTAAGGCTTGAAGAACAGATGGCTGAGTGTGAAGAAAAACAAAGTTTGAAGTTGGAGCTGATGAAGCTGAAAATGAAGCTGGAAGATCAGAGGAAGAGGCAGAAGTCATGGTTTTGTAACAGGGGAGGGGGATGCATTTTTGTAATGGTTATTTTGTTAGCTTGGTATGGTTTGACATTGGGTATGAGTTCTTAAATGTCACCGATCCTTTTCTAATGAATGATAATGTTGGATTCTGTGACAGGGGAGGGAGATTCATTTTTGTAATGGTTATTTTCTTAGCTTGGTATGGTTTGACATTGGGTATGAGTTCTTAAATTTCACTAATTTTTTTGTAATGGATGACAATGTTGGATTTTATTTGTTATTCCTAATTTTGTGGTAATGAAGGAGAAATGCAATCACTGCATAACATGAACAGAAGATATGAATAAAACTTGAAGTTAACTTTACATAGTTGGCAATTACAAGTTCAATCTTCAATGTTTGACCCTTTGATACAGCACCGGGTCTAAATGGAGAACACACAACAAAAATGCCAACATATGTCACAGTTTACACTACATAATGAGCTTAGTTCCATAAACAAAGTCCAGACATCACAAAATATATCTGCCTTCAACTTGTCAATTGTTGCCCTTGGGTAAATGTTGTAGCCTCCCAAATTGTGCATCATCATTCAAGAACTTGTTCTTGCTCTGGGGGTTTGTAGGATAACTGGCGACATAACTGATGTTTGGGACCCTAAGACTTGTGGTTGCATAGGTTGTTGCATATTTGTACCATTTGTACCTAAGGAAAACAACAACAAACATTTTCAAACACAACTTGTTCTATGCTACCAAGGCTGGATTGTATGAATGATAGATTTTTACTTACATTGGATTGTATCATTGACAGATTCTATTGGTGTTGCATTAAAGTTTTTTGGTCTCTTAAAAGCTAGCTTACTTGGTCTTGGATTTTCAACTCTCTTGAACCTCCCTCTTGTTATTGAAGTTGATGATCCCCCTGTCCTGCTACCTTCAACCTACAAAGATTATATGTATTAGAAAGAACTTTAGACACAATTTTATAATGGAAAGCCAATTGTACTTGTTCAATTGTCTTTGTAGCTTTCAGTGGACATAACTTCTTATTATGTCCCTCCTATTGTCATAAACTGCACGTGATCAATTGACCCATTCCAGATAGCTTTGCAGACCCTTTTTTGGGTTCTTCAGCCTCACGCCTTCTATTCTTCTTTGGTCTCCCTGTCATTTTCCTTACACATGGTGGCATTATTGGTATACCAGTTGACTTAGGCCATACATTGGGGCCACCCACAGGGTGCATTAAGTGCCTGTAGGCAAGCATGAATTTTAAAGGTTCTCCCTCTTCTCCAGAATGCAACAAACAACATGTCACATGGGATCCCACTTAACTCCCTGCTTCCACAAGTACATTTCCTTGTGTTTAAATTCACAGAATGTTGCTGACTTCGACATTTCACCTCAAATTCACCTTCCCCTACTGAATTCTACCTCCCAATCAGCACTTTCAGTATACTATTTCTGTAGTTTGCTCAATATTATATGACCAAAGTTTCCATCCCACCTACTGCCAAATGCTCTTTTCTCAACAAACCTCCTCATCATGTACTTCCTGATATCTTCCAACATACCAAATATTGGTTTTTGCCTAGCCTTCAAGATTTCCTTCACCCCATTAAATGCTTCACATAGGTTATTGTAATTGACATCACACTTGCGAAATGTCCTAAAAAAAGCTTTACACCAATATTTGGGATCAATTCTTAGCATATCATCCTTTGCACCAGGGAATTAGTCTATTAGCTGAATTGTATCATTAAAAGACCTTCTAGTTGTACATTTGGCAGCTCTCCAGAACAAGTTTCTCAAAACTGTTCCTCTGTGCTTCTGCTGCCAATTGGCACATATGTGCCTAGTACATCTTCTATGCTCTGCATGAGGCAGAGGCTCCTCAATGGCAGGTATTAAACCCTATATAACATAAAACAACTTTAGCCTTATTTCATAAAACAAATTAAAGCTGAATTTAAAAAAAAAACCTAATAAGCATACCTTTTGCTGGTCAGATACAATAGTCCATCTGCCACTATTCTGAATTTCAAAGTCCTTCATCAACAGCTTTAGAAGCCACGTCCAAGACTCACGGTTCTCAATTTCTACTACAATCCAAGCAATAGGGTACATCTGATTGTTTGCATCCTTCCCAACAGCAATTAATAGTTCTCCCTTAATCAGACCCTTCAAAAAACACCCATCAACACCAAAAATAAGTCTACACCCCTCCAAAAAACCTCTTCTGCAAGCTTCAAAATAGAAGTAAATCCTATTAAATGTGGAAAATGATATATTAGCTGAAGGAATTAAGTCAAGCACTACAGTTGTCCCTCGATTTGTCCTACGTTCCAACATAATCCCTCAAAAAATTATACTCATCCTTGTAGTTCCCCTCCATTTCATGCCTAACCATCTTCCTGGCTCTTTTCACCATGTCATAACTAACACTCAACTTTATATCATTCTTCAAACTTGCTCTAATCTAATTGATTTTCACTGATGGCTCATCTCTTATCACCTAGCAGTACATCTGGGAAACCAATTTTGCAGAAACCAACCTCAATTTGAACCTACGCCTATAAGTGTGAGACTTCTTAATGGATTTAATTTGGAAATAATCAATCCTCTTATTGTATAAAACCCATACTTTAAACAGACAACCTTCACAACAGACAACTTGAACACGCTTTTTTTCATTCACCTTAAAATAGACATCTTTATGTGATCCTACAGCATATCTAGCTACTGCATCTTTAAACTGAAGATTGTCAACAAATTGCATACCATTTTCAAAGACTACTAAGTCACCTCTAAGGTTGAACATTGGGAATCTGCTTCTCTTGAACCTTAGCCTATCTGCATTGCCTTCATCATCAGAGTTAATATCTGAGTCTACACTTCCAGCATCTGATGAGTTTATATAATCGGTTGACTCTGACTCACCATCCCCATGTGCCTCTTCATCACCATTAAAATCACTATCACCACTATCATCCTTATCCCCATCAACTAAATAATCATCTAGCTCATCATCCATTTTTGCCTGTTTTGCCAACCTCTCCCTCGCTTCTCTCAACTCATCATCAAAATCAGACAAGTAGCCAACATCATTCAGAAAATCATCACATGTGAACTGTGTGCCCCCAAAAGAATGGTCTTCCTCGCTCTACCGAGCCCCACTTTTGACTGCTTTTTTGTTCCTTTCAACTGATTTTACTTTTTTTCCATCTCCCTTTTGTGTACTGCCTATATTACCCTCAAACCCACCACTTGAACCTCCCTCACATATGTCCTCCACATTGTCCTCATAGGTACTCCCCCCCATAAAACCCCACATCTTTATTTACTTCACATGTTGTACCCTTACCAACCCTACCCTGAATATTTACTACTCCACTCAACACCTCTCCATCCTGGTGTTCAATATAAATGCTACCATAACCTCCTCTCAGTAACTGCTTCTTAAAAGCTAGTGCACTACTATCATCACACAATAGCTTCAACTCCTCCTACTTTTCCAATTTCCTTCAATTCACATTATACCAAATCGGCCAACATTTCCTAACTTCGATGACTCAATCCACATAAGAATATCCTCATAACTAGTAAAATACCTTTTGGATACAATTTTTTTGACACAACCGCCCGTGCCCCTACCCAGGAAGCCCTATGAGAGCTGGTCTCATGATGGATTGCAATTGGCTAGTTGTGTATGTGTGCGGATAAAATCCCATGATACTAGTTGATTATCCTAGAATATGCAATATGCATGTTCTTCATGCTTTGACTTGGTTTATTAAAACCATAAAACATTAACTCGGCCGAGTAATTTCCTATACAAAATAAATACAAATAGCCAAAGCATATAACATCAACATTTGTGTGAGTTTACTACACATAACAACTCATGAGAACATTCATACATAAAGTAGACTAATGCCCTCACCCAAGAGCAATCCTAGAGTCGAGGATTCCTTATAACATAGACTATGGAGGCAACTAAAAGTACTGTATAAATACAAGCCTCTACTGAGACCTCTTTGACTTAACTCCCACCTTGGATACACATCCCAGTGGCGAGTCTCAAAAGTCCTTTGCCAAGTGCTACTAGGCTCTGCAGCCAAAGGAAGATACTAGTTAGTACTGTTACTTGACCAACAAGCCAACTAAATACACCATGTAAACTAGAATCACAAGGATTCTCAAATGCCGTACCTGTACACACAAAAGAACACTACTGCGATAATCCTCAATGATTACCCGGTCCAGCAACTTTAGTTTCTGCATAACATAACTAGGGAGTGAGAATTCGACAATTCTCAGTAAGGGGTCTTCAGTGTACCTGCAAGAAAATTACTAGGACTGGACATATGATGAACATATGTAAACTTGCTGCGAGCTCACACAGCATGAGGGTCTGATATAGGCATATATAACGAGGCCATAAAGACCTCTCCTCAAACTAGTCCTCCTCACGGTGCATCACTCCATGCCTAGCGAGCTCTGATCACTAACCCACTCCTAGCAAGCCGAAGCTTACTGGATACAATCATGTAGCCTTCCCATAGTAGTTATGCAGGGGAATTATGGTGGAACTTTGTAGACTAGGTCATAAGACCTCTTTTGCTGTAGACTAGATGAACAAGGTTTCACCTTGCGACCTCGTGGCTACGGCACGGCTAGGCCGACAAGGGTTCTAAACCTCTCACTTGAGCTAGTGGTAGCTAATTATGCTCATTTGCAACATAGTTTCCTTGCTTGTTGCACAAGCAACCTCAAAACTCTACAAAACTTAAGGGAACTCTTATATTTTGTGGGACTTTTGGAAGTCTCGGAGTACCCCCAGAATCCTTAGACCCTTAGGTACGCTAAGAACCCCCTTAGGTCTCACTTGGATCAAGCTAGCAAACTATGAAAATTCTGGCATTTTTGTCTATGGCGACGCGTCGCCACAGTTGGTAACGTTCTATGAACTTTCGCTGGATTGGCGATGCAACGCTGGGGTCGACCTGTAATTGGCGACGCGTCGCCAATCTACAGAAATTCAGAAATTGGCGTATTTTGCTGCTATGAACTTTGGACGATTCCTACACAAATCAAACATGCATGGAATGCCTTCAAATTTCATACACACATAGAACATGTTGTATAGAACATAACCAACTATCACAAGCTAAGCTATGATGTCTTGTAACATCAATCCAATCCTCCCAATTCCTCTAGTCCACCATAATTCAACCAAAACCTTTAACTAATGCCATAGCTAAAACCACTCGAATTCTTCAAGCAAACTCAAGCTATTGGCATTAAATGAACTTGAAAACATACTCCCTTACCTCAACTCGAAGTAATAAGCAAGAATCAATCCGTTTTTTGTTCAACCAACCTCACCAAAGTTCTACACAAGTTCCAATCCAAAAACAAAGCACTAATCATCAAAACTGCACTCTCTAACCAAAACCCAAGCTTCAAACTAACTAACAAACATGAATTCAATCAAGAACACATCTCTTACCTCGTTCAAAAATAGGGGATATGGAAAAACGTCCTTCCAAGGTTCAAAATCATGATTCCAAGCTTGAAATTGGCTCCTCCAAGCTTATACACCTTGAATTGCACCTTTTGACACCAAGATCACTTGATTCCAAGCTTAATTTGATAGAGAAATGAGTGAGGGAAGGATGAAAACGCGGTTATGTTTCCCTTCTTAAACCCTTACTTAGCATCAAGGCCATCAAGGTTTCAAGTTTAATGCAATTAAGTCCCCCATCTTTGTAACTTAGTGATTCCTGATTAAATTCTTGTCTATTCTTTAAGTTTGAGTTAAGGTCGAAATTTAAGTTATAAAAATTCATTTTAAAACACTCGGGACTCGGCTATTCAGGATGCAAAATTACCATTTTGCCCCTGAACTTCGTTCAGTGCTTTATTCTTCTCGGAACTTAGTGAACTTTGCTAAACTTCTTAATTCTTGCTATGTAAACTTGAATTAAGGTTCTAAACTTAATTTAAAACACTTTACTTTCCAGAATTTTGCTTCCTACTAGAAGGGCTATAACATTCTCCCCTCCTTCCTGAATTTGGTCACCCAAATTCCGCTACAACTCCGAAAAAATATTAGGATACCTTTTCAGCATATCCTGCTCTGTCTCCCAGGTAGCCTCTTCCTCAGTATGGTTAGACCAAAGGATCTTAACAATCGGAATCCACTTAGTCCATAATTTCTTGACTTGCCTATCAAGTATTTGAATGGGTTTCTCTTCGTAGGTCAAGTCTTCTTGAATAGGTATCACTGAAGGATTAACTACCTATCCCGGTTCCACTGTGCATTTTCTGAGTAAACTAACGTGAAACACGTTATGCACTTGAGATAGGTTAGGTGGTAATGCTAACCAACTTTCCCAATCTTCTTCAATATTTCATAGGGTCCAATATATCTAGGAGCCAACTTGCCCTTTTGCCCAAAACGGCTAATTCCTTTCATGGGCGACACTTTCAGATGTACCTTGTCCCTAACTTCAAAACTCAAGTCTTTTCTCCTCAAATTTGCATACTTGGTCTACCTGTCATTGGCTGCTTTAATTCGCTTCTGAATTAACTTGATCTTAGCTGTAGTGTCAGCTATAATTTCAGGTCCAATAACTACCTTATCTGTAGGATCTGCCCAACAATAAGGTGTCATACATCGCCTTCCATACAGAGCCTCATATGGTGCCATTCCAATAACAGTTTGATGACTGTTATTATAAGCAAACTCAATCAGTGGTAAATGCTGATCCCAATCACCTCTGAAATCAATGACACACATCTGTAGCATATCCTCCAAAGTCTGAATTACTCTCTCAGATTGCCCATCAGTCTGAGGATGAAAAGCAGTACTGAGACTAACCTTGCTCCTCAATGCTTCTTGAAAAGCATTCCAAAATCGTGATGTAAATCGAGGATCTCTGTTAGATATAATCTGATCCGGTATCCCATGGAGTCTCACAATCTCCTTGAGATACAACTGAGCTAACTTCTCCAATGTATAAGAAATCTTGATAGGTATGAAGTGTGACGACTTCGTCAGTCTATCAACCACTACCCATATGGCATCATGTTGACTCCGGGTATTTGGTAACCCCACTAGGAAATCCATAGTAAAATATCCCCACTTTCTCACTGGTAGAGGTAAACTCTGAAGTGTGCCTACTGGTTTCTGATGTTCAGCTTTCACCATCTGACATGTCAAACACTTTGCCACATGTCCTCCTACATCCCTTTTCAATCCTGGCCACCAAAAATGTGTTTTCAGATCTTGATACATCTTACTAACACCAGGGTGGATATTCAAAGTACTACTATATGCCTCCTGTAGTACTTGCTGCCTAAGCCCTTCCACATTCAGTACATAGAGACGATCTCCATAATATAGTATTCCATCCTTGTATCTGAATTCCTTCCTCATAGTGCCAAGTTTTGCTTCTCTTGAAATTTTCTTCAACAATGGATCTTTCTTCTGAGCTTCTTTAACTCTGACTAACCAAGCTAACTGCACTTCCAAAATGTAGACTAGGGATTTCTCTTGACTTTGCCATAATTCATGCAAAGCTAAGAAAAAGTCCTTCAATACTCATTCAGAGGAGTTCGTAGCCTGATCCTTAGATAAGATCACTCCCCTGTACTTCCGGCTCAACGCATCTACTACCACATTTCCTTTACCAGCACAGTACTCAATCAAACAATCATAATCCTTGATGTATTCAATCCATCGCCGCTACTTCATGTTCAGGTCCTTCTGGGTAAACAGATACTTCAAACTCTTGTGATCGGTGAAAATTCTGAACGACCACCCCATCAAGTAATGTCTCCACAACTTCAATGCAAAAATTACTGCTGCTAGCTCAAGATCATGAACAGGATATTTAATTCATTAGGCCTCAGCTGTCTTGGACCATAAGTAATCACCTGACTGTCCTGTATCAATACACATGCCAAACCAGAACCAGATGCATCAGTATAAACTGTAAAAGCTCTGTTCGGATCTGGCAAAACAATTACAGGTGCACTAGTCAATCTCTCCTTCAACTCCATATAAGCTTCTTCACACTTCGGTGTCCACTCAAATTTCTGAGTCTTCTTGGTCAAGGCTGTCAATGGTGTAGTTATCACAGAGAATTTCTCTATGAAGCGTCTGTAGTAACCTGCCAAGCCTAAGAAACTCCTGACCTCTATAACTGTAGTTGGTCTCTTCCACTCAACTACTGCTTGAACTTTTTCAGGATCAATTGACAAACCCTGAGCACTGATGATATGCCCAAAAAATTGAATCCTCCAGGACTAAAACTCACACTTAGACAACTTTGCATAGTACTGATTATCCTTCAGCACTTGCAAAACTGTTCTAAGGTGCTTCTCATGCTCTGATGTAGACTGTGAATATACCAAAATGTCATCAATGAAAACTTCAACAAACTGATCCAGAAATGGCTTAAAGATCCGATCCATGGCTTCCATAAATACTACTGGAGCATTCGTCATACTAAAAGGCATAACTGTATATTCATAATGTCCATACCTCATCCTGAAAGCAGTTTTCGAGATATCTTCCTCCTTGACTCTAATCTGAAAATACCCAAACCGAAGATCAATTCTGGAAAACACCTTCGCTCCCCTGAGCCTATCGAACAGATCATCAATTCTAGGAAGTGGATACTTAATCTTGATTGTCACTGCATTCAACTTTCTATAGTCGATGCACAATCTAAAAGTTCAGTCTTTCTTCTTCACAAATATTACTAGAGCCCCCCATGGTGACACACTAGGTCTTATAAAGCCTTTCCTTAGCAGTTCCTCCAACTGCTTCTTTAACTCATCCATCTCAGGAGATGACATCCTATAAGGTGGTACTGAAATAGATTCAACCCCTGGTTCCAGATGGTTTGCAAACTCAATATCCCTTTTAGGTGGTAACCCAGGTAACTCTACCGGAAACACCTCAGGAAACTGATTGGCTACTAGAATCTTCCCAAGTTCCTCATCTATAGCCACTCCATTCAACGAATAATACTCTTCTTCACCAACTATAGGGATGGTATCCATAAGTCTAAGGTGTAAACTCTTAGCACTAGATGCCAACCCTTCTGTGCAAGTCACTCTAGCTCCCTGAGCATCAGTAATGTCGACTGAGTGATTCGCACAGTCAATTTCTGCCTTATGCTTACTTAGCTAATCTATTCCCAACACTAGGTCATAAGACCTCAATTCTATCACCCACAATTCACAACAAAAATCATTGTCGCCTAACTGCAAGGGATACCTAGTAACCACTTCATTGGTCACAATAAAACCCCTCCCCGCAGTTCTGATGAGTCTCGAGTCACCCGAGATTTCACACTGCAATTTAAACTTATCTACCAAGGTAGAAAATATCACTGAAAGAGTAGCTCCCGTATCAAATAGCACTCTAACACTACCATTCTGAAAAGTAAAATTACCTCGAATGGCAGCTGGTTCTCTGGTCACCTGACTCGTCAGGGTGAAAACCCTCGGTTCAACTGCTGCTGCAGCTACACCAGGCCGATTACCTATGGCAAGGGGTACATGGGGTAAATTCCAGGGCGGACTTGACAAAAGTCAAACTCTTAGGCATTGCCTCGCCCAATGTCCTCTCTGACCACAGATATTACAAACATCTGTCCCCAGAGTACATGGTCTTCCACCATGAAACCGTCTACATCTAGGATATAAACCTATCTTCCTTCTCTTGGATGGGCCTTGGTTTTCCACCATTGGTCACTTCCCCGCACTCTTTCCTAAGTTGGCTGGTCCAACCTCCACCTTTTTGCTAGGTGCCCTGGAATCCTCAAATTCTCTTTCTAAGACCAATGCCTTATGAACCACCTGAGATAGCTCCTAATATCAACTGTCGCCATATACCTCCTGAGTACAGGTTTCAACCCTTGGAAGAACTTCTTAGCTTTCAATTCATCATTGCCCATCATATATGGAGCATACCGGATAAGAGAATTATAGCGCTGCTCATACTCCCGCACAGACATCTCTCCCTGTATCAGATTCTCAAACTGAATCCTCCTCTGATCCTATACAGCTTCACTGATATACTCCTGTCTGAACTTCTTCTCGAAGTCTGACCACTTGAGCACCTTCTTCTTGCGCTCTGGGCGAGTACCATTACTTTCCCTCAACAACTCCAGCACATCATCCCACCATAGACTAGCCCTTCCTCTCAGAAAAAAAAGGCAATAGAATCATCTTCTACTCTGACTCATAACCACCACAAGTAAAAAGCCTATTTATTCTGGACAACCAGTCCTCTGCTCTATCGGGATCGCCTGTCCCATCAAAGCTCGATGGATCAACAGTCTTAAATTTCTCCAACAATCTCATCTGATGTGGAGTGTCTCCCCTCCTTGGAGCCTCCATCACCTCTGGTTCTTCTTCCTCTTCATGAACATGATTTCTGCGTTCATGAGCCCTAGGCACTTGCTGTTGCTCAGCATGCCTTTCCTGATCCTGTTGTGGGCCATTCTCCTCCTGGACAACACCTCCGTCCTCATAGTCTCTGAACACCTCAGTCACAAGGGTGTTCATACCCTGTGCCACTTGGGCCATTGATCTGTGTCAACCCCTGTAATACTCTAGATATCTCATCCAGTCTGGCCACAATTGGGTCACTAGAACCTTCACCAGGTTCCCTAGTTCCCCTTGAAGCTCCTGACCTAGTGTCAACCATAGCAGCCTGCAACCACAGCCAGACAACATTCCCCAGATGTTGGTCAGTACTAACTTCCTAGCACTTGGACTTTCCAAACTAGATCTCAGTCTTAGCCTCCAATATCTATGAAATAAGTCCTAAGCTCTGATACCAAAAACTGACACGACCGCCCGTGCCCCTACCCAGGAAGCCCTGTGAGAGCTGGTCTCACGGTGGATTGCAATTGGCTAGTTGTGTATGTGTGCGGATTAAATCCCATGATACTAGTTGATTATCCTAGAATATGTAATATGCATGCTCTTCATGCTTTGACTTGGTTTATCAAAACCATAAAACATTAACTCGGCCGAGTAATTTTTTATACAAAATAAATACAAATAGCTAAAGCATATAAAATCAACATTTGTGTGAGTTTACTACACATAACAACTCATGAGAACATTCATACATAAAGTAGACTAATGGCCTCACCCAAGAACAATCCTAGAGTCGAGGACTCCTTATAACATAAACTATGGAGGCAATTAAAAGTACTGTATAAATACAAGCCTCTACTGAGACCTCTTTGACTTAACTCCCACCTTGGATGCACGTCCCAGTGGCGAGTCTCAAAAGTCCTTTACCAAGTGCTACTAGGCTCTGCAGCCAAAGGAAGATACTAGTTAGTACTGTTACTTGACCAACAAGCCAACTAAATACACCATGTAAACTAGAATCACAAGGATTCTCAAATGTCGTACCTGTACACACAAAAGAACATTACCGCGATAATCCTCAACGATTACCCGGTCCAGAAACTTCAGTCTCTGCATAACATAACTAGGGAGTGAGAATTCGACAATTCTCAGTAAGGGGTCTTCAGTGTACCTGCAAGAAAATTACTAGGACTGGACATATGATGAACATATGTAAACTTGCTGCGAGCTCACACAGCATGAGGGTCTGATATATGCACATATAACTAGGCCATAAAGACCACTCCTCAAACTAGTCCTCCTCACGGTGCATCACTTCGTGCCTAACGAGCTCTGATCACTAACCCGCTCCTGGCAAGCCGAAGCTTACTGGATGCAATCATGTAGCCTTCCCATAGTTGTCATGCAGGGGAATTATGGTGGAACTTTGTAGACTAGGTCACAAGACCTCCTTTGCTATAGACTAGATGAACAAGGTTTCACCTTGCGACCTCGTGGCTACGGCACGGCTAGGCCGACAAAAACCTCTCACCTCAGCTAGTGGTAGCTAATTATGCTCATTTGCAACATAGTTTCCTTGCTTGTTGCACAAGTAACCTCAAAAATCTACAAAACTCAAGGAAACTCTTATATTTTGTGGGACTTTTGGAAGTCTCGGAGTACCCTTGGAATCCTTAGACCCCTAGGTACTCTAAGAACCCCCTTAGGTCTCACTTGGATCAAGCTAGCAAACTATGAAAATTCTGGCATTTTTGTCTATGGCGATGCGTCGCCACAGTTGGTAACGTTCTATGAACTTTCGCTGGATTGGCGATGCGACGCTGGGGTCGACCTGTAATTGGCGACGCGTCGCCAATCTACAGAAATGCAGAAATTGGCGCATTTTGCTGCTATGAACTTTGGACGATTCCTACACATATCAAACATGCATGGAATGCCTCCAAATTTCATACACACATAGAACATGTTGCATAGAACATAACCAACTATCACAAGCTAAGTTATGATGTCTTGTAACATCAATCCAATCCTCCCAATTCCTCTAGTCCACCATAATTCAACCAAAACCTTTAACTAATGCCATAGCTAAAACCACTCAAATTCTTCAAGCAAACTCAAGATATTGGCATTAAATGAACTTGAAAACATACTCCCTTACCTCAACTCAAAGTAACAAGCAAGAATCAATCCCCTTTTTGTTCAACCAAGCTCACCAAAGTTCTACACAAGTTCCAATCCAAAAACAAAGCACTAATCATCAAAACTTCACTCTCTAACCAAAACCCAAGCTTCAAACTAACTAATAAACATGAATTCAATCAAGAACACATCTCTTACCTTGTTCAAAAATAGGAGATATGGAAAAATGTCCTTCCAAGCTTGAAATTGGCTCCTCCAATCTTGAAATTGGCTCCTCCAAGCTTATACACCTTGAATTACACCTCTTGACACCAAGATCACTTGATTCCAAGCTTAATTTGAGAGAGAAATGAGTGAGGGAAGGATGAAAATGTGGTTATGGAAGCCTCCCCCTTCTCTGTCCCTTCTTAAACCCTTACTTAGCATCAAGGCCATCAAGGTTTCAAGTTTAATGCAATTAAGTCCCCCATCTTTGTAACTTGGTGATTCCTGATTAAATTCTTGTCTTTTCTTTAAGTTTGAGTTAAGGTTGAAAGTTAAGTTATAAAAATTCATTTTAAAACACTCGGGACTCGTCCCGGCTATTCAGGATGCAAAATTAACATTTTGCCCCTGAACTTCGTTCAGTGCTTTATTCTTCTCTGAACTTAGTGAACTTTGCTAAAATTCTCTATTCTTGCTATGTAAACTTGAATTAAGGTTCTAAAATTAATTTAAAACACTTTACCTTCCTCAATTTCGCTTCCTACTAGAAGGGCCATAACAGTTTTTCACCGCACCCCCAACATATCTGAAAGGTTCCTCCTCGAACGTTCTACTGTGATGGATTGCATATACCAAGGGAGCCCTTATCTCTTCCGCCCTCCATTTGCATTTTCAGCCATGAAGATCAGTTACCCACGAACTAAAAATCAACACCAATGCTTCTATTCAATAGAAGTTAGACATAAACCTAGACAACTACCAAATTTTGTACATTCTATGAAACCCAAGGAAAACAAAAAAGAAAACAAAACTAGTACTCCCCATTACTTCAAATCAACAGTGATTCTTCCACTTACAGCCCAATGAACAAATCTTTGCCCTGATTCTCACTTTTTCTGCTGCTGGACAAAACCCTTCTCTGTCTCGTTTGATGGTTCAACTGGCGAAACCAGTGTCTCTTCACCTTTTCCTCTCCAGACTTCCCGCCCATTACACCGTATTTCCCACCTAGCAAAAAAATGTACACGTGTTACTCCATGTGTGCATGCCACACCAACAATAAATCCAATATCAACATCCAGCGTGTCCAAAGTTACGACGATGGCATATTTCAATTATAAAATTAATGTTAGTGGCAGTTTTAACTGCAAAAAAAAAAGTAGTTAGTGATATACACTGAGTCAAAAAGACTAGTGGATTTTTTGCCCTTTTTGCCTTTTTTTAATTTTCAATCGCATTGGTGTTCAATATTCGATCGCAATAGTGTTCAGGAATTTGAATTTGAGGTGCAATTTTTTCAATTTTTTATCAAAAGGAAAAGAGAAAATTGTGGTCAAAATCATGAATATGGGAGAGAAAATTATGTCTGACAAAGATAATGATTGAAATGTCAGATTTAGAATTTTTAGGGTGTGGTGAGTAGGGTGAAGAAAATCTTAGGATTAAATTAGGCATTTTCACTAAATTTTTGTTAAAATTAGCAGTGAAAGTAATGGAAATGATCTAGATAAGACGCACCATATGAGATAAAGGAGCTCACTAGGACAAATTTAAGTTACGTGACTCAGATAAGATCATTTGTGGACATTTCCCTAATAATGAAGTTAAATAATGAGGTTTGCCGAGATTTCACTTTTATCAATCGGTCTAAGTTACTCACTTTACATTCTAATTGCTGTTTTATTTCTTTATAATTATGGAAAAATACCTGTACCCCCTGAGGTTTGGGCAAACCTACACTCATGCCCCATCTTTTTCAAATACTTATACTTACTCCATAGGAAATTAACTCCATTATCCATCGTTATGATAAAAAAGAAAAAAATTCCTTTGTAGCCCTCCTAGCTTTCTTCCCTAAAAATTTTGCCCACCAACTTCTATATCTAGGCAAGCTAAGCCCCATCTCCCTCCATCCCTCCTCTCTTCCTTTGCCTCCACCTCTACTCTTTTCTTCCTTGTCTTTTCCCTCCTTCTCATCCTTTCCAACTCAGCGAATAAAACCAGCAATAATAAATGACAAAACAATGGACCATGAAAGCAAGAATCAATAAATGACGAATCAAATAGAGAGAGAATACATGGAATCGAATAGAGAGAGGATAAATCAATCAAAGCTAAAGGCGATCCAAGTCAGGCGACGATGCTCTCACAATCAGGCACAATGCTCCAAAAAACCCACGATGCTCTAGCAAACCCATGAATTGTGTAGCAATCGAGCATGTTTTCTTATGCAAACCCAGGGAGAATCGAAACTTGGGGACCACCACATCTCTCTTTTATGACCTTCACCTCATCTCCATCTCTTTCTGTCTCCCTTGCCTCTATGCTCACCAAGTTCAATTGTTGCAGATTAACAAAGGATGCACACTGGCAGTCATCAGCCGAGTATTCTAAGATTTACAGGCATAATTTGAAAGTGGTCATGGGTGATTGTGAGCGGTCGTTGGCCGAGTATTCTAGGATTTGCAAACGGTCGTCAGAGGAGAGAATGAGTAATTTGATGTTAGCGAATGAAAGAATGGCATGATTGGCTTCAAATGTTCCGACCAATTGAATTGAGTCCCTTATCACAAAGGAAAGAATGGCACAATTGGCTTCATTAAAGGCAATTTGTAAGTTGGAGGTAGATGAAATCAAAGCAAGCAATCAGAGAATTATAGTAGAGGCAGATGAAATCGAGCAGGCAATTAGGGAATCAAAGCAGGCAATCGAAAAATCCGTTATTGTCACTGTAAATTGTGTTGGAGAGAAAGAACAGATTTATTACACTCTAGTTGAGATTACAACAAAATAGAGAAAATTTTCAATCCTCAAAATAAAACTCACAAACTCTCTATTTTTCTCCTTTTTTAAGTTCTTTATGAACTTTCTTAATTTTTTTGCTTACAAGCGACAAGCAAATACATCTGTTTATAGGGATATGTAGAGAAAAATTTTAATTAAAAAAATGAAGTTTTAATGCGTTGGTGCCAACGTCTGTACCTATTTCAAACCTTGCTGCACCAGCTTTAGACTTTCCATCAGTAGTCCTTCTAGATAACAGTGAATTGAACAGGAGATTTAAGTTTATTCTTTCGTAACTCCAATCCTGTTTCAACAGGAGTTGATACATGGTTGCAATTTTCCATGGAAAATATTTTTAAGATTTTTTTTGCATAATTGGTCTAAGAGATGAAGAATCCTTCACTTCCTTGTATAACTTTGATGCCAAGGAAATAAGCCATTTCACCAATGTCAATCATCTCAAATTCTTTTACCATGCTTTCTTTGAACGAATTAAACATACCAGGATTGTTGCCAGTGAAGATCAGATCATCAACATATAGACAGACATATAGGATGCTTTCATCTATTTCTTTCTTCACATATAATGTATGTTCATAAGGACACTTTTCAAAACCATTTACCTGGAAATAATTATTAATCCTCATGTTCCATGCACGTGGAGCTTGCTTCAATCCATAGAGTGCCTTCTTCAGCTTGTATACTTTATCTTCTTTTCCTTGTTTCACATATCCAAATGGTTGACTGATATAGATCTCTTCTTCAAGGTAACCGTTTAGAAATGCTGATTTCACATCCATTTGATAAATTTTCCATTTATTCTGTGCGTAAAGTGAAATCAACAATCTGATGGTTTCAAGTCTTGCTACTGGAGCAAAGACTTCTCCGTAATCAATTCCTTTTTTCTGTTTGTAACCTTTAGCAACAAGCTTTTCTTTATACCTCTGGACTTCTCCTTGAGCATTTTTCTTTGTCTTGTAGACCCATTTTATACCAATGGCTCTACGATCTTCTGATAGAGTAGTCAATTCCCAAGTCTTGTTTTTCTCAATGGACTGAATTTCTTCATCCATTGCTCTTCTCTATTTCTCTTCTTCATTACCTTCCCCGAAGCTAATTGGATCACTGGTCATCATTAGGCAGTACAAATTTACATTTTCATCTATCGATTATGTATTTTCATACAAATCATTTAGAGCACGAGTTCCTCTAGGAGCTATATATGAATCATCATGCATAACTGACGATGATGCTTCATTTATAATAAAAGTACCTGGATGATTACGTGAATGTGCTTGCTAAGTTCTAGGCACTTTGTGGCTCAATTGCCGCTTCTCTTATCTCCGTTGGTTCTTCTTCTTCAAAGATCACCTCTACATCTTTGGAGGCTTCAGGTTGATCCCAATTCCATGACTCATTTTCTTCAAAGATGACATCTCAGCTGAAAATGATTTTCTTCATAATTGGATTATATAATCTATAACCTATAATACTGTCACCGTATCCAACGAGGATGCACTTCTCGCCTTTGTCTTCCAGCTTTGTTCTTCTTGCCTCTGGTATTTTGGTATAAGCAATAGATCCAAATACTCTTAGATGACTCACACTAGCCTTATGAGTACTTCAAACTTCATATAGTGTTTTTGAAGCGATACTTTTTGTAGGACACCTGTTGAGCAAATATATTGTGCATAACATGGCTTCTGCCCAAAAACGCTTATGCATATTCTTATCCTTTAACATGCTTCTTACCATGTTAAGGATTATGCGATTCTTTCTTTCAGCTACGCCATTCAACTAGGGAGTGTATGCTAGCGTAAATTGATGTTGAATTCCTTGTTGTCTAAGGAATTTTTTGAAGGATTCTGATGTATACTCTTCTCCTTGGTCTGATCCCAATGACTAAATGTGATAGCCACTTTGCTTTTCCACAAGAGTTTTAAACTTTTTGAATTTGTCAAATACTTCAAATTTGCTCTTCAAAAAATACACCCACGTCTTTCTGCTATAATCATTGATGAAAGTAAGGAAGTAACGATTCTGACCATTTGAAACTGGATCTAAAGGACCACACACGTCCGTATGTATTAGCTGGAGTGGCTTGGAAGATCTCCAATCAACTTGTTTTCTAAAACTATTCCTGTGTTGTTTGCTCACAACACAGCTTTCACAAATTTGATTCTGATGCTGAATTTTTGAAGACCTTTCACCATCTTTTTCTTTCTAACAACTTCAAACTGTAAAAATTTAGATGTCTGTACCTTAGATGCCATAGCCAATCTTTATTGTTGATCATTGCACTCAGACACATTAGTGTGTCATATTTAATGGATAGAGGGAAATTTTGATTCTTTACCATCGTAACACCAATGATCAGCTTCTCTCGAGCATCTGTAATGATCATTTGCTTGTATTTAAGACTTATCTGGTAGCATTTCTCCATAGTTGACCAAGACTCAAAACATTAGTTTTCATGTCTGGCACATAATAGACATCAGAGATGAATGCATGACCTCCATCATTTTGCTTGATCATCACATCTCCTCTTCCTTGTATTGACACCTTAGAGAGATTTCCAAATGATATCTCTCCTTGGACTTTTTCAAATTTGGTAAATAAACTCTTTTCACCAATCATATGATTACTGGCTCCAGAGTCTAAATACCAAATATTATGACCTTCCAAGGTAGACTTTTGTGCTATCAGCATCAAAGATTCTCCAATCACCTGTTCAACTTTAGCAATATTAGCTTCTTCACTAACCTTTTCTGTTGGTTGTTTAAACCAACGTTCATTGCTGTAGTGGCCAAATTTATGGCAGTTGAAGCACTCAACATTTCTCTTGTCATAATTCTGACGGTTGTTGTAACCGTCTCTTCTTCCTCGTCCTCTTCCTCGTGGAACTTTGTTCTGTTGTCCATGTCCTCTCATGGGTCTTTCGCCACCTCTTCCATAAGATCCTCGACCTCGTCCTCGTCCTCGGTTTGATGTCCCCCCTTGCTCTTGCCTCTTAGTAGCAAGATGTAGCTTTGCCTGGAGTGAATGCTCAAGTGACTCATTATTTCGTTTGTTCACCTTCTGCTCGTGGGCTTGTAGAGATCCCATAAGTTCTTCTACAAAAATTGTCTCTAGACTTTTGGTTTCCTCAAGAGTCATAGCTATATGATCAAATTTTGGATCTAAAGATCACAATTTTTTCACATATTCATACATCTTCAAGTTTTTCTCCATTTCTTTGAAGCTGGCTTGTAATGACCATTACGCAAGTATAATACTCAGTAGTGGATTCAATAGATTTTATTTTCAGAGATTCAAACTCACCTCGAAGTGTTTGAAGACGAATCCTCTTTACTTTATCTGCTCCTTTGTATGTCTTTTGAAGCGTATCCCATATTGCTTTTGACGTATGAGCTGATGCGATAATTTTGAATGTGGCTTCATCAAGCCCTTGATAGATAATAGATTTTTCCTTACAATCTTTCTTTCAATCGGCTTGGAGGATCGCCTTTTGAGCTTCTGTTAAATTATTCTCAACATCTATAGATTCTAGCTCAATATATCCATCTTCAACGATGTCCATGACATCTTAAGCACCAAGGATGGCCTTCAGTTGGATACACCAATTGTCATAGTTGTCTTTTGACAACTTTGAAATAAATGTCTGTGTTGATTCGTTCACCATATTGAGCTTAAAAGCCTCAAATCAATTTTCTGGAGTTAGAATTTTGAAATACGAACACCACTGTTGTGTCCAGAATGGTCAAAAACCTTTAGAAGTGTATCCTTTGAATTTTATTGATACTCTAGGGACTAAAATAATTTTCAAAAATCCTTGTGGACTAAATTGAAAATTATTAAACTCGAAGGGCAAGAATTGCAACTCTGAAACACTACAGGGACTAACTAGCAATTTTAGAGATTTCAGCTTATGTGGCAGATTACTGGGATTTGTGCATGATGTGGCACCAAGGTGTCGCCTATGCGGACGATGATGTGACTGATGATTTGGCAGTCAAACTTTGACTTTTGCTGATGTGGCACTTTTAATGACATGGCAGTGACTGGGCAATAATGTGGCTGATGACTGGGTTGTCTTCAACCTCTAGAAATCTTACACGAAGAAAAAAATAGGGGAGTTTTTTAGCAGCTCGACCGGTAGTTTCGGGTGACGCTTTTTCACTGGAAAGCTTTTACGGTGATCCTCACAAGGCTTTGATACCACTGTTGGAGAGATAGAACAGATTTATAACAATCTAGTTGAGATTACAACAAAATAGAGGAAATTTTTAATCCTCAAAATAAAACCCATAAACTCTATATTTTTCTCCTTTCTGAAGTTCTTTCTGAAATTTCTTAATTTCTTTGCTTACAATCAACAAGCAAATACATCTATTTATAGGGATGCATAGAGAAAAGTTTTAATTAAAAAAAAATGAAGTTTCAACGCATCGGTGCCGACGTCGGTGCTTGTTTTAAACCTTGCCGCACCGGCTTTAGACTTTCCATCAGTAGTCCTTCTAGATAGCAGTGAATTGAACAGAAGAGTTAAGTTTATTTTTCAACAAATTGTTAGATGTAGAAGAGGAATCGAATAAATTCAAACAATAAAGAGGAAACTGGGTAGCTTGTTAGATACATAAGTTGGGGGGCAAAATTTCTAAGGAAGAAGACTAGGATGGCAAAATTAGGCATTTTCCCCTCTTTTTTTCTTTTAAATGGTCATTTAACGGTGTTAGCTTTGGAGAGGTAAGTGTAGGTATGCTAACTTTTTAGGGTGATAATTGTAGGTATTTAAAAAATTAGGGACACAAATGTAGGTTCACATAAACCTCAAAGGGGTTTCGGTAAGTTTCCCTTATAATTATCAAAAGAAAAAAATAAATGAGACAGACTTATGTCAACCATATCTGAAGTTGGTAAGTTTAGTCATTTAAATTGTCTGCGCTTAATAGAGAGGTTAGATCATTGTTTGCTGGTCATATTTCCATGACAGCGTGTTTCTCCAGCACACAATCTTGTAACTTTCTTCCACCTTTAGGTCATTTTATTGCTTCTAAGTACAAAAAAAAAAAAAATCAGGTTGCCTGTGCCATTATCTTTCACTCTAAAATTTACTATTTTTTTAATAAAGCTTTTAATATGCCGATCAAAAGAAAAAAAAGTTGCATATTTTAGTAAAAAAGACTTATTATATGTTGATGTGGGTAAGAAATCTAGCTGCTTTCGATTAAAATTGTTTTTTGATACACAGAATTAACTTATAGAGCAAGTCGCTAAAACACAAAAATACTTCTTTTATTTTAAAAATGTCTTATTTTTTGGCCGAACATGAAAAATTTTTAACAAAATTTAAATTGGGTGATTGACCACAAAGTCATAAATAATTTCCATTCAAGAAATTTTTAGGAATATCACATGAAAAACAATAATTGTTCACCCTTCATGTCATTTGCTAAAAACATCGAGTTTCCGCATAGGTGTAGAAAATCTTTTCATTTTTTATTTTCCTAGTTTTTCTCTAGTAATAAAAACGTAAAACATGGTATTACAACATAACTTGAATATTTCAGGTTTTCTGGTTTTTCAGAAATTTAGGAGAAGCATCTAATGATACTTTCTATTTTATTAAATGGATTTTTCAAAAATTTAGATAAGAAAAGGTTTCACGTCCACAAAACGAAAATTATAAATATATATATATATAACCAATAAAATTGTGAAACAAAAATGAAAAGAAAATTCTAAAATTGCACGGGTACAAAGTTCTCTTCTTAAAATGTCCAGGTACTAAATTGAATGAGTTGAAACTTGAGGATGACACAAACAATTCAAAAAAAGTTTGGACCGGCATGGTGATTTTCACTGAGTAGCCCAACTGGATCTGGACGAACAAAAGGTCTGCGAAGGAGGTTCATCTGTATCTTGGATTGGAAATTGCGGAGAAAGTTTTTTTTTTTTTTTTTTTAAGCCTGCATTTCAAATTTCCGTACCACTAAATTCCAGGGTACGGCTAATCTTATCGCTGTCTCTTCTTCGAAGCGCATCAGATTCTAAGAAATTATTTAGCCCAATGGTCTGTTTTTCTTGTGTTTCGCTTGTCTTTTTGTGAATCTCTGTTATCTTTTTCCTGTTTCACTTCCAAATTTTTGTGCTTGGAAGCTGCCGTACATTTTCCGGGAGATTTCATCGCTTTGCGGTTGTTCCCGATTTCAAAATTTGGGATTACTTTTCCTGCGATCAACTTAGACCGAAGGATTAGTTGGGTACGTTCTATCTTCTTTGTACATAACAACGTTCGAGTTTGTGAGCGAGATTGGGAAGAGGGCTCAAAGGACTAAGTAGAGAGAAGTGGGGACAAGATTGTTGCTGTTCTTTTGTTCGATTTTGATGGTTGTTTTGATTTGGACAACAACTAAGGCAACAGGAAACTGTAGGTTCTTCTCTGTTAAGATGGATACGCATATGTCGTTTGGCATTTCTTGGTCTTTTGCATTTCTGGGATTGCTTGGAATGTGTTAGATGGGTAAGTCTATGGTTTGATCAGCAAGGATCTGTGAGCTGAGGTGGGAATTGGGATCTTGCTGGATTACCGGTTTATTTTGGTGTGCACAAGACCCAGATGGGGTTTTGATGAATTCAATCTGAGGTCATTTGGATTCCACTGATTTCGGGTTTGAAGACTTTGTTGATAGATCTTTCTGTTTGATATTGAGGATTAGTTGAGGTATTGTTGATAGATCTTTTTGGTTTGTTAGCGTCATTGTTGGTAAGATATGGGGGATTGCAAGTCCACTAGCCCATCCTTGGAAGGAGAGGGACATGTAATTGCGGCTGCTCAACACATAGTTAAGGCACTAGGTGCAACCAAGAATATGAGTGATGATTTGAGGAAAATCCTTGTTGATCTGGATGCCCACTTGTCTGCAATGACAGCAAACATGGAAGGAAAGGGAAAGGTATTTTTGGAGGTTGAGGAGCGGCTGACACTTGCGGAAAGGAAGATAATGAGCTGGGAATCTTGCCAAACAATGATTTGGGATGCTGGTGCTAAGGTGGCCTCTGATTATCTGGAAACTATTAAAGAAATTCAGTCAGTGATTGACGAATTACAAGAGTACTCTGTAGTTGAAAGTATGAATCAGAAGGCACTTTTGAGCCATGCTGGTAGTGTTCAAAACCGAGCAATGTCTAGATTAAAGCAAGAGCTAATCCATCTTCTTGTACAGCATGAGCAATATTTTGAGCCTAAGCACATGTCTTCACGTTCTCACAGAGATGATGTTATTTCAGACGAGTCTTTTGATTTGGTTGAGGATGAATCAGTCGAGGAATCATCCCAAACAAATGAATGCAGTGGTCAGTCGTATAAATATGTTGTGGCTTTGGTTAATGAGCATGTCATCTCTGATCTGAGGTCCATTGCCAGTGCAATGATTGCTTCAAATTATGGTGATGAATTCTGTGATGCTTTTGTTAGTGTAAGGAGAGAGGCATTGGAACAGTATTTTGCTTGCCTTGACATGGGAAAATCAAGCATCGAAGATGTGCTGAAAATGGAATGGAATAGCATGAGTAGTGAGATGAAGAAATGGACTTGCTCTATGAGGACCATTATTCAGTACCATCTGACGAGTGAAAAGCTGCTTTGTGAGCAGGTCTTGGGGAACTTGGGATCTTTTAATTCTGATTGCTTTTTTGATATTTCAAAACCACCAGTTTTTCGCCTCCTCAATTTTGGTGAAGCAATAGCAATGGCACCACATCAACCAGAAAGGTTGCATAGCTTGCTTGACATGTATGAAATTCTTGCAGATCTTCTCCCAGAGATAGATGCCTTGTTTTCTGAAGTGGTTTGCTCATGGATCAGGAATGAGTTCCATGCTCTTCTGGAGACATTGGGGGATTCAATTAGGGGCACATTTTCTGAATTTTTTAAAGCTGTTTCAACCCACACATCTATACATCCCCTTCGTGGTGGTGGAATCCATCAGCTTAACAAGTATGTCATGAATTACATTAGGATCCTCCCTGATTACAGTAAAACTCTGAATTTGCTTTTCAAGATCCAAGAAGCTGATGCTTCAAATTTAGATTCTGAGACAGATTGTGAGCTGGGTATGTCATCTTTCATTTCATGTCCAATGGCTCACAACCTTCAGTTAATCATGTCAGCATTAGAGAGCAGTCTTCAGAGGAAGGCGAAGTTGTACGAGGTTGATCCTTTGCATCACATCTTCTTAATGAACAACATCCATTACATGGTTCAAAAGGTTGAAGGCTCCAAACTCAGGCCATACTTTGGAGATGAATGGATTCGAAAGCAAACTGCAAACTTTCAACAGCATGCAAGGAGCTATGAGCGAGCCACTTGGAGCTCAGCCCTTTCTTTGCTCAAGGATGATGGTCATATGGTTTCAGGCTCTCCAAAGGCAACGAATCTGAGAGAAAGATGCAAGATGTTCTTTAATGAGTTTGAGAAGGTATACAAGAGCCAGACAGGTTGGTCTATCCCAGACCCTCAACTTAGGGCTGATATGCAGATTTCAACTTCATTAAAAGTAATTCATGCGTACCGCACATTCTACGGGAGAAACCTCATCCATATCAATGACCGACATGGTAAGTACACTGCCGAGGATCTGGAAACACGACTACTTGATCTCTTCGAAGGATCCCCAAGATCATTTCGCAATTCAAGCAAGCGTGGTGAAGCCTCAAGGTTTTAAGTCTTTTCACTTTCTGGTTGTCTGTCAATGTCTTTTTTTCCCCTGACAAATGATTATTTGTCAATGCATGTAATCGTGATCCTAATTCACTTATGTATGTCCCAAAAGTTGTGATTCTGGTGTCCCCAAATTGGGGTCTCCTATTGCATATGTACATCATATTGCAAGGCCTCTGTTTTTGCTTGGCTTATAATAAAAAAATTGCTCCACTTTGCCAGATTACCCTTGAATGGTCAAACAATATTCATTTGGACCCTGAAAGCTCTGGAAAATCTTGAGGATTATTCTTGAGAGGGGTCAAGTTCTTGGTTTTCTTGACCTCTCGGCTGTGACCTTGTGGTAGCCACACCAATCGCAGGAGTTGGGCGGGTCTGGCGGGTTGGGGTGAATTCAAAAAGTGTCAGGTGATGATGATGGAACTTAACAGGCATTCAAACGAGATGGTCCAGAAGCAGTTGAGGGTGATAAATGAGGAAGGACAGTTGGCCATTCATGTGCATCTGGAAGGGCAGTGAAGCAGGCTTCAGGCATTCGTACGGTAGGTGGTATGGTTAACATGAATTCTTCTCATGTATTAGTAGCAGTGAAGCTTGTAAATTTTTTTGGTGGTGAGTTCATAAATTTACTGATGAACGGACCTGTAAAATGCAATTTTTTTTTGGTAGATTGAAAATCGAACATGGAGGTAAGAGATTTGAACCTGGCCACATTACATGGATGGAATGTCAAAGACCTTCTGCGTCAGGTTCAGCACCAGTAGCCCTCCGACTTATATAAAAGAGACGAGTTACTAAAGCCCTCAAACTTGTATAAATAGGATGACTTAGTCCATTTCACATAGAAATCACGCTATATCCGTAATCCTTCAATGTTCTGAACTGTACACTGTACTATTAGTCCCTCGAAATCACGCTATATCCGTAATCCTTCAATGTTCTGAACTGTACACTGTACTATTAGTCCCTCGATTCATTTAGTTATTCAATTTCCTCTCTAGATATTTTACACGTATAATTTAGTTACTTAAGCTAATTTTTATTTTATTTCATAGTGTAAAATATGTTGGGTTTCGGAAGCCAAACAGCGCAGCGGAATTTAACCGAAACCTTCCAAGATCCAAGTGAAACGGAATAAACCGGATGTTCGAAAATTTCATACCTAATTTTCGGTTGAGATTTCTCACTCAACTGTAGAGTCGAATCACAAAACCTGAACAGTTGACGTGTTCAGGCTCTCTATGGTATCCACACGAGCCTCTCGGGATCACCACGCTTCTACTACATCCCGGCAGATGCGTTTCTCTTGCGCTCGCAATGTTAGCTTGCGTCCTCCAAGGAATTGCAAGAGAAGAGTGCGACTGTCCTTTTGGGAAGCTAGGGTAAGGAGACTAGCAAATTTCTCACTTAAAAGTTGTATTTATAGTGAGACTCAACTTCCAGGCCTAATGAGTTTCAAAACCCTAATCCAATTAGGATTTAATTTCGAGCTTAATAATGGCTCAACTCCTTGGCCCATTATTAATACGAAATTAAAGTGAAACCATAACCCAAATAATTAGCCCATGCACACTAATAATCCAAATAGCTCTATGTGTGTGACCCAATAGGCTCTTGCCATGTTGGCAATGATCATAAATCACATTTATGATCATAAGTAATGAGCGGTGTCTAGCAACATATCATTGCTACCCAAGTGACAAGATTGTCGGTAAATCGACTAAACCTTTATGATCATCACCGATATATGCCATTGTCCCTTTGTCCAAGATATCAAGACTAAGCACGAGACATGGAATGTGTCACTCTCGTATAGCCCAATCTTTGGTTTCTTGATTACTGAGTAGACCAACTTAAACTGATAACTTTGATATCGTATATCAACTCATCGGAGCATGGCCATGCATTTTCTAAGTCTCACTCTATCAAGGGGCCCGAAGATATCACTCCCGTTACATAGGAGGGACAAATCTCATCTTGATCATACAAATCCCTCCGCATGATATGTGACATACCCAATGACCTCCTTCAAGTTCACTCAGTTACGAGCAACAAAGGAAAGTATCAAAGTATGTGACTCACATGTAGGGAACCTTGATGATCTTAGGTCGAAGGACTACATATACCATGATCACTATGAGAATCACTTATGACACTCATATAACGATCCATGAAGTGTTCTCATGGTGGGTCGGTCCAGTACACAAGTTCTCCAACTTGTACCCATATGTAGACTACATATCTCATATTAGTCTCCACATATGCTAGTCATTATGTATTATTGCAACCCGCTCCACAATAATACTAGACCAGAAACATTTACGAATATCATTATTCTAGGGTTACAATTATGTTTATTACGTTACGCAGAAACAAAACAACAAACAAAATTGCTGGATTAATGCCTAAATAAAATATCATGACTCAATGTGCAAAAATACAATCATCTCATGATTGGCTTTTTGGGCACAACACTAACAAAATATCTATCTTAATATTTTCATAAAAAAATACCCAATGTTTTGTCTTTCATGTATTTGTTAATACAAAAATATATTGGTTTTTTAATTAAAATATCACTTTCAGTAAACAAATTCACTTAACATAGAGTATATTTTTGAAATAAAAACATTTTATTTTTAAAATATATTTTCCCCCTACTCCATTCGCTCCTTCCGCAATCTCCAATTCTTTGACACCTCAGGGAACAATTATCTTGAAGGAGCACTGCCATTGTTGAATAAAGCTGAAGCAACTACATCTTCTCAATATCAAAAACACTATATTTTTGCAGAATAGAAATAGCAGCAGAAGTTAAGTACAGCTGAGGACCCATTCAAGTATGATCATATATAGTAAATTGATCAAGAAAGCAGAGGACTTAGCTTTCCTAGAGAAGGATGATGGATTAGCCTCATTGCAGATAATCTGAAAATGAGGCTGTGGAGAAGTTTACAAGGTGAATAGATTGAGGGGAAAAATCTTGTCAAAATTTTTAAAATTATGTATGAAAATCTTTTTAAATTTTAGGCATTTGGTTTACTTCGACGCTGTCGTGCCTAGTACTCAAATCAACATAACTAAAATGGATCAAACAAAGTATTACTTATTATTTACTATATTATTAATATTGATTTGTCCGTGAATTCCATTATCAAGAAGTGTATATTATATAGCTTTGTTTCGGGTAAATTCACAATTTGCTGATAGAAAGATATTATAGTCAATTTGATAATAATTAAGTGGCAAACTCTGAATATTTGAGGTCCAAGGTCACTAAAATTATTAATTAAATAAAATAAAAGAATAATAAAGATTCTAAGATTTAATTGACACCATTAGTAAAATTTTGAATTCTAGGAAAACTGCTTTTCTGAAAATGATACAAAAATTATATTTTATTAAAAATTCTCACTTTTCATTTCATCTATCGAACGTGTAGTATTTTAATGAAACCTCTAGTAATTTTGTGGTCAAGTTTCTTCTTTTTTATATTTTATTTAAAAAAATTACTAGTATTGTTTTTATTACATAACGTATCATTTTTACTTGATTGGATGGGTGATATACTCTATGTAAAGTGAAAATTAATTTACTAAAAGTGGTATTTTTAATATAAAATCAAATATATTTTTGGATTGACAAATGCATGAAAGACAAAGCACTAGATTTTTTTATGAACATAAACCGATAAAAAATGTAAAATATTAAGATGAATATTTTATACTATGAAATAAAGTAAACATCAACTTAAGTGACTAACTCATATGTATAAGATATCTAGAGAGGGAACTAAACAACTAAATCAAATGGACAAAAGGGCAATTTTACCATTAAAATATAGAATGAAGAGTAATTTTTCCATTAAAGTATTTTTTTCAGAGAAATTTACCACTAACGTTTTTGAAATTGACATATCTATTACTAATGTTTTGGAATAAAGGGATATTTACCATTATAGCAGTTAAGGGTGAGAATATTCCGCTATCACAAATAATATTTCATTAGAGTGGGGGTGAGTTGGATATTCCATTAGCTACGTCAACCAATATGTGGCATATTTGTCATCAATGTTTTCAAAAGGGGCATATTTGTCATCAATATTTTCAAAATAGGCATATTTGCCATTAAGTTTTGACATCGATGATGGTGGTGATATCCAAAATGAGCGAACGAAGTAGGGGGTTGGCTAATTGTGGCAGATTGCGAGCAAGACATGGCAAGCAACAATTTCCTGACAAGCAACAATTGTCTAATAATTACCATCTCTAGAATTAAGCAAATCCATGAATTTGGGTTACTGAGGCTAAGCTGAGATTGCCCTGTTTATGTGAGCGAGTTGAAAGAAAATCATGGTGGAAAAATTTATGGGTACACTTTTCTGGCCTTTCAATTCTAGCGAGTTGAGAAGATAAGTTAGAGATGGTGGCTTTAGTGTTGAATATGAAATATTAAGGTGAAAAATATTAAAGAAAAACAACTCGAGTAACTATATAATAATTTTTCCTTTTTACCATTTCCACCTGTGCCTCCACATTAGCTCCACGTTGACAAAATATTGTCATATCATCATTTTGTCAACATGTCTTGACATGTCACTAACGGCAGTGGCAAATATACCCATTTCGAAAATGTTTCAAAAACGTTAGTAGCAAATTTCTCTAAAAAAATATTTTAGTGGAAAATTACTCTCCACCTTATACTTTAATGGCAAATATTTCCCCTTTTGCCTAAATAGATCTAAAGGCCAATAATGCAAATCACAGCATAGAAGAATGGCTGATGTGGAAGGTGTTCGTACAAAATAAACTGAGTTGCCATATTTTCACAAGTTTGAGGGCTCACTCATCTATTTCATATAAGTTAAAGGATCACTGGTGCTTTTTGGCCTTTTTTGAATGTAGCATGGCATCATATATTTTCCTAGGTTTTCTTATCAACAAGTTGAGTATAAGTGTATCCAAGTCCTCTTGCCTCAATTGATTCTTTTTTTAGTACTGATTGTATAAACCTGGCTTTTGCCATAAGCCTTCCTCCTACTATATAACTACTGTCACTTCAACCCTTACCTATTAAAAACTATTATCCGGCAGGCGCGCTACGATTTCTATGAAATTACGAGCATGCCACCGCGTCCAAAACTCATGAAATTACAGCTTATGCCATCCAGTAAATATCTACAGCGTGAAACCCGAAACTATTCAACTTCTCCGAGAAGCTTCTGTTCCGTCGTCGACGCATTGTTACATACTTACATTCAGCCGCTCAACTCCGTTTTCCGTTGAAACGCCGGACAGAATCTCTGTCCTAGTCACTAAACTTCCGTCGTGAAAAACCTAGCTGACGATAAACTGATTTCCGGTATAAATCGCAGAATCACAACGATGAATAGATCGCGGAATGCAGAAACGCTTAGTGAGCAACTGTAAGTACTTATCATTTTCCACACCTATCCATCTAACCTGTTGCATTTTTATTGTTGGTCGTTCTTCCGCACAATAAACATATTTAATCCCTGCAAAAAGTCGATAATAAGAACGAGAAAAAAGAGAGAAGCTCCTGAACAAGGAAAACAAAAAAAAATAGAGAAAATCACACCGGTTGCCAAAGACGAACTAGAAGCATCTCCGAGGAGGAAAAAAATTGGAAAAAAGCCAGAAGAAATCAAACATCAAAGGTATCTCTCGTTTTTGTTCTTTTAACGGTATCCGTATGTTCTTCTATGTTCTTCAAAGGTGAATGTATTTGTTCTTTTGAGGATGCATTGTTGTCTTCCTTAGATCTCTTTTTTTTTTTTTTATAAGTGCCTGTTTGTTCTTTTGTTCTTTTATGTTTGTTCTTTTAGAAGTGCTTGTTTGTTCATTTAGAAGGCATTGTTGGTTCTTTGTTACTCATGTGTTTGTTCTTTTGGAAAGCGCCGTTTGTACTTTTGTCCCTTCGTGTTTGCTCTTTTAGAATGGTATGTTTGTTTTCTTTGTGATTTGTTTGTTTTCTGTCCTTTTAGAAACCTTAATTCTTTCCTGTGTTTTGGTGTTTATACTTACAGACCTTCTTATTCTTTCGTGTTCTAGTGCTTGTTCTTTCATAAGGATATGTTTGTTCTTTTATATAGGTATCTTTGTTCTTTTAGAAGGCAATATTTGTTCTTTTAAATGGGCAACTTTGTTCTTTTAGATGGGCATCTTTTTTTTTCATTGTTTGCAGGTCATCTCTTACACCCAGGTGCTCTGCATTGCAAGTTTATGAGCTAATGCAAATAATATTAAACAACCCTAAAAAGAAAAATGTTGTAGTGGAGCTTGGGTTTGAAAAGCTTTTTCATCTTCCCAGGATCACTATTAGGCAAGAGCTGATGAACTTTTTAATCTCCGCTTTTGACTGCAACTCGTTGACTCTATGTATTCCAAACAAAAGGGAGATTGAGATTGACATTGATGATGCCCATGTATTATTTGGGATACCCTTTAGGCAAATCACTGTGCAAACATATGACATGTTCTTCACACCAAATTCTGATCAAGTCCCCCTTTTTTTCTTCTTGGGCACAGCAATTTGGTGGCAAATCCCCACACCCGAGGCAACTAAGGGAAGCAATTCTTCAGGACAAAGAGGGAGGGGAAAATTTTAAGAGGAACTTTATTGTCTTTGTTGTTACACATTTGATTGCTCCAACAGCAAAAGCAAATTACTGCACATGGAAAGTTGTGAAAGCAACGGAGGATTTATCATTTGTCAAGGATATGAACTGGGCTCAGTACTTGATTGATTCCCTTGTTTCATCAATTGAAAAATACAAGCGGAAAAGTTTAATGACCAAGATTGGTGGATGCATCCTTCTCCTTCAAGTATTCCTTTTATCATGTCATAACATTATTAGCTCGCTATTGTTACAACTAACTAATTCTAAAAAGTTCATTAGCAGCAACTATACTTTGACAGATTTTGGATGAAGGGCCAATCAACTGTTCCTAGGCAGATACCAAGAGTGTCTGGATGGGACAACAAATTAATCATCCAAAGAATCAACCAAGAAAAAGCTACAGGTTCCTTTGGACTGGGAAAGGTGACACTTTTTGTTCTTGTTTGTTCTTGTTTGTTCTTGTTTATTCTTTTACATGTTACTGTTTGTTTTTTTAAGCTTCTTTATTTGTGTTTGTTTATTCTTTTACATGTTACTCTTTGTTCTTTTGGAATTCTCTATTTGTTGTTTGTTGTATCACTTGTTTAATATTTTTTTGGTTGTACATTTTGTATCAGTGTTTGTTCTTTTCCATGTTGTCTGTACTTTTATAATTCTATGTTTCTTGTTTGTTCTTTTACATGTTACTGTTTGTTCTTTTAGGCTTCTTTATTTGTTCTTTTTTATTCTTTTACATGTTAGTGTTTGTTCTTTTCCACATTCTTGTCTGTACTTTTACATGTTACTCTTTGTATTTTTAGAATTCTCTGTTTGTTATTTGTTGTATCACTTGTTGTTTTATATTCTATTGGTTGTACCTTTTACATCAGTGTTTGTTCTTTTCCACATTCTTGTCTGTACTTTTACATATTACCCTTTGTTCATTGCCATTGTTTTTTATGTTTAGGTGGCGGATGATACACTAGTTGCTACTGTCAGACAAAAATGGTTGGAAAACTTGCAGAACACATCTAGAAAGGCTGAGGAAAATGCACAGGGAGAATCAGCCTCACAAGAGGTTGAAAGATTTGAGGAAAGAGGGCTGCGGATGCCAATTGGGATTTGTTTAAGGCCATGAAGAGATGCCATGAATGCCTACCCCGATCAGATAACAACCATTGTTGAATACATGGCAATGAGGACACCTGCACAAGAAGGGCCATCTGACTCTCAGTTCAGTTCAACTGCCCTCAACCAAATTCATGAGTTGACACAGCTGTGGGAGTGTGCAAGAAAACGATCCACACAACCACAAAGACATAGCTGTGAGAGCGTGCGTAAAGAAGGCTTTGATGATGATCGTGAAAAAGATGATGATCAAATAAATGAAGAAGATTTAAGACGTGGTGATCTGCAGCAACATCATCATGATAGTGATGATGATGATGACTGTTTTCCACAGCCAAAGCAACTGGGGAAGCAAAGAGGCAATAAAGCACAGCCAGAGCAAACAGGGGAGCAAGGAGTTGACACAACTCTGGAAAATCCTGTTGAAGAAAAATGTACAAACACACGGAGGATTGCATTCCTCTTTTCACACAAGCCTGGTAATGTTTTGAACAAACAACATGAATCAATTCATAGATGCCATGAAGGAAAAAGAGATGAAACACAACACGAACCAGCTGGTATGTTCTTTTTTGCTTGTTCTTTCTTTTACTACTATTTGTTCTCTTTTATGTTCTCGTAAGTTCTTTTATGAGTTATTTTTTTTGTTCTTTTAGCCTTCACTATTTGTTCTTTTTTACATTCTTGTTTGTTCTTTTATGTGTTATTTTTTGTTCATTTATGAGTGATTAATTGTTCTTTTACCATATGTACATGAAGATGATGGAGATTTATGTTTTGATAATCGGAGGAACATGATCATGACAATGATGATCTGAAGCCTGGTAATATTTTGAACGAACAACATGAATCAATTCTTGGAGGCCAACCTGCTGGTATGTTCTCGTAAGTTCTTTTATGAGTTGCTTTTTTGTTCTTTTAGCCTTCACTGTTTGTTCTTTTTTACATTCTTGTTTGTTCTTTTATGTGTTAACTTTTGTTCTTTTATGAGTTATTAATTGTTCTTTTACCATATGTACATTGTTATTCTAACCAAGAATCGATTGCTATTCAGACCAAAAAACAGGTAGAGAGAAATAAGAGTAAGGTTCTATTCTCTCACTATTAATTTTGTTAATGATTGTTTTATTTTTTGCATTACAAATGATCTTTTATGTTTTCTTTGCAGAACCTGTGAATTACTTGGATGAAATACCAGACTTCACATTGCTGTCAGACTCTCCAACTGATAATGTTGTTGCCAACTCTCCCGTATCAAAACTCCTGACTGAGCTTTTAATATTGAGGCCTCCACCAAATACTTTGAATGAACAAACCAATGAACCAGAAGTAGCTACCCTACTTACAAGAGACATCAGCTTCATTCAAAATGAATTCATTAGAAAGTATGTTACACATCCACCTACTGAAAAGCTTACAGACCTTGAAATTAAAGCTGTCGATAAGGCCCTTTCAATAAGGTATTAATCCTGCAAATTTAATATACTATCAAACAAGTTTTGAAACCAGTTTTGTTTGTTCTTTTGTCCATTGGTGTTTGTTCTTTTAGAAAGCCTTGTTTGTTCTTTTAAAATCTCATGTTTGTTCTTCTAGTCCCTTGTGTAAATTACTTGTGATTTATAATATACAGTTCAACTTTGGTTCAAATTTCTTGCAATTCGGTTCCAACAGACACACTTGCAACATTACTTGGTGAAGGTTGCGTTGAAGTACAAATTGTACACATGTGGACAGCCCTACTAAACAAGAAGGAAAACTAGAGTGCTCACAATAAAAGGGCTTTCATCACTTCTCTCTTATCAGTAATCCTAAACCACTACTCTACTTCATTTTTTTTCACATGTTTTTGTTTGTTCTTTTTAGAATTCTATATTTGTTCTTTCTTCTATCAGTGTTTGTTCTTGTATGTTCTTCTATCAGTGTATTCTTTTGGATATTCTTGTCTGTTTCTTTTCACGGTACTGTTTGCTTTTCTTTATGCTTCTATTTGTCCTTTTGCATGTTAGTTTTTTTTCTTCCGTGTCTCTCTGCTCATTTCCACAAATACACTACCCTGAATATCCTAGATAATGGAAAAAAGCAAAAAATGAATAAAAGACTGTAATTGAGGAGATTAAACGAGCAGGAATTGAAACATTGACAAACTGGATTGCAAGCTAGAATTTATGGCCACTGGAACAATATGAATTGGTAGAATTTATTTTTTATTGTTATTCCACTTATGTTAGTGTATATTATTTGTTATTGTTATCTAAAGTATAATTTTACTTTGATGTAGATTTTTTTTCCAGTCATCCAACACGAACACTTCTTCATTATACTATTTGATATGAAAGCAAGAAACGTCAAGTCAATTAACAACCTGCAAACAGTACAAGCAAGATACGAGAAAATAAGAAGTGCCCTCGTAAGTCGCTCAATCTCTGATCTATCTATTTGTTCTTTTATGTGTTACATCTTGTTCTTTTATTTTGAAAGATCTGTGTTTTTTTTTTCTTCTTGTCTCAGATGTCAATATTCAACTGCTACTTTGGCGAAAACAATATCAAACTCAAACATCTAATAACAGTCTTCCAACGCTCACATGCGAAGCTACTTTGGAAAGATGTCATGCGTATAGCTGGCAAGAAAAATGAATATTTGTTTAACGCAGTTGACTGCGGAATTTTCACATGTAGACACATGAAACTTTATGAGGGGAAACAGTTTGATTATGACTTGGGACCAAATGACGTAATGAAGATTCATCGCATCAAGATTGCAACAGAACTTCTCATTTCAAAGCACAACACCAGAAGGAATCTAGTTCTTCAAGCCACAGGACAGTAGAGAAACAAACTCTTAGGTCAACTGTTATACTTTTGTATAGGGTTTTTGGATCTAGACTGTTTGTTTCTTTCCAGATTGTATATATTTTTCTATGAAGAAAATATGAATATCAAAGAAATTATTATCCTTTTGGCAATGAAGTTTTTGTTCATTTATGTTACCTTCTATGTTACAAGGAACTGTTTGTCTTCCTTATATCTCATTTTTTTTTATAACTATCTGTTTGTTCTTTTGTTCTTTTGTGTTTGTTCTTTTCAATGTAACTTTTTGTTCTTTTAGAAAGAAACGTTTGTTCTTTTGTCCTTTCGTGTTTGCTCTTTTAGAAGGTTATGTTTGTTCTTTTAGAAGGTTATGTTTGTTCTTTTAGAATGCATTGTCCATTCTTTTAAAATGCATTGTCCGTTCTTTTAGATTGTATGTTCTTTTGTTCTTTTATGTTTGTTCTTTTCAATGTAACTCTTTGTTCTTACACTAAAACAATTGTTCATTTCAATGTAACTCTTTATTCTTACATCAGAACCTCTCTATACTTTTACCTGATACTATTTTTTTTCACTATATATTCATAACAATTGTATGAAAATGTTATTCCTTTGTAAAGAATCATATAAAATTTCATAGAAAAACATATAGTTCCCCATGAAAGAACAAATTGCAGACCATAAAAGAACAAAGAAATATATGAACTACTTCTTTGACTTCTTCAACTGCTTTTCAACACAACTCTGAATCCACTTTTTGATGCGCCCCTTTGTCCTAACAGGCAACAAATTTTGTATTCCAGGCTCATCAACCCCAGACACACAACTGCTGCTAGAACCCATCGCTTGGTTTGAACTCAAACAAACTCTCACCTTTATACTCAAATTTGTGACCCATTGTTCACATAAATGTCTCGCCTCCTCAATTTCTTGACATAAAATCACAACATCATATATATCTTTCATCAACTTGTTTCTCCAAAACATGGTAACAAACTTAACATTAGTTCCACCACCCTTACTATCAATAAACTTACCAGCTCTAGCATTCTTTGTCCACCTTCTAACAATATACGCAGTAGGAATTGTTGTAACATTTCTCACATTAAAAATTCTGAGGATATGCAAACAAAACCACCCCATCTCTTCAAAATGCTTGCATGAACAATTTACCTTAATTGAATCACTGTTTTTAAAAGACACCATGCAGTAACGTCCTTCAAAATCTTGATTTACAACTTCATACTCAGAAACACCATCAACCTCACTTAACAACTTGTAATCAGCAAAAGAACCAATCTCAAGCTCATCTTCAAACTCTTTATAGATATGAAATGTATATACTTCAGTAGCACGCTTCAAAAGCGAACAACGAAATTTCACACTCAATAACCCTCGGTTACGAAAATCTTCACCAACCTCAGCATCTCTCCATTCTCTAATTCTCTGCTCAATCGAATGAAACATTGACAAAAGTGGTGTCTGGTTGCTGCAAATCCCATTCAACATGTGATTTGTACTTTCACTTTTCTGGGTTGACAATATACCTACAAAAAGGACAGACATCAATTCATAAAAGAACACCAACTAACGAATGAAAGAACATACATTAATACATAAAAGAACATACACTAGTAACAAAAATATTGTAGATATTTTACCCAAAGAACAAGCATTAACTGAAGAAAAACAAACAACAATATATAAAACAACACACATATATAGATGGGAAATTACCCGCTGAAAAAATGTCTCTGCAATAAGCAGTGCACCACTTCTTTCGCAATACAAATATACTCTCCAGCCAACTATTACCTTTTAAACCAAATGTCTCTATCATATTTGACCACCTTTCAATAAACTCCTGAACAATAATACAACCATAAAAACACCGGGTCAAAGCTCTAGAAAACTCTTTTTTGCTGTTCATTAACCACCCCAAATGTTTTCGTGCATTCTGTGAAATATGCCATAGGCACAACCTATGCTTAGAACCAAGCAAATGTCTCTCAGTAGCAAATATAATGGCAGCATCTTGGTCTTTCATAAAAGTTAATGGCTAAACACCTATCATACTCTCCAAAAATTGATCAAACAACCACCCAAAAGTCTCCTTCTCCTCGTTGATCAAGAAGCCACAACCAAAAATAACAATTTGCCTGTGATTGTTCTCTCCAACAAAGGGGGCACATATGAGACCATACATATTTGTTTTGTATGTTGTATCAAAAACAACAACATCACCAAAGCACTGATAATCTTGATACATACATGAATCTCTCCATATAAAATTACTCAAATGACCGTCAACAACTTGATATTGATAGTAAAAATTGCTATCACAAAGACATCTTTCTTTAAAACAATCAAGCAATGCTACGCATCAGCACTCCCAATCTGAATTGACTTTTCATGGGTAAAAAAATTGTATAAATCCCTCTTCGTAAACCCAACAGACTCAATACCTCCACATTCTTGGTACATTATCCTGAATCCATCTATAGCTCTAATACCAATTCGCATGAAAGACATCAACATATTCTTCTTACCATCATCTATATGTCTCGCAGCATGCAAAAAATGAGTCTGATGTTGTAGAACAAATGGATGACTATGCTGCCTATCATGTCTATCACACTTCCAAGTACCACTCATATCAATTTTAAACCTCATAAATGCCCTGCAATTAGAATGAAAACTGGCTCTTTCATGACTCCCATCAATCGCAGAACTATGTTTTTCACCAGCACAAGAACAGCAAAACTCCCTTTCACAACAAGAACCATCTGCCCGACGATGAAGCCTAGTCTTCCTTACATCAAAACTATGGCTAAGACCATGCTCCTGTAATACTCATACGCTTCATTTTCACTGCCAAACTCCATATCAGTAATGTCAATCCGCTCAAATCCATCATCTTCAGAATAACCTACATGCAGCTCTATTATAAGAACATATACAACATACAAAAAGAACAAAGTCAACACATAAAAGAACATATGCATTTTTAAAAGAACAAACTCTGTAGTATAAACGAACAAGACTAAACACATAAAGCGAATATTGAAAAATAGAAGAACAAGGTCTAAAGCACAAAGGTACAAACACTAAAGAAGAAAAGAACATAAAAACCCAAAACATCAGTTCTGTAAAGAGAACAGATTGTGAACCATAAAAAAATCAAAGCCAACTCATAAAAGCAAACGTGACAAACCAAAAAGCAAACGTGCCAGACCAAAAATCATATATATAAAGCCAATATTAAAAAAAATAATATTGTCTAAAATAGAAAAGAACAAACAGTATTCTTAAAACGAACAAACAGTATTCTTAAAAAGAACATATACTACTATAAAAAAGCACATGTACCTTTAACAGGAATACCACATGAGATCGCCAAAGAATTGGACAATGCACTCAAATCAAATCCCTCCACAGCAGATATCAAAGACTGAACATCTACTCCACAATCTAAATCACCAGAAACTAAGACAGAAGGAACTAAGCCTAACATTAAAAAAACAAATCTAACATGAAAAGACATCCAATTATGAACTACACAAATGAAACAAAAATAAATATCAAGAACTCATTCGTACCTAAGTTAACAGAGCAAATAACGTCGCATGATGGAGCAAGAGAAACATTCAGATCTAGATCCATTACTGCCCGCAAGCAAACACCTCGTTCAAAACAAGAGTTCCGAAACTTGTCCTTCAACAGCAAAGGAAAAAAACTAAGATCAAAATCCACACTAAAGAACGATCGATGCAACCGAAGAATGATCAAAACTCACGAGACAAAGCTAGAAGAAGAAACAGAGAAACTAATTCTCGAGAAAAACCTAGATCAAGAAACGACAAAAAAAACAAAAGAACAAATAGGTATAAATAATGGCAAACTTATAATTATAAATGAAGAATGTCATAATGGCACGGATGTAAATAAGCCAAGTGAATGTCATAATGGCACAGATATAAATAAGCTTTCTAGCATTTAGGTTGAACCAATGCTCGGCAAATACAACAAAGAAGATGCAGAAAGGATCATCATATATTATACTATATTCTAAAAGAGGAATGCATTTCACTGTTCATCAACAGTGTTTACTATAAATGAATAGTTATATTTATTTTTTTTTTTGGCTTTTGTCTTTTTTTTTTCTTTTTCTGGGTGCGATTTGCTTTTTTATGAAGTTTGATCCTCTTTTTGCAAGGCGCTTTACCTTACAAGGGCCTATGTTGCAATTTTTTGTTTCGGTTAAAACACAGTTTCAGTCTTCAACTTTCTAATTTTTCCATTTTAGGTTCTGAGTTAAGCCCATGTTACATTTTGGTCCCCAAACTTTATAGCTATTTAACTAGATCTTCTATTTGCTCTTCTCGCCCCCAAGGTTTTTTTTTGTTATTGTTTTATGTACTATCTTCCAGATTGAGACGTTGGTGACAATAATTTGTTTATTTTTTAATTAAATCATTTTTTTATCTTTATTAATTCAATTGTTGAATCCTTAATATTTAAAATTCTTCCTTTTTTTTCTTCATCCTAACATTTTTTTATTAATTTTATTTATTTTTTTCTAAAATAAAACTTTAATCATTATAATTTACCTAATTTTGATCTAGTTCTACTTGATTCGGCTTTAGTCAAATTTTTTTTTACTTTTTTTTTATCTTTGTTAAGTTAATGATTAGATTGTTAATTGATTAACATATACTAAACATAGTTTTGTATTTTAGGCATTTTTTTCATCATTATTGATGATTAAGTTTTATAACATTAATTATTTACTCCAAGTTCTGTAGTTTAATAAAGTAATTTGATCTGTAATTGTTAAAATTGAAAGTAAATTTTTTTAAATAAATTTTTCATCAATATTAAAAATTAAATTTTGATTAAATTGCAATAGAAAAAAGCCAAAAAAAAAAAAACCAAAGCAAAGAAAAAAAAGGCAGTTCTAGTCCCTAACCTTTTAATCTTTCCAGTTTAGGCTACGTCCGTATTAGATTTTGGTCCCTAGATTTTATAACTATTTAACTAGATTTTATATTTGTTCTCTTGGTCCCAAAGCATTTTTTTTGTTGTTGTTTTATACACTATCTTTTGAAGTAAGGCATTGATGGCCATAATTTATTTTTTTTATTTAATCCATTTTTTATCATTATTAAGTCAATTATTAAATCCTTAATACCTAAAGTTTTTTTTGTCTTAATCCTAATTTTTTTATTGATTTTCTTTGTTATTGTTTTATAAACTGAAACTTTAATCATTATAATTTTCCTACGTTGTCATGACTCTAGTTTAAAATTAGAGACCAAGAGAACAAATGAAGAGGTTTAGTTACCCACAAATCATAGCAGATATTTTTTGTAATAAAATTTAATAATAAATAAATAAATATTTATATTCAATAAATTTGTGATAATCAATTAAAAATTATTTTTTTCATTTAGTATCTTCTAAAGTAAAATCTTTGTAACCATGGTTTGTTTCTTTTATTTTTTTAATCAACCATAGTGACTTCGTTCAGACTTTTTTGTTGGTTTTTTATTATTATTTTTTTGAACAAAACTTTATTCAATATGAGTTGCCTACTTTTTAGTATGGTTCAAACTGATTCATTTTAGCCAATGTTTTTATTTATTTTCTTTTTCTTTTATTAAGTTGATGGTTAAGTTTTTAATTCTAAAAATCTTTATATTTTCTCTCTTGGCCTAAAGACCATTTTAGTCACCACTTTTTGTCATTGAAATTCCACTCTTTGTCATATATTATTAACTTTTTCATATTATTTCTCTGTTCTGAAACAAATTTTAATCGCCACAATTTAGCTATTCATACTTAGAATCTTTTTTTTTTTTTGTTGCTCTCTTAGTCCCAAAACTTTACTTGACTTTTTTTTTTTTATCTCGGTTCTTACTTTGCTTTTTTTCATTTTTATGAAGTTTTTTTTTCTTTCGTCAATGATCACCACAATTTATATTTATATTTAATATTGACATAGACTGAACCATCGCAACGCACAGGCACCATGAAACTCTTATATACTAAAATAGAGTTCCAAATTACTGTAGATCCTATAGTGATCTATGGTTTTTTTTTTTTTTGCTTTTTCCTAATAAATGGTATAACCTCTCTTTCTATCTATAATTTTCCTTTCTTCCGTTTCAATCCCTAAAGTTTTCCATCTGGCAAACAGGTAATTAGAGACAATATGAGAGTAGTAGTGTTGATAAGTTTGGGGGCTGCACATTCCAAAGAGAAAAATTAAAAGGAAATTTTCCACATTTGGTTTCTTTAGCATTTTCTTGCTTAAATCTATTTCAAGCCTTGAGCTATCAATTTTTTCCATTACAATCCTTAAATTCTATATGTTTTCCATTTGAGTCCTTTTTCTACTTTTTCTTTTCTTTTCTTTTTTATTTTTGTTTGCAAAGCTAATGTTAAACCCTCATTATCTGTAGTCTTCCCATTTGCTTTATTAATTCTAAAACTTTTTCTTTAATTTTTGTACCAATACCTGAACATCCCTTTTCTATGAGAAGATTTTTTCTATCTTTTGAGGGAAAACTTTAGTCGTTATGGTTTATTTGATTTTAGCAATTACTTGAACAATCTCCAGACTTTACATGAACTTTTAGATTTAAACCCCCAATTCATTTAATTTTTATTATTTTTTTGTGTCTCAATGATAAAACACCAATTTTAGTTCCTGAAATCCCGCTTTTAACCTATTAATCTTAAAAATTTATCCCATAGAGATTATACTAGATTTAAGTCAACTCCAACTTTCCATTGTTTTATTTTCATAGAAAATTTTATTCTATCAATAGTTAAAGCAAACTTTTAATTACTAGAACTCTAAACTTCCCTTTCTTCATCTCCAAACTTCTTTATTATATATTTGGGTAAAAGACAATAGTTGTCCTTAAACTATGGCCATGTTGCATGTTCGTCCTCGAACAATCGAACGTTGCATCCATAGTCCTATAACTATGTAAATGTTTCTTATTCATCCTACCATCCATCTAAATTGTCTGTGGCTAACGAAAAGAGTACGTGGTATCTGAGTTGGCAATGGTAGGAATGAGTTGGGGAGTGAAAGGAAAATTAGAGGGATATTTGAGAGGGGAAAACACAACCCTAAGTCGAATTGAGGGAAAGAAGTTCACAATCAGGCAGGGTTGAGTTGCTGTTCGAGTGAAGAACGTGAAAGAAGATTAGTTTGAATAGATTGGACTGTGAAGAGCAAAAGGAAGAAGAATCCCCCTAAGTATGGTAAGTATTTTGTTAGAGGTTTAAGGGAATTTCGGTGTATGGTGATGGTTGATGTTCTGACACAAAATGTCAATGGTATGGTGGTGGTTTATATAATACGGTTAGTTTATTAGAAGGGGGTTGTGGCTGGTGATCGATGTAACAGTTAGGGGTATATGAATTTAGGGTAGGAGATTTAGGTCACTAGTGTTTTAGTTGTGTTTTTTATGGTTATGTCAAAAGACGATGGCATGAGATATGGTTTGGGATATAGCATGACAATTTGTAATGAGGTAGTAGTTTACTGATAAGTAATGGGGTTCAAGCATTATTAAAGTCTATATGGGTAGGGTTTGCAGGGTAGTATGTAAGGGAAGGCTATCTTGTGGTTTAAGTCAGTATTAGGTGATCAAAAAGATTGCATGAATATGTCTCTGTAACAAACAGCTTTGTGTGCATGTTACAATTGTGTATGTTTTCCTTCGATTCTAATATGGCTTTTGTATGTTATAGGTCCCAATTCAAAGTACTTTTCACTTGAGTTTCATTATAAGGACTATTTGTTCTATCCATCAAATGAGACTTTGGAGCTTCAGTATTTTGGTAAGGGAATTGGGTTTGTTGATTGGTGCCAAAGGGGCAAGCTTTCATTGTTAGAGATTGATCTGATGATTAAGGAGTTAAAGGTTAATGTTGGGGATGCTGAGATTTATTATTTTTGGAAGAAGCAAGGTAAACGCATAGCTGATGGCCTAGTCAACTTTTCTACTGACTTGCAGCTTTTAGAGCTAGTTAACTCCATTCCACCTACTTGGTCAACTGAGGTTTACTTGTAGAAGAAGAGTTTAGCAGATTTAGTTATGAATCAAATTCAGGAGGAAATAAAGTTGGATGAGAGTTTGGGACTAAACAATGATCAAATGCAGCATGGCATTGAAGAGGAAGAAATTGATGTAGGATCAGATGTAGAATCAGAGTTTATTGATAATGAATATGATGTTTCTGATAAGGATGCAGTTGATGATGACATTCAAGATGAGCCTATGGACTTAGTTGCTGATGGTAAGGGGAAAGGGCTATTGGTTGCTGTTAAAGGGGATGGGGATGACATTGTTACTGCAGCTAGTAGTGAGTTGCATAATGGAGGTGGGAGTGATGATGATGGGACTTCATATCTGTTTCCAAGGTTCAATCATCTAACTGACATAAAGAACCCGACATTCTTATGTGGCATGAAATTCAGGTCTAGGGAAGATTTCAAGAAGGCAGTGAGGGTATATTCAGTTAAAAATCAATATGACAAGATATGGTTTAAGAAAAATGACAAATTCAAAGTGAAGGCAATTTGTGCACAGGATTGTCCATTTTTCATATATTGTTCTTGCATGTAAAAAGAGCCTACCTTTCAAATTAAGAAAATGAATCTGGAGCACAAATGCATAAGAGGTCATCACAATCATTTTGCTACTCACACTTGGTTTGCTAAGCAATATAAGAAGCAATTCAGAACAGATCCTACATGGAAATCCAATGGCATTTACAGCAAGTGTGAGAAAATACTTCCTACTTAAGATTAACAGATACAAAGCTTAGAGGGTTAACAAGGTTGCAAACAAATGGTGTGAGTGGGATGAGGAACAACAATATAGAGAGGTTAAACGGTATGGATATAAAGTTCAAAAGCACAACCCAGGTTCAACTTACAAGTTACAGTGTGATATTCAGATCTTTACTAGGTTGTACTTATATCTTAAGCCTTTGAAAAAGGGCTTTTAAGCTGGATATAGGCTAGTTATTTGTTTAGATTGGTGTTTTCTAAACCCAAGATATGGAAGCCAATTGTTGCAGCTGTTGGGATAAATGGCAATGATAGCATTTATCCAATTGCATGGGCAGTAGTTGAATCTAAGTGCAAAGATTCATGGGGCTGGTTTCTCAACAATCTAATGGTTGACCTTTATATAGAAAATAGCTACCATTGGACCATTATGAGTGATAGGTAGAAGGTGATGTCTTAATGTGTTAATATTACTGATTGTGTTTATGTTAGTTATGTATCTAACTGTAATTTCCTTTTATGTTTGCAGGGCTTAGTACCAGTGATGAAGGAACTTCTCCCAGGGGCAGAACATCACTTTTGTGTAAGACACATGTATACTAACTTCAAGGTGACTGGTTTTAGTGGTAAGTGTTTGAAAAACTTAATGTGGAATACAGCTAGAGCAACTTATGTGCAAGAATTTACTAAATGGATGAATGTTATAAGTGATGAGGATAAAAGAGCACATAATTGGTTGTCTGAAAGGGATCCACACCATTGGTCAAGGTCACACTTTGACACTTCTGTCAAATGTTTCAACAAATTGATATTAGAGGCTAAGGACAAACCACTGTTCTCATGCATGGAAATGATCAGAATCAAGCTGATGAATATGATCCATCAAAGGAGAGATTTTATGAAAAAGCAAAATAGCTCTATATGTCCAAAAATTCAGAAGAAGTTAGAAAAAAAAATTGAAGCAAGATTAAGTCTTTTGCATTGCTAACTAGTTTGGAGCTGATCAGTTTCAAATGGGTTGTAATGGACATTTTTTTGTTGTTGACCTTAAAGCACAAACTTGTGCATGTAGAAAGTGGACCTATTAGGCATTCCCTGTCCTCATGCTATAGCTTGCATGAGGAAATTAAGCTTCTCACATGAAGATTTTGTAGCTAACTGTTACAAGATTGAAACTTATCTCAAAACTTATGAGCACATAATCATGCCAATTAATGGATGTGAGATGTGACCCAAAGATAATGGAACTGAAGTGTTCCTACCTCTTGTTGGTCAACCTAAGGCTGGGAGACCCAAGAAAATGAGGAGAAAGACAACATATGAGATTCAAGCTCAACAAATAAAAGCTAAGTTATCAAAGAAAGGTGTCAAAATGCACGGCAGAGTTTGTGGAAGTGGAGCCCATAATGCAAGGTTTCATAAAAGGAAAACTTGTGCATCAACTGAGAGTACTCAACCTATGAGTACGTATTCTATCTTGTACACATTTTCTTATGAGCCTTTGTAATGAGTTCTTCCTTAGAGTTGTCCCTCTTTTGGCTATGCAAGATTTAAGTTAGAGTGGATAATACAAGCCAGGCATATGTTCAACTGTCACAGCCACTGCCACAAAGGCCAAAACTTCTAGTGAGTAATTGTCACCCTTGCTTAGTATAATGAAATGGACATACTCTAAACTACTTGTTGACATTATGTTTTTTCCAGGTTAAAAGAAGGTCAGAAAGAGGGACAAAGGTGATGAGCCAACCAACACCTAGGACTACTAACCAGTAACTTAGACTTCAACACCAATGGATATTTTGTTGCTTGGATGACATATTGTAAACCCTTAAATTAGATAGGCTTAACATGTAGGGTGAACAACTGAGTTATCTTCTGGATATTTTGTACAAATGCAGTTTTTGAACTACTACAAGACTCATTTTGTTACTCTTATTATGTTTAAGAAAATGTATATAAAGTTCAAGTGGCATATTATTATTCTCATATTTTTTTTGTATTCAATCATTGAACTATGTTTTTTCCACATATCTCATAATAGCCCTTCAACCCAGTAAACAGAAACATAAGTCAGACAAAGCACTAAGCATTACCAAAGGCTTGAATGCAACAAAGACCATTTCATTTATTTCAAAACAGAGTACAAGCCATCATTTTCCCATCATCACAACACCTATTACAACAACAATGGCAAATGCATTGAACAACAAGCCCATTATAAGTCATTCCCTTGTTCTCCTTATAGTACCTTCAAGCCTTTCTAATTTCAGGCTAACATAGTGTTCTAGCCTATCTAATTTCAAGCACACATTCTCTCCAACATAACTACCTATAAAACCATTCTCTGTCACTTCATTCCTTCCACCACTTTGTCCACTATAATGCCTCTGTCCCCCTGCTTCATTAATGATTCTTGGCACACAACAACCCAGAAACCCACATTTGTTGTTAGCACAACAATAATACAACTTATTTGGATATTTTTCTTGCCCAAAAACATTAATCACAGCCGAACTCCACATTTGCACCATTTGTTTTCAAAGCGTTGCCTTTTAGCTTCTGCCTGATTCAAGCTGCTCAGAGACATTCTACATATATCACAAGTTCTCAAAACATTATAAGAGCATATCAACCAACATTAACACCTGCAGCACCAAAACCCCTAACTACACTATATTTCTTCAATTGAACTATAACGTTCATAAACCACAGAATTGGAAGGAACATTATCTAATTATGCGACTAGAGCCAAAATTTTCAAACCTTCCCTCCTCTTCGCCACGCGCGTTCTGCACTTGATCGCCCTAATTTCAGATAGGATGAATCAGCAACATTGTGAATGTTTAGGGACTACGAATGCAACGTTCGATTGTTCGAGGACCAACATGCAACATGGCCATAGTTTAAGGACAACTATTGTCTTTTGCCCCATTTATATATATATACCATAGATTGAAACATTGCAACTCCAAAAATTTTTACTTAGCCTTTTTAGTCATCATATTTTTTTGGCCAAAATGCGCATATGGTCCTTCAACTTGACAAACTCAAGCGAGTTAGTCCTTTTTGTTTGACTCAGTGCAAATTAGTCCTCTAACTTTCCAGATGTAGCATTTTAGTCCATAAAGTTTGCCAAACTAAACGAGTTAGTCCATCTTCTAATGGAAGGCATCCAGCTCAGCGATTATCTGACTTAACGTCGTCTGTTAAGGAACAGGTGGATTAAAAAAATGAACAGAGGCTGCGGCAATGGAGGGATTCGAGTTCAATGATATGAGCTCCGCCACATCGAAGTCATCAAGCAAGAAACTAGAAATCGGTGACAGAGGCGGCGTGATGGAGGCATACCCTTGTGGTTGAGGGCGGCGGAGGGTGGTGATTCGGCAAGGATCAATTTAGCAGAGGACAGTGATTCGGTGATTTGGGAGATGTGAGACCGATGGGCAAGAGATACGGCGATTCGTCGATTTGGGAGATGCGAGACTGATAGGAGACGGGAGATTCGGCGATTCATCGATTCGAGAGATGTGAGATCGATGGAGAAGGGAGACGAGACCGACACGATGGCAGGACAGGCAAGAGCGACGGCGAGCAATAGAAGCGGGAGAAGAAGGCATGCAGAACGTGACGGTGAAGGGAACCGTCTTCTCAGCCTCAAGGATTCAAAATGGGTTCTAGATCAAGTCATGGGCCCGACCCAACAGCAGCTTCGTGCAGGGGGCAGACTCGTTGGCGCGGCGAGGAAGAATGTACGGAATCTGATAATCATCCATTAGACAACGTTGGCTGCCCTAGCAACATGTTTGGCAACGGGATCAGCAATGTGGTGTATCAAGAAGTGACAGGGATGTCGGCGACGTGGCTGGTGGTGATGTTCGATTGCGGCGCCAAGGTGCTGTGCAGAAGGATAGGGCTACAAACCGTAAAGCAAGCTAATGGCTCAAAAGCCAATCCGTTCGTGGCATTTTTGTTCCCTCCGTTTCTCACCAAACCCAGCTCAGCCCCCCCACGCCCCATGCCACATCAACAACACATATAACCCAGCCATGCCACATCAGCAAAACATAAGCCTCCAATCCAATTTGGACTAACTTGCAAATTTTTGCCAAGTTGAGGGACTAACACACACTGAGTCAAAGATAAAGGACTAACTCGTTAGAGTTGACCAAATTGAGGGACCATATGCGCATTTTGGCCTATTTTTTTTTGAACTATTGACCCTTTGATTTGTAATATTTAAGTTTCTAAAATATTGTTATATGTTTTGTTAAGCCACAAACTTTGCTTATTAATGATAGTGCCCGAAAAACAAATTACCGCCTCAACGCTCAGCTAATACACCTAGTGGTAGACTAGTTTGGTGTTTTTCTTCAACTTCAACTTTAACCAGTATGCTTCCTTAGTTTCTGAACGTCTGTAAAACAGACGAGCAAGCCCGGTCATTAGAATATTTCAATTTCTGCCCCCAGGATGATAACAAACAAACAGCTCAGCAGAAGCTTCAGCATCGTTGTGTAGTGCACCTGCAGAGTCCAAACCATAAACAGATGCAACTCATGGTTCTGGTCCTAAATTTCTTTTGAGCACCGGCCAAATACCGAATTGAAGAAGAAGACCGCAAAATTCATGGATTCAGAATTTTAGCACACAGCTTCTACCCAACACCTTATGGTTTACACACGTCATAACTGTTCCATATAAGGTAGTGCAAGGACCTCACGTCAAGGAAAGACGGGATGATCGACCACCCTGAGATATGAAAACTGGAGGTTAAACCTCACCAGCTTCCAACTCATCTATACGACCTATCAGTTCCATTCAAGACGTGAACACTAAAACAACATAGTATAAGGGTTCCTCTGCAACAAAAATATGAATAGTTTCACTACTAAAACATTACAAGGTTCAAAGAGCACTGTACTACAAACTCTTCCAACAAGAACCTTGCCAAGAAATAAAACATCACACCCAAAATAACCGAGAAAGGAAGAGCAGGCAAAGCTTTCTGATAAACGGCCAATAACATCAATGTTAACCCCAATCCAGCTATAATCGCAAGGTAACATGCGTATACCGTCATAAAATCATACATTGCAGCCCTACCAACTAAGACGCTATAGAAGATAAAGTCACCAAGTCCCAGTTTAATAGCGGCAGATGATCCCAACCCAATGCCCTCTAGCATCAAGTTTTCATTCGACTGTACATCTTGAGCATTCATTCTGTGATCAATCAAGGGCGCAGAGAGTTCTGTAACCCTTTCTGGAACTGGAACATAACCCTCTTCAGCACTCACCAATCTTGTCTCATTTTGGCCTATTCCAACTGCACCAGAATTGAAGTTCAAATTGCAAGAGTTTAAATTCGAAGTATAGGGAGTCCCAGAAGCTGTATTCGCGCTTGAATCATTCCCAACGTTTCTTCTCTCTCTCCAAACTCTCCTTTGGGCTACATTGTCCCGCAAACCTGAATCATTCTGAATAACAGGCCTAGCCTCATAAACCAGAGCCGGGATATCTTCATCCCTCGACATAGCAAGCTCTACCAAAAGCCTTAACGGTCCAACCGGCAACAAAACAGCCGCCAGATCATATAATGCCATTGCAACTAGAAGCACCCAAGTGGTCCACTCAGGCAGCAGAGTGAACCAATAAGCAACCAAAGCACCAATGAGAACCAGATAACCTTGAGTTACAAAAATTGCCATCTTTGACATGAAAACAGCTAGCACACCAACAACAGAAAAATTAAACAGAACCACCAAGAAGGTCACACAATCTATTGGAACACTAAATTCCTCAATCATAAACAAGGCAACTTCACCTCCCAGAAACCCCAAAACAACAAAAGCGGAGAAACCCATATACAGATTCAAGAACTTAGTGCATCTAAGATAGAAGAGGAGCACCAAAAGGAAGGTAACGACAGTGACAACAGCCACAAATGCAAGAGAGTTCAAAAGGGCACCTTTCAACTTATCCCAGGATGAATCTGAACTTGTCTCGGTGTACGCTATGGTGGCTATCGAGTTCAGAGAAGATGATGACGAACCTCCGCTGAGAATTGAGACCAAAATGACCACCATAAACATGCAAATCGAGACTGGGGTGACGATTCTGATGACTTCTTCCCCTAAAGAATCGAGAACGCTGGTGGGTCTACGAATTTCGGCCATTGATCGATCGGATTTTGATCCAATTTAGGTTCTGCTGAAAGAAGCTTACGATTTTTGGGAGGTATTGATCGAAGTCCAAGAGCTCTAGATTTGGTTTATTGACTGGCAGTTGATGATACGAGCGGCTTTGAGTCGTCGATTTGGATGACTTTGTCTCATCTGCTCTAATCAACGGTCAAAGTTACAGGTTAATTGCTCAAATTCACCATCTATTTGTCTCAAACTGTAGTTTTCCACTTATATCTTAATTTTTTGTCAAATCTCCACTCAGCTACACTAAAATAAATCAAAATTCGCCATTGCTTTGCTTTGATGCAAAAAATTGGAGAAAGTACTAAATTATATACAGTAATTAATTATTCTATACTCCCTCCGTCCCAGAAATTATGATACATTTGACTTTTTGTTATATTTTAACTCAATTTTATTTATATTATTATTTGTTAGAAAAAATTAAAAAAATATATATTTAGAAACTATATATTTTGAATTATCATTCATATATAAAAAATTTTTATTTATATATTAGAATGTTGAAAATAAAAAATCTTAAATTAATTATCAAAAATAAATAGAGTAAAACTTTTGAGACAGGGGAAGTATTAGTTAAAAATAAGTTAGTATTGCTTCGCTTTGATGCAAAAAATTAGAGAAAACTCTCTACGTCCCAAATTATATACAATAATTAGTATTTTGGGCAGTCCCAAACTTATTGCACATATTTTTTTTATATTTTTTAAGCTGTTTGCTGTTAAATTTTTCATATTACAATCATTTCAACATTAACTTCAAAATAACAATTTAATTTTTTAAGCCGAATTGGTCCTTGTAATTTTAGAAATCTTCATTTTAGTCATTATTTTCCAAAAAGTTGCAAAGTGATGCTTAGCAGTTAGGGCTGAAAACGAGCTGAGCCGAGCCGAGTAGTAGGTTGTTCATGTTCAGCTTGAATTAATTATTGAGCTTGATATTTTGTTTGTGTTTAGATTGAAAACAATACGAATGAGCTTTGAACGAGCTTTATCTGAACGAGCTCGAGTTGAACTCAAGCTGTTTGCTTAAATTAAAGAAAAAATTTAAAATTAAATTGAGTCGAGTCGAGTAGTAAGCAATTCAAGCCTTGTTTGAATTATATATTGGGCTTTAAATTTTATTCAAGCTCGGCTTGATAATTATTCGAATGAGTCATGAATCAGCTTTAACTCGAGCCAAGCTCGAACTATTTGTTCATTTTTTCACCCCTATTAGCAATTAGCAATGCCTGATATGCGCCTAATCTTACATGCATCATTACCTCTAAATTAGACTTATACCCTTATTAAAACATAATAATACCAAGCTTGTCTCTATCATTTCATCATTGTCACGTCAACTCCTCTCTAGCTGCTACCATCCCCTTCTTCTCCTTCAGCCAAAATGCAATTTCACGCCCGTCAGGTCCTCCTTGACAGCCTAGTGACCTACAATCTTTTATTGGTCTATCAATCTAGATTATTTGTGTTGGATTTAATATGAACATGGCAAAATTCACTTACTGAAGTCATGGTTGGTGTCACTCATGGGGTCAATGACGTCACCTGCGATTTAGGGGCATTTTCATGTTAGCGGTGAGACAGAGTGGTAGCTCATGATCAGGGAGAAGGAACGACAAATGGCAATTGGAGGTAGTGGTGATTGTGATAGGTTCCGGGAAAAAAAAGGGTTTGGAGTCAAACTCTTTTGCTATCCCTTTATTTATTTATTTATTTATTTATTTATTTTAATTGAGTCCCTAATGACTCTTTAGTATGTATTATATAAGTACTAAATAATGCCTAAAAATCATAAAATTATATGCATCCAAAAAAAATGTAGGAACAATTTCAATATGAAATTACAACACGTAAAAATACATAAACATAATTGAAGAAACATGTAATCATATATGTTCAAAAGAATAAATTTATTTGTACAAATAATCTTATGAACCTAGGGTGCATGTTTAATATACAATAAAATATAAGTGTTACATAAATCTTCAATCAATTGAACTCGTACATATAATTAAAAGTATAACAATTTTTAGAATTTTATTTATACATATGTCTTACATGTTTGTGCACATATTCTTGACTTTCTTTGTATATTAGATTCACATGTATATGTAATCTAATTTGTACATATCTTAGATTTTGGTGAGAAGAGCATTTTGGCACATTCACACCTATTTTTCTTTTTAGTTTGGTGACAATTTTGTGATCCCATTGATATATGTATCTTACAAGGTTAGTACATATCTCTAATCTTATCTATACATAAAGTTCATACATGTCTATCATCAGATTTATACATATCATTATTGTGTTACTATTAATCAAAATTTTATTTTATTTTTGTAATTTTAATTTTTATTTCATTTAAAAATATAATTTTTGTACAAATTTATGAAAATATAAAATAATGGTCGAATGAATACAAATTAATGTACATATAAGTGAAGTTATATGAATGACGTAATGCATATGAAAACATTTCAATGATTGAAGTCATACGTGCTATTAAATATGACAACAATAGCTTTTAGGATTTCATTTATGTATAGGTCTTGTACATATTTTTTACTCTTTTTTTCTTTCTTTTTTTTAATGGTATATTTGTATACGGGATCCATATATATCTGTAATTCAATTTGTACATATTTTTAATTTTTTCAAGAAGCGCATTTGATACGTTCACACTTATTTTTAGGATGAAAGAATAAAATTTTACATACAATTGAATATATCTATAACTTTTTTAATTAATCTCATCTTTGCATATGTCTTATATGTTTTGTACATATCCTCCACCCTTCTTGTGCATCGAGTTTCATACATATGTGTAATCTAGTTTGTACATATTTCTAAATTTTTGCATGAAGTGAGATTTTATGCGGCTACACCTGTTTTATACTATGAATATTAGTATGAGAATATAAATATATATAGTGATAAAAGGGAAGACGCACATTAGACTTACTTATAAACCTTAAAAGGGTCATGTGAATTGCTATAGTTTGAAAAGTACAACTAGTCATTGGCATTTTTATGAGGATAAAAATAGAAAAGTGCAAACAATTTTATACACCTTAATTTCTATCCTAAGAAAATATTATACAATATGAAATGGATTTCAACAATTTTATACAATTGTGTAGTATACAGTGGCAGACATATGTATATTGAAGTGAGTTCCACAAACTCCACTTTTATTTAAAAAATGTTAGTGAATGTTATGTAAAATTAAGCTTGGACACCATTTTAAATTTTTATTAGACCCTACTATTCTAAATAAAAATTTAGCAAAAAAAAAAGTCATTCATTACAAACTTTTTTTTTTGTTGCTCTTCTTTCTTATTTTAAAACCATGTCTTAAATGTAACGTTAACTTTGGCCTTTACGTAATTGGTATAATTAATTCTCAAATTATAAGTTAGCCTATTTTAGTCATTAAACTTAAACCAAGTTAAGTTCAAATGTTTCAACTAAGTAATGTTAATTCTTAATAGAAGTGTCAATGTCATCAAAAAAATAAACATTTTTCTACTTGTGTTTAGTGTAAAATTATAAAATCTTCTATTTTTATATTATTTATTAAAAAGAAACTAGAATTAGTATGTTTGTAGGCAATCCACCTTGAGAAGTAGGATACCACTATTTAATTTTTTGAAAAGTTAACTAAATATCTTCATATTTTACTTGAAAAACTAATAGTAGTATTTCTCTTTCAAAATTCATTTTTAAATTGTTTTAAATAATCTTAAAGTCTAATTCAATTCAAACTTAAATACAAAACATATATATTTAGTAACTTAGAAGTACTTTATTTTGAAAATTAATAAAATTTAGTGACTTACTTTACATTGAACTAAAGGGTACTCAAAATAATTTTTATTTATATGTATACTATTAGGAATTAGCTCAAAAACTTTTTAGTTAGATGATTTTGTTTATTTTTATTTTTTTAATACTAAAAATTTTACGGGAGAATAGTTATAAGCAAGGTATTCTCTTTAGATGATTGTGTTATAGTTTAAAGTTTAACTTTTGATCAATTTAAGTTAAAACCGATTGTAATTTAGACTTATATATGGACCCCAAAGTAGTATAAATATTCTAGATCCACTACTGATATTATGGAAAAAAAAAAAATAGACCCCAAAGTAGTATAAATATTCTAGATCCACTACTGATATTATGGAAAAAATAGTGTGAATAAATATAGTGGGCTACATACAAAATATAGCCCTCTCCATTCTGTTGATCCCAAGTCTACACACACCTTGGTTTCAACAAATATATCTCTATTCACCTCTTGTTACAACTTAACAAGCAATATAAAGCAATTGGTAAGGGCAATTGGTGAAAGAATTGAGAAAAAAAAGCCTACATTTGTGCAAAGCCTTGAAAATTTACATCATCCTCATCGGTCCTCTCCCAACAATTGCTCCAACTTTCTCTCTCCTCTTCGTCTATCCCCAAAGATCTTCCTGGAAATCTGACAAAGGGTTTTAATTTGTTGATTGATTTTTGAATATATTCTTGTTAATATAGAGGATTTTGCAGATTTTTGCTGCCTCCATATTTTGCAACTATTTGGGATTTGCTTGCACTTCATTGGAGCTTATGTATGTATGTTTTTATTTGTTCATTTTTCTTTTTGTCCATTTGGGAATGAAAATAGGCATGAATCTAATCTAAAACCTTAATCTAGTTAGTCTTTTTTTAAAAATATATATATATTTTCTTCTTACTAAATGGTAGAATTAATTAGAGACTTCCTTTATATATGAATTAGGGACATGTACAAGCAACACTAAACATATTCATAAGACTTTGATTATGTTGAAAACTAACTCAGAATTCTAATCATTTTGCAGTGGCTTTTTGAAGGTTACTTGAAATTAGTTGCTAACCATTCTTTTACCAAGACGAAGAAGCCTAAAACCTCTTTTCTTGGGGTTAGCTCAAACAGATTCATATAAATAATTTTCATTCTATGCCATGAAATAGTGTAGGATTATAGACAAATGAAAAGAAATGTTAGTTATGGAATCTAACCATGCCAATAGAACAGGATCAAAGACCGCTCAAGAAGGCAACTTGAGCGAAAAGATTCCACCTGAGGCTAGTACCAAGGAAAATTCTTCAACCCCATCTACCTTGTCCACCTCCCCAACACAAGAATTAGATGCAACTGGAACATCTAGCAACATTGCATCAAACAATCTTGACTTCACCAACAACAAGAATGGTGATTCCATGACATCTCAGGAAATTGGCTTGAGCGAAAAAATTCCAATGAATGTTGATGAGAAAGGACAATCTCCTTGTCCATCCACCCCATCTACCTCCTTATCCCAACAATTTGAAGCAACTGGAACAAGTAGTAGTGAATCAAACAATCCTGACTATAGCAAAAACCAAGATGAAAGTCCAACTATTACTAGCGCCATAGAACAATCTCCTAGTCCATCTTCCACATCTACCTCCCTAACCCAAAAATCGAATGCAATGGGAACTAGCACTGATGTATCAAACAACCTTAATCGCAGCAATGGTTTAGGGACACAATGTCCCCCCAAGCAAGTAATGGAGCGGCTAGGAGAAGAGGAATCCAAGTATAGGATTCCTTCTTATGTTTTTAAAAAGGACAATACTTCCAACCAAGCAGATTGGAGTACTGCTTCTAATGAGTCCTTGTTTAGCATTCAAATGGGGAACATGAGCTTTACCAAGGACCATTTTCTTTGGATGTCAAAGTCTGGGGATCTTGATCTTCTAAACCCAAATATCACACCATCAATGGACTTATCGAACAACCAACAATCTACGGCCAGAATATCAATTGATGTAGGCAACAAAGTAGGGAACTTAGGTGATCGGATTGGGGAGACAGAAGCAGCAGCAGCAGAGACAATGAGACAAGTAATAATGGAGAATGAAGTAGATAAAAAGCCAAAAAATTTACTTGAACCAAATAAAAAACCTACAAATTTGGCTGAAACCAATAACAATTCCAGGAATTCAGATGGCAGTGTCACATCCTTCGCATTTCCAATGTAAGTTTCTTCCATAACAAGGAATTATTTAGTTTTACTTGTTAACCAACATATTCTAAATTGAGTATGTACTTTGGTATTTGTAGACTTCCAGGACAAGTAGATAAAAATGCCTCTGTTAGTGCTTGGCCTAAGGCTCAAAAGCAACAAGTGAAAACTTGCCAACCAAGTAAAGAGCCTAGCCAATCAAATGCAAAGTTAAGGTCTGAAACTCCAAAGAGGCAAACATCAGTTGAGTCAGAGAACCCTAAATTAACAACAGAAGGGGATCAATGGAAATGGTCTTGCTTACCTTGTTGGCCCTTTCGTTAAATGCACAAGAATTGTCGTATTTCATTTTTTTCCCTTTTTCTTATTCCTTTTTTTTTTTTTGTGTTTTCTCTATCATGAGGTAGATTTCTTGTATATATTTCAATGTTTAGTTTAGATGTATCATTTGTACATTTACCATTTATCATGAGGATAAAATTAAAAACATAAGATTTTCAATTTTCTTGTCAAAAGGTGTGCTTTGTTGGAGTTCATGGTAATTACAACTATTCAATTAGTTTATCATATTTAGAAATAAAGAAATAGGAAGCATTTTAAGGTCAAAATTAAATGTTGAAGTTATTGCTTTGTAGGACTCAAAGTGAGCTATAGGTTAAGTGATTTAAATCATGAATGATATGATTTTGCTTACAGATTTGTGAAAAGAATTGTAAGGTAATGGTTTGTGACCATCATTTACCATGGACCATCAAATCACATGGATCTATTGAATTTGAAGGATCCCAGTGCCAATCTACTTACTTGTAATGAATGAACCACTAATCATCATCTGTTAGTAAAGTTGAAAGTCAAATGCAAACCCAATTTTTCAACCCAAATCTAACATTTGTCGAGTTCAAATGTGAGAAAATGCATTTTCAAGTCACCCAACCCCAACGCAATAAAGGGGCAAAATTTGAGTTTAGGTCAAATTAGGTTAAAATCAAATGACATAACAAACCCAAAATTTTATCATAGGCATTAAACATAATGTTTTGAAGCTAAAATATTTTTCAAAAACCATCCCAATGACTTCGCAAAGTAGTTAAAGGATATGAGTGGAGGTTTAGAGTTCAAATTTAGACTCCAATAATTCCCCTATAATGCCATTACATGTTGGTTCGGTGGTTCTCCAAGTTCCTAAAAGGCAAGCATTCCACTCCTTAATTTTCTACACTATAAAAAGTACCTCTTTACCTTGCAACTTCTAACATGTTTTTAAGTACTAAAAGAGAAATTTAAAAGTCTCTATCATTGCACTATTTTAAAATATAGAATACTCTTAAGACACAATGTGATATACTGCAACAAATCACCAAAGAACAAATAAAAAAAGCTAAAGGAAGTATACGCATAAAATACCAAAAAAATAAAGAAAAGTATAATTGATAGTTTGTGACACATTGGCAATGCATTAGAGACTATTCGATTAAGGAGCGTAACATTACACATCTTGACCAGATAGCCAATGATTCATTAGTGATGGTCACAGATTGTCATCTTATTACGATCCAAAAAATACCTCTACATTATTAATATATATACATAATTAAGGGGGGAAAAAGCTCAATAGTGTGCAACATTCAAGGCATTGCCTTCGATAGAAATATGTCTTGGGATGGGCTAAACCAGCCTTATTCGGGTCAAACTTAGCCACAACTTAGTCAAACTGGGGTTGCCTCAAATTCAATTTGATCCCCCTTTCATTATTTGGGCTGAATATAGGACCAGGTAGTAAGGACCATTAGCACGGCCCAACTTGCTATTAAAAAAATATTTTTTTTTAAAAAAAAATACATATATACACATATAAATAGTAGAAGTTGTAAAGTCTAGTGAGAGTGTTGTTATTTTTGCCAAAACAAGTTAAAAAATAATTATGCTATTCTATATTTATTTTACTTTTAGAATTTTTAAATTTTATTTAGATTGGACCAAACTCGGCCTAACTTTTAATTCGGCCTCATCTGACACTGGCTCAACCCACCTTTGAGTGGGTCAAGTATGGGTCTTTCCTCCTTCAACCCAAGACTGGGCCCAGGCCCTGCTGGATCAACCCACAACCCACCTCTAGCCTTGGATGCTGCATAATAAATGGTTGCCGAATTTAGTGCCATTTTCAATTTTACAGAAAATATTTCTTATGGGGACAAATTTAATGTGTAAATTAAATTGAAATAATTGGAAAAATATTTATCCATTTAAACAAGATAAAAAAACATGTAAACCGTCTAATTTCTTTCTTAGCCTCTTGATTGATCACATGTTCTTTCTCCAATCAAAATCATTTTCTTTTTCCATCTCATATATATTTGTTCTAATAGTTATATTATTATAAATATTGATTTATTGATCTATGATCTATTTACAAAATCACACGACGTAGTTCAATGTTACAACAAATAATTCTGTAATTTTTTTATCATGCAAAAACATAGCATGCATGTGCATGACAACCACCAATGGGTAAAATTGATGTTCTACGAAGAAAATTCTTAAACAATGTTTTTTTGGTAGCTGAACTATAAATTATTGAAGAAAATATGACTACTTTTAATAGTAAATTAGGGAGAGGGGGAAGCAAAAAATTATATAACCTTTCACACTTGCACACGTGATATAAACAAACATGGAAGAATCAATTGAGAAATTATCATAAGAAAAGTTTAAAAATAAAGAAAAAATGTTAAACAATAGAAAAAATAATAAGTTTGGTACAAACGAACAATTAGCAAACAGTAATATTGAAAAATAAATACTCCATTAGTAGTTCGTGGTACAGTGGGCTCGCACAGAAATTGAAGTGGGATGAGACAAACAGAAATTTAATATTATAAATGACTAGATTGCGGAGAAAGCGTGACTGAGAGGATTAGGTATGAAATATTGAAATTATATTCACTTCTTTGTTTTCAGGTGAAATCTCTAGATAAGTCCACAATCTCTTGCTCATTGATCAATTGTCTAGGCGTGAAAGTTTAGGTTTCAGGTTGAGTTTGGGCAGAAACTTGAAATAAATGAGTTCTTTTATAATCCAAAAACACCAACCTGAATCGACTCTAAACCAATTTTTTTAGGGTTGGATTCGGGTTAACTCGACCAACCTGTTTATGAAGTGATCTGATGGCTAAGGCAAGGTGAGGCATCTGGGAGAAGGAGATCGACAGTGTGCCGAGCAAGGAAGGTGGTAGGCGATGGCGGCTAAGGTAAGGCGAGGCATCTGGGAGGAGGATATCAATGGTGATAGGCGAGCAAGGTGAGGTGAGGTGAGGTGTGATGGCCCGACGCGAAAAAATGGAAGAGGTGCTTGTGTGAGGCAAGGCAAGGTGGAGGCCGTACGATGGAGGGAGGAGGGAGGAGGAGGCCGTGCGATGGAGGAAGGAGGGAGGAGGAGGTCGTGCGATCGAGAAAGGATGGAGGAGGAAGGAACAGACAATGTGGAGGATGACTATATGAGGGTTGACTGACAACTACATAAGGTCAACGGCCAAGGTAGGATGGAGGCACAAGGGTAGGGTAGGGCAAGGGCAATGAAACGGCAAGGCAAAGTGAGGGATGAAGCGCGAAGAAGATTCAGACAGGTGTAGGGAGACTTAGAGGCAGTGAGGTTACTAGGTTAGTTAGATAGTGTTAGGGAATTGGGTTGGGTTGGGATTTTTTATTGGGTAGGGATTTAGTTTAACATTGGGCTGCCATGGTTTGAAGGAGTTAATGGCTTCGATATGGGCTGGGTTAAGGATTTCAGGTTAATTTGGGTTGGACCTGAACCAACCCAATTTTTTTTTCTTTATATCGAGTAGGGTTTAGGTCAACTTGAATGACACATTTCTTTTTTCCTAACCCGACCCTAACCCAATATTTCAAATTGTGTTTTAGGTCGGATATTGGGTTAGGGTCATTTTCTTACACCCCTACAACTGCCATACAAATATGTGGGACAAATAACGTAAAAGGGACTATACTAAAACATATGTGTACTAGAGTAAACGCCCCCTCGAGTTTTAAAAATTATAGTGAGGGCAGCAAATTTTAGTGGGGACATTTGCCTCTATTGCCAAAACACACTCCAAGCGCCCCTAGCTAAATTACAGATGTTGTTCACATAGTTTTGATGAAACCAAGGGTGATCAAGGGCCATCGGGTTTCTAGTGGAATCGAACTAACTTGAAATAGTCATGGTTCTAAAAAAATTCAACCTCACCATGGATCTACGTTTTTGGGTTTTGGTTCTCAATTTTTTTGTTCTCATCAAAGTTTTGACCCAAGACACATTTGTTTAAGTAAATTAAGATATTCATAACCTCACAAACCAACAACTATAACCTTTCACCTTTGCCAGCGCATTAGTTGACTGGCTGCTTGACACATTTCCACCTTGGTCCTTAGATCCGGTAATAATCCGTTGGTTCCAGCATGCTTTAGGTTCATAGCCCATTTCACTTTCCCTTACACGCCCATCATCACCATTTATCGAAGATAACAGCTTGTCCCGTTACTTTTCACTTTTCAATAACATATTGCTCGCTATCAATTATTTAATACAATGGCTCTAGCTTCGTTTCAATCCCCTCTCAAGCCATCATTTAAAGAGTAGTCCATTCTTCTCTTTCAAGCCCAATGCCTTTACTGCCACCTCCACCTTCGGCCCCAAAGCCGACCTAATTGTTTAATTAGCTCTAATTACAAGCATGGATTGAAGTGGAGTTGGGGTTGCTTGAGTAGGCTTGGGAAAGTTAGTATCAGGTTTCCATTCAATAGACATAAACATCCTCACAAATATAATTTTCTATAGATATATACATGGGCAATTAAAAAATGTCATAAAGTATTTATATATGTATCTTCATGTTCAGTTCTAACTCAAGTTAGTTTCATATAGAGCCAGAACCAGCCCCAAAAAATGAATGTTGTTTATATGTGGAATCAATCCACATTCCATGATTCATTTTTACCCACTCCAACCCAACAAAAAAATGTGGTTCGGCTTGGGTTTTAAGTTTACGCAACCCACGTTTACCTTAGATGAAACTTAGGGTCAATATATACTTTTTGCCATTAAGGTTTGAGCCAAGTTTTTTTTTTTGGATTATATTAATGTTTTGTGAATTTCAATTGCATCACTTATTTATAAGGGTGAGCATGGATTGATTAAACATGAAATCTAGCTAGAGCCACCCTTATTGGGTTGCGTTGGGGTAGATAAAAATGGATCATGGGGTCACAAGTTGGCTCCACAGCTTGAAAAGCCATTTAATGTTTTGGTTGGTTCTAGTTTTATATAGAACCAACCTGAGTTGGAACCGAATTTGAAGGTATATGTATAAATATTATTGAATTGCCCATGATTTTATGGATTAAAAATTATATTGTGAGGATGTTTATGTCTTCTAGATGGAAAGGTAATACTAACATTCTCAAGCTTACTTAGACAATTCTAACTTGACCTCAATCCATGCTTGCAATTAGGGCTGATGAACCAATAGGGGTTGATGGGGGTAAAGTGGGGCTGGAGGCATTAAACTCAAACGGGGCTGGGGCTATTTTTCAAACAATGGCTTGGGAGGGAGATTAAGATAAAATAAAAGTTATTACATTAAATAGTCAATTGGGAGCAAAGGGTCAATGGAAAATGCCTTAGAAAATGGTGAGGATGGGTGTGTAGGGGAAAGTGAAAATAGACTATGAACCTAACAAGATGTTGAATCGGTGGATTACTACCATATCTAAGGATAGAGGTGGAAATGCATCGAGTTGCAAATTGACTTACGAGATGATGATGGTAAGAGATTGTGGTGGTTTGTTTATAAGGTTCTTAATACCTTAGTTTATTGGAGCAATCAACAATGTTTCTCGGGTTAAAATTTTATTGGAAAAAAACCAAAAACCAAAATTAAAAAACCCACCCATACCCATCTATTTGATTATCAGGTTTATTTGGATTTTTCTGGAACCATGATTAGTTTGGGTTTGTTCTGTTCCACTAAAAACCTAACCCAACCCAACCAAGCTCACTCCTATTTATTTGCAATGATTTTACGCAGTTTAAATAGCTAACTTAATTAATCCAATGTTTTTATTTTTACTGATTTTTATTTTATTTTTATTTAAAACCAATGCCATTTGAACCATAATATATTCACTTAATAATTACTTCGACAAATTTTTTTATAAAATTAATTTATTTATTTTTGTGATTTTTCCTTACTCAAACCAATAAAATAAAAACAATAAAATACTTAGTTTTCTAAAAAAATATTTTTAAAATAATTTTGAGTTTCTTAAAATGTTGAGTGTCAATTGGTGTACAAGCTAATTGAATAATCACTAAAAATATAAATAATGTATTAAATGACTCATTATTTAATCACAAAATCATGTCACTATTGGTCTTGACTATTTTTTTTTATTTCTATTTTTTATCTCTATAGTCGCCAAAAACCTAATCAAATGTAGATCTGTTCAACTTTATAGATATTAAAAAAATTTACTGGATTTAGAAAATTTGTTAAGAAAGTATGAAAGTATGAGTTTAACTAATTTTACTGATTTTTTTCCATGTTCTCCCCAATTGGTGTCCTTATATTTAAATATAAATTTTCTTAAAAACTAAAGTGTAAATGATCCTATTCTACTTATGTTATCACATTTTTCAGTTATTAACTATTATAAGTCTACATGTTTTTTATAATATAAAGGATATATAAAATGACAAAATAAAAATTATATATATATATATATATATTTGTATGTAAGTATGTATGTATGCATGCATGCATGTCTTAAATAAGTAGGTGGAAATACCGGCTAAATCGTAGGTGTGTACTAAATAAGTAAATTTACTTACTAGAGTTACGAATGTAGCTAAACCTATCTTGAATCCTCCACCGACATTACTAAATACGTTTTAACATTTGCTAATAGAAACAATATGGAGAGATTTAATTTAAATTTTTTTAAATTCAGTAATATAATGAAAAATAAAAAATGTTGATTTAATTGGTTTTTTTTAAAGAATGATTTGATTGAAAATTAATTTAACTTTAGAGGACAACTGTGAACATTTTAGCCCCATGAAAATAGTGCAGAATTTTGCCGCGAGAATAAACGTTGGAGTGAAAGTGAAAGGATTTAAAAGCCAAACGGGCGCTAAAAAGAATTGGCAAATACAAAACAGAAACCGAAGAGCGGGAAAATTAATCGAAATCCCCCTTTTCCCCCCAAAACTTGCAAACTCAAAACCCTCCAATTTCGTTACAAAAGGGCAAAAGCCACTCCGATCTTATCAAAGTCGGCAGAAAGCGACGCTTCCATGGCGAACAAATCAGTGAGCCCAGACGCCATTTCCACCATCCTCGCCAACCCTTCGCCGGATTCCTCCTCCGATCTCCCGGAGATCGTTGTCCAAGTCTTGGATCTCAAGCTCACCGGCAACCGCTACACGTACTCTTCTCTCTCTGCCACCGGACCTCCTTTTGTTTGTTTTTCTGGTCTTCACGAACATTTGATTTCTGGGTTTTTTGCTTCGATCTCATCTTGCTCGCCTTATCCAAATTGATCGACTTCCTTCGCTGAGAATTTCTCAGTATTTGCAACTAGGGTGAGATACCATGACATGTTATTGTGTTTCTCTTTTTTGATTTGTAGGTTTAATGCTAGTGATGGGAGCAAGAAGTTAAAAGCTATCTTGCCGTCGAACATATCTGCACAAGTCACCGCTGGAAATATTCAGAACAAGGGACTCATTCGGATTCTTGATTACACTCTCAATGATATTCCCAACAAGTCAGAGAAGTAAGCGAGATCTGCATTGCCTTCACCTTCATAAAATGTACTTCTTGTTCTCTTGAAATGGGTTTTGATTGGATTTTGGTTTTATCAACATTTCAGATATTTAATTGTCACCAAGTGCGAAGTTGTATCTTCTGCTATTGAAGCGGAGATAAAGACCGAGGTGGATGATGGGAATAATGGAATTATATTGAAGCCAAAGCACGAAAGTGGGACCTTGAATGAGGTTAAGACAGAAGGCATTGGAATAGTTTTGAAGCCAAAGCAGCAGGAGTTGGAGGCCAAGTCTGCCGCTCAAATAGTCCATGAGCAGCGTGGAAAGTGAGTGCCCTCTTGCTGGTTTGGCAATGGCTTGTTTTGTAGTTCTTGCATTTTAGATAACTTGCAATGTTGTTTGTGATCAACTACTGGTCTTACATTGATGTTTCTGTGTGGCTTCATGATTGACAGCATGGCCCCGGTTGCTAGAATGTCGATGACTAGAAGGGTGCATCCTCTCATTTCCTTGAACCCTTATCAAGGCAATTGGACAATCAAAGTTCGTGTGACAAGCAAAGGGACTATGCGAACCTATAAGAATGCAAGGGGAGAAGGTTGTGTCTTCAATGTTGAGCTAACAGATGAGGATGTAAGCTCTATGATCTGCCTCTTGGATTTCATGTTAATTGAATTTCCAGTGGGTATGAATGGTATAATGATTATGTTGTGCAGGGCACGCAAATACAAGCCACAATGTTCAATGCGGCAGCAAAGAAATTTTATGACAAGTTCCAGTTGGGAAAGGTCTATTACATATCTAAAGGGACTCTAAAAGTGGCAAACAGACAGTTCAAGACCGTCCAGAATGATTATGAGATGACATTGAATGAAAACTCTATTGTGGAGGAGGCTGTCAACGAGGCAGTTCTTATCCCTGAAACCAAATTCAACTTTGTTCCAATTGATCAGTTGGGTCCCTATGTGAATGGAAGAGAATCTGTTGGTCTGTTCCAACCCTAGCATGCTGTTGAGTTTTTGCAATTTCCCCATGCTGCACGTTTAGAATCTTATATTTTGAGCTGAATTTCAGATGTTCTTGGAGTTGTTCAAAGTGTTTCTCCAACAATGAGTATTAGAAGGAAGATTGATAATGAGACAATTCCAAAGCGTGACATTGTTGTTGCAGATGAGACGTAATTCATACTTCTCTCTCACTTGTTTTTCTTTATTGTACTTGTGGTTCATGTCTGTGACTGTACTTAAGCTATAAGTATCTGTGATGCAGGAAAAAGACAGTTATGGTTTCTTTGTGGAATGAACTGGCAACTAATGCTGGACAAGAATTGCTGGATATTGCTGATCAGTCTCCTGTAGTTGCAATTAAGTCCCTGAAAGTTAGTGACTTTCAAGGTTAGTAGACCATATTTATATTTCTGTAGTAGAAATTGAGAATCATGATAAAGTGGCTGAAAATTAATCTTTCTATGCCTCTTTTAGGTGTGTCGCTGAACACATTGGGCAGAAGCTTAATGCTAGTTAATCCAGATATTCCTGAAGCAAAGAAACTGAGATCCTGGTATTTGAATAATTGATTTGGCTTTTTTTTTTTTTTTTTTTTTTTTTTTTTTTTTTTTTTTTTCCGGTGTTCCTTGAAATTATCAGATTTGTAATTGTTTGCTGAAATATGTCTGCAGGTATGACTCTGATGGAAAAGGGACTTCTATGGCATCTGTTGGCTCTGGTTTGAGCCCTTCCTCTAATAGTGGAGCAAGGTCTTTGTACTCCGATCGGGTTTCTCTTTCTCATGTAACTAATAACCCATCGCTGGGTGAAGATAAGGTATGTTCTTTGTGGTCAAGAAGTTTCCTGAACCTGTTCTTTTCCCGGGTAAATATGAATTATAAAAGTGAATAAATCTAAAGTTTTGTGAGTTCTCTAGATAGGGAATTTTGCATATTAGTGCTTAGTATACTCTAAAATTCAATATTTCAATAATTTTATTGGTTGGATGCTGCAACTTTACCTGTGATCTCAGTTGCATTTAACTATTTCAGTGAACTTGCAATGTCTGATAATATATCTCTCCTGTACAGCCCTCATTTTTTAGCATCAAAGCATATATAAGCTTAATCAAGCCTGATCAGGCGATGTGGTATCGAGCTTGCAAAACTTGTAACAAAAAGGTGATAGATGCAGTTGGTTCAGGATACTGGTGTGAAGGGTGTCAAAAGAATGATGAAGAGTGCAGTTTGAGGTATGAAAAAGTTGCTAAAAACATCATCATAACACATATTAAGTAAAGTTACGAAGTCTCTAAGATTCAGCCTCTCACACTATAGGTATATAATGCTTCTGAAAGTCTCCGATGCAAGTGGCGAGGCTTGGGTTTCTGCTTTCAATGTGGAAGCGGAAAGGATTGTAGGCTGCTCTGCTGATGAGCTTGATAAGGTGAAACAGGTAATGTCTTGGTTGTGCCATGTATAGCTGCTTGAATGCCAAGGGGGCTACCTAATTGTTTTAAGGCCCATCTCTTGCTGTCTTTATTCAGGACGAAGATATTGTTGCATACCAACAAAAGCTGAAGCAAGCTACTTGGGTTCCTCATCTTTTCCGGGTTAGTGTCACTCAAAATGAGTACAACAATGAGAAGAGGCAAAGAATAACCATAAGGACAGTTGCTCCAATCGAGTATGCTGCTGAATCCAGGTATCTGTTGGAGCAGATATCAAAGATGAGAAAAACCTAAGTAGGTCTTGTTCATGTAGTTGGTTTGTCTTGGCAATAGGATTTGGTAGCTTAGATACAGCTTTCTTGTAAATGCCAAATGCAAGTGCCCCATCTATTGGTTAATGTAATGCTTTTCTTGCCATGGTTTAAATGCTCTTGATGCATTGGTGCAGCAGAATTTTAACTCGGAACTTAACGCTTAGCATGAGTCAATGTAAAACTCAGTTAAGATTGATTGTATTAAGCTTACTAATCGTCAGTTTAAAGTACCAGGAAATCCTCTATCCAAAAGAATTTTAATGTCGAATACCATTTGTTCTGTTGAGAAGATGGATCCTAATTGGAGCTGTTGCATTCTCTACCACCAAATCAAATTTACAGTAACCATGTAAAATGTAAGTAATTTATTTAGGGATTGAAGATTGTATCTTCGTCAATTCTTTTGTTTGTTAGTTTTGTTTTTGGCTCTGAACCTCTTAACTGTTCATGGCCATCTAAAGTCCTCTTGCAAGAAGCTCACAGCCCTTAACTGCTCCTTCCATTGGAACTTCTGTCCATCCACACACATAGCCGGATGTCTTGGGCTGTAAATCCTACCTCACGAGGCATGGTTGGCTCTCAAGCGTTTGTGTTGCTTCGAAAGATGGATGAGTCTTTCTGCTGACCCATCTCCAGCTACGGCATTCGGGGCTCGAACGTAGTAACCTGTCTTTCCCAGTTTACAACGTCTCGGCCGACGCTGATTCTGACCAGATAACCATCTTCACCAACTGCCGGCTCCCTGACATGGATGTGATTCTGAGCTACGCTTGGCAAGTCCGGCCCATGGCAGGAGGCGTTGCCGGCAGACAAACGTCAGGTCGTCCGGAGTGTTGGATTTGTTTATCAGGGTAAGTTGCGGTCGTGTCTGGAAAAAGCACTATCCGGAGCTGGAGAGTCGTTCGTGGAGTGTTGAATGGCGTCAGTTTGGGAATCTTGATGCCTCTAGGAGCTCTGATGGCAAGGAGTTTGAGGAGGTTCCAAGGGGCTTGCCCGCTATGGCCTATGGTTGCATCTCCATAGGGGGTGCCAGGGCTTAGCTGCTTTGTTGGGCTTGGCGGCAGCCAGCAAGGTTCTTAATCTCATGTCAGATGTATCATTTTTTCATTGGTGTGGTACAATACTGATATATTACTGTGTTTTGGATGTATTAATGACACACACACACACACACACACACATGAATATATAGAACACAACCTAAAATGTGAGTTTAAAGTGTACATGAGATGTATCTAGATTTTTTTAAATATAAATATATATTTACAAAATTAAAAAATATAACTATAAGGTGTATAGAAGAAAATACCAATACAAAATTCTTCAAATATTAAAATTTTTTTGCTATACAAGCATTCAATTAAACACAATAATGATCTATTTTACTTAAAAATATAAAAAACTTAAAAAGTGTATTTTTCCCGTCTTGTGCTATTTTTTGATTGGTATAGTCAATATAAGACGGTATCAGCCGGTACGTTATGAGATTTAAAATGATGCCTGGCAGGTGCTGCACTATGGTTTTTGGCTCGGCCATATCTCTGAAGGGGTCTGATGTAGCAGCCATGCCTTGGAAGTTGGAACTGCTCTGGCTTGGACGCAACCTGTGTTCTTGAGGCCTACTAAGGAACAAAAAACCGGAGTTCATTGGAACGTGTTTCACTATTTAGTTAGGTATGGCTCTAAATCCCAAATGCCTAACGGTGAAGAAGTTACGGATGACTTTATATTGTGGTGAAGCTTTAAGTTGGATACTTTAACATAATATCAATGCTTAGGTTTTGCCTACTCAATCCATCTCAGCTTTGTCACATTTTCCATCTGATAAACCCTAGTAATAGACACTTTTGTGATGTCCCAACAGACGTGTTCTGATGTATTTGTATGTTGATTAGATTCTGTCAATAGCCGGAATCACATTGGTTTACTGCAACTTTTATCTGGCAATGTAACACCTTATTCGAAAACCTGCAGGCTGCCGCCAAGCGCACTTTTTGCGAATAATCAACCGAATACAATCAGATCTATACCCCTTTATAGGAAGAAATCAATGCAGAAATTGTATCTAACAACTTGGAGGCGCTGTCCGTGTGAGTTAGAGGTGAGGTCCATTCCTGAAAATTATGGAGGCTGCCTGTGAAGTCTGTGAACAGACCATCCACCCCAATTCTGTTTATCCAGTAGTCGTATTCTGCATAGGGATCTTCATGGAAGTTGAAATGCAGGAACTGGTTCTCATCTCGATAAGTGTATGGATGCACCTGAATTCAAAATGCAGGATCAAAAGCCAACCACCAAGAGTAATACAAGCAACAATTGAGACATCCCATATGATCCAGGTTTCAACTTCTCTTGTCTTTTCGGTTTTCTATATATAACTCGGACAGTCAACTAAAGGGCAAGAAGGCAGCCCAAATACAAGCCAGGCTCCTAGATCAAACGCCAGAATGCTCACACGAAACTTTAGAGAGGAAAGGTACCTGAAGATTATGTGCATGTGCTCGGGCAACAAGATCTGTCGGTGTCTGCAGATAGTTGTTTACTACAGGAACCACGGTGTCTTTCCATGGACCAATGCCCACGACATATTTGTTAATGTACTCGAGATAAGCATCAGAGGTGATCTCCCAATACGACTGCATGTCAGCAATGGAAACTCTTATTCATTGGGATTCTGATTACCAAACGAATGGAGAATCAATAGAACAAAAGAAGTATCAAAGGATTGCTTCACAATGAACTTAAAATATTGAGTCACTGCAACCATTATCATTAACCTTTCAGATGAACAAGTCACCAACAGAAGCAAGATGGAGGGAAGCTGGACTGTGAATACCTGATTAGTGTCTTGGGTTGGTGTCATGATATCATCGATCAAGAAGATTTTAGGTGAGTCTGTCATATTTGATATATACACAAGTGAAGTTGGAGCAAAGGACTGTATAAAAACGGGCTGCTTCAACCATTCTTTTGACAAGTAGGATCCTTTATACCCATACTTCTGGAGTGTCTCCACAAACTTGTCCTCAAACCTCTTCCCACCAGCCCATTTAACCTGATATCAAAAATGAATTATCAACAATCAAATCAATAGTGGTCCCGATATATTAGACAATAAGCAAATCAGCAGAATGTAAGGGACTGTTTCGATCTCAATATATTGCAGGTTTACAACAACATGTGTTTATTTAGTCTCTCAAGAAAGATATAAAAACATGTCACTCACGTGCTGATTAATAAAAACTGGATTCTTTATCTCGGGGTATATTCCAACAACTCTTGGTGCATCCAGTCCAATTGCAATAAATTCCTCAAAAGTAATGATAGAGTATTTTCCTGAGAAACACAAGAACAGTACGTTGGCATAATGACTTGGTCATCTCAGTGTTCCTTTTTTATTCAAAGAAAACACAATCTGTTATGCACGCGGAAACCAAATCTCCAAGGAAGTTCCACAGATATGATGTTCAGCTAGTGTAGAACACAAATGTAGCACAGAAGAAGCTACATTGCACTTCAGCTGCTTTAAATAGAATTTGAATACTCTAAACTAAACATAAACCAAGAGAGGCTAACCGTTATATTGCTGATCCCTGAAAGGGCACCTCTGCTTCACTCTTAATTTCTTCAATTCTTCCAGCTTGAAATCCACTGCAAATTATAACTTGATATTTTCAAAATAGTCACTTATGTTATAAGGGAAACCAAATCAGTTAGAAGTACAAAAATGTTGAGCAAGATTATGGATTATGGTGATAGTGATACGGCTTGATGACAAACGTAATGTGAAAGTTACAGTATCTACGATACATTTGCTGTGGATATATTCACATTGCCCAAGCGAAACAAACAACGCTGTCAGTATATTAAAACAAGCAAAAGAACTTGACAGAAGTTATACCAGTGAAAAATCCAGTAGTATTGACCCCTTGCACTTCATATGTCCTTTTACGATCTGCAAACTCTTTGTGGTCTGCAACATCGGTTGTGGCATCAAGGGTAACATCATGGAAACATATAAGAGCACCGTCTTTGGTTGCTAAAATATCTGTCTCTATAAAGTCAGCACCCTCTTCAATAGCTCTCTGCCAGAAGAGGTCATAGGAAGACTTGTATAAGAACTATGGTCAGAAACCTAGAACGAGAAAAAGAGAAAAAATTGCCATTGCTCAAACAGAGTGTTATATCCAACCTAGATCATGGCTAGAAAAGTAAACAGAACGTGATGTTTGTTTGCAAAGAAATATCATGAACGCCAAAATCACACTGAAAAAAGAAAATCAAAGTCCGAGTATGATGGAAAAAGAATCATACATCATCTCTTCTCATTTATCATCCATGGTTCAAATTGATATAATATCATAAATGCGTGAGAAATATAAAAGTACCAAAAACAGTATAACAAAGTTATGCACGTATATCACAAGGAGTACATCATAAATATTCATGCATTGAAGACCTGACATTTCATGAGTCAAATAATATATTGCGGTCTCACTGGAAAAATTCCAGACCAAACATATTGGAGATAAAAAATGAAACGTGTCTTGCTTAACCCACCATGTATGCGGCAGCAGTTTCTTCTGGGAGCTCTCCATTTGAACCTCTGTGGGCAAGATTATATGGACGTGAAGTCTGCAGAGGCTGCTTATGAGCATGAGCTACTTTACTAGGGAGGGGATAAACAGGTCTTGCAGAATTCATAGCAGCAAGTGATAGAAGCAAAAGACAGATAAAGCCTGCCAAAAGTTATGATAAATGATCATGAGCCGAGAGAACAACCAATTCAGGAATTTAGCTAATACAACAAGAGAGATTAATGTAATCACTGCAGAAGCAGCAATCTGATATTCAAGTGAATCATCAATTACGTTTAGCAGATGGCAGAAGTCGAGCAAAGAAGACCCATTCGACTTGAAGGTATACGCTTTTAGATATTAGCCAGGATCATAATTTACCAGAAATGAAAAGTCTATCCCCGGTGTGAAGGACTAAGCATGAACACTGAGCTTGATCTAAGGCAAGGAAATCCAGCAATACATGATCAAAAGAATTACACAAGTTCCAGATATCGATAGGTAAAACCAATGACATTTAGGACCTCAAACTAAACCAATTACAGCTCACCGAGTCAGCAACTTTTTTTAGAGCATGGCAAGCGAAAAACTGAAGTCAATTTCGATTACATATGCGATTGAACATACAGCTCGAGAATCCGAAGTAACAAGAAGTAAGAAGAGAAACACCAATTAACAAAGTAATGGCCGAAATGGGAACGCCAATATCCCATAGCAGACGAACCAAAGAAACCCAGAAACCTCAAACTTGTGAAACTAAGCAATCCAAAACAAATAGCCATAACCCAGAAGAGAACTGATGAAAACCCAGAAAGGAAAATGAAAAAGGTTGAAACTTACATGGGAAAGCCATGGTTTTGGAGCTTGCTTGCTCTTCCCCCAAAGCTGACTACTACTTACACAGCTAATTGTTTGACTCCAAGTGAGTCTAGCGTATGTTATGGTCTCGAGTTTGCGGGTCAATGATTCAAAATCTGGCGGTTCCGGTGAAGGGGTGCCAAACAGCCAATGATCAGCCTCGCAGCTAACTTAGCATATTCCCTTTTCTTTTGGGAAATTTACAGAAACTTGCCTATGATGCTTGTTTAACCTACACTTACCCCTACATATTCAAAAACCTACACTTATCCTTCATTTTGCTCACTCCATCAGCTTATCAGTTAATAGAAAAGAGAAAAAGCCCACACTACTCTTCTACTTTTTTTCCCCCCAAGCCCAAGCACCCAGACCTTTTGGATCTAACAAAATAAGCATCTTCTCCAATTAGTCATGAGCAGTAGTATTTGTGCTATTGCTGTCAACACTAAGGGATTTTCGTGGAGCTTCTAGAATCCACAAGCGACAACGTTGAACTGAACCAACTCAATGACACCAATATTTCTCCTGGAGACCAAGAAGAAGATGACGACGTCGATGAAGAAGCTCGGCTCCGTTTGATTGGGGCTCTTGCCATTGTAGAATTGCTGATTACAATCCTGCCGTCGTCCCTAGCTCAATGAAGTAGGGCCCCGAGTCCGATTTGGGACCCGAAATGGGCCTCAAAGGTGAGTCACTAATTGATCACATTGAATTTGTTTGATGTGTTGAATCGATCTCTTCTCCGATTCGTGGGTTTGTTTCTGATTTGATAATTCAATCGGATTTGGGAAAAGGGAATGCCCCTCTTTGTTTTACTACTTGAACTGTTTGCATTTCCAACATAAAAATCCTCGCATAGCTCCCTCAAGACCACAGAATGCGAGTCCTCTCTGGATCACCCCATATAGCATTCTGCCTCCAAATCTCCTTCACCTTTTGTAGAGTCTCCTCCGTCGTATCCAGTTGCTCCAGCCTCCACCCACGTACTTTGGCAATGAAGTAATCCTCCCATCTGTCACTCGCATTATTAGCTTCCTTGTATCCGCAAATTTTTTTGCTGACAGCAGCAACGCCTTTTGATGGATGAAGTACTACTTGTCGTCATCCTCCAACCGTTACCGCTTTTCTCTTTCCTCCTCTTCTTTTACAGGCATCCCATCAATCCCAACATAGCTAACAGACTCCAGCACGACACTACTAAACTTTTGCTTCTGTTGGAAGCTACTGCTCTCTTCGACAGGCTCTCTAGCCATGGAGAAGATGTTAACGGTGCTTTTGGCTTAACTAGCGGTGGTCTCTGATTTCTTGTTGAGACTGTGATTTACTCTCAATTGAGGATTCATTCACATATTGTGATTGGTTTTCCACATGATCATCTAGTCTTTGTTGGTGGGCTCGTCAATTAGGGTATTACAGTTTGTGGGTTTTGAATTTTAGGGGCTTTGGTAGCGAATATGGACACTATAATAGAAAGGTGCGTATTTTATTAGATTCAAAAGATCTGGGTGTTTGGGTTCAGAAAAAAGGTAGAAGGTAATGTGGGCTTTACCTTTTCTCTTAACCGATGAGTTGACGAAAAATAGCGAAAGAGGAGGTAAGTGTAGGTTTTTGGATATATAGGGGGGGTAAGTGTAAGTTAAGGCAAACCCCAGGGGAGATTTCTGTAGATTTTCCTTTTTTTTGTTGAAAGATATATAAAAATTTAATAACATTACAAAAATTTGATTTTTAATGAATTATTTTTTTAATACTTAGAAGCATGTATAAGGCATAGGATGGTCTAAGAGAGTTATCCAGAGAAGTTGGGGGAAAATCTGCATACTTTCTAAAACCTGAAGGGTGTCAAACCGCAATTTAACAGAGAGTGGTGCATAATGCGACATTGTGGACTATTTTTAATAAACTATTATATCTATATAATATAAATTTTAAATAAAAAAATGTAAAAATAAAAATAAACCTTGACTTTAGGCATAAGCATCTCTTGCAGCGTATTAATTTAAAACCTTTAATGCAAGTGATGTAATTCAATGTACGTTTACAAATTTGTTTTCTGCTAATGCTCTTCTTTTATAGTAAGCGTTTGACTGGTGGGTCTGGATCTTTGCAACAAAATTGAGCCAATGGCACGCCTATTTGACAACTCCTATTCTTGTTAGTTTGTTAGTATGCAGGAGTAGAAGAATAAAGAATTCTTTCTTGTTTTTGGGGTAAAGAGACTAAAGTTGTTAAACTTTTTCCTTTTGGCCATTCTAAGGGCCAATTCGTTTCGTCTTAAGTCAACTGACTTTTTTTAACTTTTTCATCTTTTTTATGTGAAATCAATTTCATTTGAAAGTTAATATTATGTAGATGCAATAATCAATTTGAAAGTAAATTTTTAGGATGTTGTTAAATTTTTATGAATTTTTCTTTTTTAAGACTTGAAACTAGAAAAATTCATAAAAAATTAGTAAGATTATAAAAATTATATTTTTAATTGATTATTGTAACTACATAATATTGGCTTTTAATTAAAATTAGTTTCAAGTAAAAAAGATGTAAAAATAAAAAAAAATCATTTTGTAGCCAATTGACTAAAGTCGAAACGAATTGGCTATAAGTCATTCCATTACTATATTTTTTTCCTCTATAGGTGACGGCAGATTGGTCTTATCCAAGAAGAATACAGGACAGTACTATAATGTGAAATGTGAATAAATACTGCAACCTAGTTGATGGGGTGTTTGACACAAGTTCTTCGACTTTTTCTTATAATTTGGTTTTGATGAGAATAAGTTAAACGGAAAATTGATATCAATGAAATATAAATTACTCTTTCTGTCTCAAGGTTTTTATAACATTCATTATTTAATAATTTATATATATATATATATTTTAAAAGCACTAGTATGAATAAATTCAAGTAAAACTATTTGAAAAAATCAAATATTTCAAAGAATATGAGGTAGAGGGAGTACATTTTTTGGAAGGTGAATAGTACTTTTGCAATTTTAATTTCATACAAAAAGCTCAGTAACACTTGTATTCGGATTTAGGGGCTACAAAGTCTCCATGAAATGAAAATAGAAAAGCAATTACATATCCATGTGCTCCAAATCAAAATCAGGGAATGCAAAAACTAAGTCAAGATACTGAAACCAAATCAACATTATTCCCAGTTTCTATTCTTCTGGAAATGCCAGAGAGTATCATGTCTTCATCCCTTAATTGCCAGTTAAAAATCTTGCAGTTTCTTTCTTCCCATATACCATATAAGTGCAGCAAAGATACCTCTATAAGTTTAAGTTTAATTTTAATTATCTTCCCCCCTAGTAACTTTAAGCATCCACCTATACACTTAATTCCAAGGTCTAGAAGCAAATCTTAACTTGAAACAAGAGAAAATCTTACTTTGGTGCTCCCTCATACTATGCCTATGGTGTTGTTATAGATGATATTGTACCTCTAGCTCATTTTTCTGCTCCTGTAAATAAAATCTTACTTTGGTAAAAGAACTTATTAAACCAATCATAGACATCTTATATTCTCATATTTCATTTTTAGGAGGGATAAAGCACATTTTTACTCCTAAAACACTGCTCATTTTTAAAATTGGTCGTTTTTCTATATTTAATTCTAAGATTTTTCATTTTCTAAATGAGTCCAAAATTTTACAATTGTGTAACTAGTCATTTTGTAATTAAGTCCTAAAACTTCACAACTGTATAAAAAAATTGGTCATACAATTGCTAACATTTTTTACACAAACTTTTTAAAATTTTAATTTAAACTGTTCAGTAACTATATTTCATTAAATTGAAATTTTGTAATAATTTTTCTTGTCAATTAATAAACCATTTAAATTATCATGTTTTTTTTTGTCTTTGTAAATCATGTTTCCATTCAGTAATTTTCTTTTAGTAAATTCAAAACTAACTACTAACACATTAACAAAGTTTTAGGGTTGATTTACAAAAATAAAAAGTTTTACACTCAAATAAAAAGTATGACAAGTTTTATGATTGAAAGTGTGTTTCCACTTTTTAGGAGTATAAGGACTCACTAACATACCAAATGTCGCCTGAGCGTTAAACTCAAAACAATTGCAATAAAATGCAATTTTTAGTGTGTGAAAGTAGATGACAATCTAATAGACATGCGACAAATCTCACTGCTATCTAATTTAAGATCTTCAACTCCATCTTTACATAATAATTCTGTATAAATAAATAAAATATAATTGATGATGCTTCAGACCTTGTGTCTCGTTCTTGGTATTAGTGAAGCCAGACCTTAATACACAAGCATTAGGAAGTGGGCCGACGTATGTGTGAAAGATACTTTGGCACTCAAGTGAGTGTGGATGATAGAACCATCTTCAACTTGAATTTTAAATGATAATTCTATGTAAATACAAAAAAATATAATTGATGATACTTCCGACCTTGGGTCTCCTCCTCAGTATGAGTGAAGCTAGGCCTTGATCCACGAGCACCGGAAAATGGGCCGACATACATGTGAAAAATAATCTAACACTCAAGTGAGTATGGATGAGAGAATTCAAGGGAAAGTATTCAATACTTTTTCAATGAATAGTGAGGCCTTTATTTAGGAATTTGGGTATAACAAAAAATGTTAGGCGTACTTCAGAGTAAAAATTACTAGTAATAGTATTTTGTTATGTATAAGTATTCAAGGTAAGGGGGAAATTACCAAAAAAAGGATCACATTTTTTAATTGGAACCCTAGTCATGGAATCAACCCTGTGTTTTTTCCAGACAGACATATAGGGCAGCACTGATCAAGAATCTAGGAGGCAGTTGTTGACTTTTTCTCCCCTCCATGGGGGGGGGGGGGTTTAGTGGTTTTGTTTTTTCTTCTCCTGCTTCTTTCTTTTCTTTTCTCTCACTGTTTTGGTCAAAAACTTCAGCTGGCAGTTGGAGCAATTTCAACAATTAGCAGCAAAAGATTGAAATCAAATGTGGATACAGGCTGGAGGTGGTGGAAAAATTGCCATAAATTATGGCAAAATTAATGGAGTGAAGCAATACATTGGCTATAAATAGCCTTTCAATTTGCTCAGTTTTTACATCCAGTGAGAAGCTTGCTCAATTATGAGAGCAAAAGAAAATTGTGTGTGAGAGAGATTTATTTTTGGGGAGTGACAAAATAATGAGATAATTTTTTGGGGTGTTTGGGAAACACTTGAGTGCCACTATTTTGGGTTTATCTCATACCTTTAGAATTTTTTGTCTAGAGAAGATTCTCTCTCTGTAAGCATCTATTTTTATAGTAGAAGAAAATCTCAGAATTTATCCCGTAGACGTAGCCCTAAATTAAGGATGAACCACGTAAATTTTCTGGTGCCATTTTTTACTAATCATCTTGCTTCCGAAGTTATCACCCACTGCGCGGTCCCAACAAGTCGTATTAGAGCAAGGTCCGGTGTTTATATCTACTTATCGTATGCTCTGTGGTTGCCACTGAAAAGTGGATTCTCCATATCAGAAAATAAGTTAGATTATTATTCACCATTTTTGCTTGATACTGGGTATTTGTTAGCATCATGGAGGCCAAGACCAGCAAGATGATTAGTCTGAACAGCTCAAATTACCACATATAGAGAAGCAAGATGAAGGATATCTTATATGTGACAAAGATGCGCTTGCCTGTGTTTGGTACAACCAAACCGGAGGACAGATCGGAAGAAGATTAGTCATTCGAGCATGAATAAGTATGTGGTTTCATCCGACAATTTGTCAAAGATAATGTTTATAACCACATATCTGCAGAAACTCATGCACGGACACTGTGGAATAAGCTTGAGGAGCTGTACGCTTCAAAAACTGGCAACAATAAATTATTTTATCTAACAAGATTGCTTTAGATAAAATACCGGGAAGGATCATTCATGGCAGATCATTTGAACAATTTGCAAGGAATCGTGAAACAGTTATCCACGATAGGCATAAAGCTTGACAACGAGGTACTCGCTCTTATAATGTTGGCCTTATTACCAAAGTCTTGGGAAACTTTGAGAATTTCATTTACAAATTTTGCACCAAATGGTGTAGTAAATGTGGAATTTGTCAAAAGTGGAATACTGAATGAAGAGATGAGGCGAAGATCGCAAGGATTCTCTTCATCACAGTCAGATCTCCTCGTGGCAGATTTTAGGGGGAGAAGTGAGACCAAGGGGCTAAAGCCAAGAGATAAGAGTAGAGGAAGGTCAAACAAATATGCAAAAATTGAATGCCATTACTGCAAGAAAAATGGGCATATCCAAAGATTTTGCCGAAAACTCAAGCAAGACCAAAAGAAAGGCAAAGGACCAAAAAAAGATAACAGCAGTGATGATGAGCAAGCAAATGTTGTCGATGAGTTCAACATTATACATGATGAGGATATTGTCAATCTTGTAACCCATGAGATGAGCTGGGTGATTGACAGTGGTGCTACTATTCATGTCACTTTTCAAAGAGAATTCTTCTCATCTTACACACCTGGGAATTTTGGTGTTGTGAGAATTGGAAATGAGGGTCTCTCACAAGTTGTAGGAAAAAGAGATGTTTCTTTAGAGACTCAGAATGGTACACGGTTAGTCCTGAAAGATGTAGGCATGTTCCAGATTTGCGCCTGAATCTGATCTCAACAAGGACACTGGATGATAAAGGTTAATGCAACACCTTTTTAAATGGTCAGTGGAAGCTGACAAAAGGAACCTTGGTGGTGGCCAGGGGAACAAAGAACTCAAAATTGTACATGATGCAAGCAAAGCTCTCCTAGGATGTTGTGAATGCAGTGGAGAATGACAGTACAATGAAGTTATGGCATAAACGATTGGGTCATATGAGTGAGAAAAGCATGACCTGTCTTGCCAAAAAGAAGACGTTATCTGGACTGGATCAGGTCCATTTGAAGAAATGTGCTGATTGTCTGGCAGGAAAGCAAAACAGAGTGTCTTTCAAGAGTTCCTCTCTTTTCAGAATGAAGAATGTGTTGGATCTGGTACATTCAGATCTATGTGGGCCAATGTCGAAGTCACTTGGTGGTGCTCAATATTTTGTGACTTTCAATAATGATCATTCTCAAAAGACATGGGTATACACTCTAAAGTCAAAAGATCAGGTGTTAGAAGTTTTCAAACAATTTCTAACCCTGGTTGAGAGGCAAACCGGCAAGAAGTTGAAATGGATACGAACAAACAATGGTGGAGAGTACATTGGATCATTTGATGCATACTGCAAACAGCATGGTATTTGACATCAGATAACACCTCCTAAGACACCACAGTTAAATGGTTTAGCTAAGAGGATGAACAGGACTTTGATGGAGAGAGTGAAATGTTTACTCTCAAATGCAAAGTTACCTCAGATGTTCTGGGGTGAATCATTGCTAGCAGCTGCTCACGTGTTGAATTTTTCACTGTGTGTCCCTCTACAGTATGATGTCCTAGAGAAGGTATGGTCAGGAAAAGATGTCTCCTATGACCATCTGCAAGTGTTTGGCTGTAAAGCCTACGTACATATCCCAAAGGATGAGAGGTCTAAACTTGATGTCAAGACACGACAATGTGTGTTTATTGGCTATGGCCAAGATCAATTTGGCTATAGATTTTATGATCCGGCCACAAAGAGGCTTGTCAAAAGCCGTGATGCTATATTTGTTGAAGATTAGACCTTTGAAAATATTGAGAAAGCTGAGAAGGATGCTTCAGGATCTGATGGTAGTTCAACAGATTTACAGTTGATTCCTCCAACGGCAGTGCAAAGACAAGTTGGAGATGATGAAAATGATCAACCGGAGGAAGGTGATCATAACGCTCCCATTGAGAATGAACCAAGTAATGCTAATGATGATGATGTTCATCAACAACCACCAGCACCAGTGGGTTCTCCAGTTTTAAGGAGATCTAATAGAGTCAGACAACGCTCTACTAGATATCCTGAAAATGAGTATGTGTTATTAGCTGACGGGGGAGAACCAGAAAGCTTTGATGAAGCTATGGATGATGAACACAAAGAAAAGTGGATTGATGCCATGCAAGATGAAATGAGATCCTTCATGAGAATAAGACCTTTGAGCTGGTGAAGTTGCCAAGAGGAAAAAGGGCTCTGAAAAACAAATGGGTATTCAGAATCAAATCTAAAGAATCAAATTCACAACCACGGTTCAAAGCCAGATTAGTTGTCAAGGGTTTCAGTTAAAGGAAAGGTATTGACTTTGATGAGATTTTTTCACCGGTTGTGAAAATGGCATCCATTCGTACAGTCCTAGGACTAGCAGCAAGTCTCAACTTGGAGATTGAGCATATGGATGTGAAAACTGCCTTCCTATATGGTGACTTGGAAGAAGAAATATACATGAAGCAGCCAGAGGGTTTCGAAGTAAAAGGAAAAGAGGATTATGTTTGCAAGCTAAAGAAAAACATATATGGTTTGAAGCAAGCACCCAGGCAGTGGTATAAGAAGTTTGAGTCGGTTATGGGGGAGCAAGGCTACAAGAAGACTAATTCTGATCACTGTGTGTTTGCGTAGAAATTCTCTAATGATTATTTTATTATTCTATTACTCTATGTGGATAATATGTTGATTGTTGGCCAGAATATTTCTAGGATTAACAGCTTGAAGAAGCAGTTAAGTAAGTCTTTTGCTATGAAAGACTTAGAGCCAGCAAAGCAAATTCTTAGCATGAAGATAACAAGAGATAGAAGCACCAAGAAATTTTGGTTATCATAGGAGAAGTACATTGAAAAGGTACTTCAGAGATTTAATATAGACAAGGCTAAAGCGGTTAGTTGTCCTCTTGCTAATCACTTCAGATTAAGCTCCAAACAATGCCCTTATACTGATAAAGAGAAGGAAGAAATGGAAACCGTTTCATATGCCTCAGCAGTTGGAAGCTTGATGTATGCCATGGTATGTACACGGCCAGATATTGCTTACTCAGTTGGAGTAGTGAGTATGTTCATTTCAAATCTTGGTAAGGAACATTGGGCTGCAGTGAAATGGATTTTCAAGTATCTTCGTGGTACTTCCAAAATGTGCTTATGTTTTGGGAATGCAAAGCCTGTGTTAGTTGGCTACATAAATGCAGATATGGCTGGCGATGTTGACTCGAGAAAGTCTACATCAGGATACTTAATTACATTTACAAGGGGAGCTGTGTCATGGCAATCAAGATTACAGAAATGTATTGCTCTTTCAACAATAGAGGCGGAGTTTATTGCAGCAACGAAAGCATGTAAAAAGTTATTGCGGATGAAGAAGTTCTTAAAAGAACTTGATTTCCACCAGGAGAAATATGAATTGTTCTGTGAGAGTCAGAGTGCAATTCATCTTGGTAAGAATTCCTCTTTTCATTCCAGATTGAAGCACATTGATGTAAGATATTACTGGATAAGAAATGCATTAGAGATGAAGCTCTTACAACTTGAGAAGATCCATACTGATGAGAACGGATCCGATATGTTGACCAAGAATCTATCGAGAGAAAAGTTTGAATACTGTTAATTGGCAGTAGGAATGGTAGAACTCCCACATGAAGCGAGAGGGGTAGATTGTTGATTTTTTCTCCCCTCCATATGGGGGGGGGGGGGTTCGTTTTTTCTTCTCCTGCTTCTTTATTTTCTTTTCTCTCTCTTTGTTTTGGTCAAAAACTTCGGTTGGCAGTTGGAGCAATTTCAACAATTGGCAGCAAAAGATTGAAATCAAATGTGGATACAGGCTGAAGGTGGTAGAAAAATTGCTACAAATTATGGCAAAATTAATGGAGTGAAGCAGTACATTGGCTATAAATAGCCATTCCATTTGCTCAGTTTCTACATCCAGTGAGAAGCTTGCTCAATTGTGAGAGCAAAAGAGAATTGTGTGAGAGAGATTTATTTTTGGGGAGTGACAAAATAGTGAGATAATTTTTTGGGGTGTTTGGGAAACACTTGAGTGCCACTATTTTGGGTTTATCTCATACCTTTAGAATTTTTTGTCTAGGAAGATTCTCTCTTTGTAAACCTACTATTTTTATAGTGGAAGAAAATCTCGAAATTTATCCCGTGGTCGTAGCTTTAAATTAAGGGTGAACCACGTAAATTTTCTGATGCTATTTTTTACTAATCATCTTGTTCCCAAAGTTATCACCCGCTGTGCGGTCCCAACAGTAGTTGCATTCTATTGTATTTCAATGTTTACCAGGTCCTCTCAGTAGCTGGAATCACATTGACTTTAGGTGGTTATTCTGTTGGAAATATATCTACCAGAAGAAAGGAAAAACACAAGAAATAGGCAAAATTTTCACTGGATCGAACAAAAAGTTCCAAACATATGTTGATTCTCTCTGAAATATGAGCCTAACCTCCAGGTGCATACTGCAAACTGAAGGAAAAAAATGAAAAACAACCCCTCTTCATTCACAATCTAATCCTATCCTAGAAATATCCCGAGACTCGAACAGTAGGCTGGGAATGTGACACATTATTGTTACGAAAGCCACAGTTAAGTGTACTTTACAAATAATCAATGGATACAATCAGATTCATAAGCCTCTATAGGCAGAAAGCAATGCACCAATTTTGTTCAATAACTTGGATGTTCTGTCCTTGTAACCTAGAGGAGAGGTCCATTCCTGAAAGTTATGGAGGCTGCCCGTGAAATCTGTGAAAAGGCCATCTACCCTGATCGTGTTTATCCAGTAGTCAAGTTCTTGGTAGAAATCTTCATTGAAGTTGAAATGTAGGAACTGGTTCTCAGCTCGGTATGTGTATGGATGCACCTACATTCAAAATGGAAAATCAGCAAGCTAACCACCAACAGTTTAAGCAGGCATCATGTTGATTCCATAAGTATGTTGTAGATGTGTATATGCATGTGGCCTGAGTATTCGCCTTCCGGGCTTCAAAGGAAATGGTATGGAGAAGGAACCTGAAGATTATACGCATGTGCTCGGCTCACAAAATCTGTGGGTGTCTGCAGATAGTTGTTTTTGACAGGAACAACAGTGTCTTTCCATGGACCAATGCCCATCACATACTTGCTAATGTACTGGAAATAAGCATCAGAAGTGATCTCCTCATATGACTGCAGGTCAGTAACAGAAACTCTATTCATTAAGATTCTGACCACCAAGTGTAGGGAGCAGAAATATTAAAAGTTGCCGAAACTTATACCAGTAACCTTTCAAAGGAACATGGCAAATACCAAGCAAAGAAAAAACAGACAGAAGCTGAACTATGAGTACCTGATTAGTGTCTTCAGTTCGTATTGTGACATCATCAGTCAAGAAGACCTTAGGTGAGTCTGTCATATTTGATATGTACACGAGTGAAGTTGGTGCAAAGGACTGTATAAAAATAGGCTGCTTCAACCATTCTTTTGACATGTAGGCTCCTCTGTACCCATACTTCTGAAGTGTCTCCACAAACTTGTCCTCATATCTCTTCCCATCAGCCCATTTAACCTGATATTAGAAATGATATAAACAGCAAATAAATCTGGGTTCTCAATATAACTCGAGAAACATTAATTAACCGAACAAGTCACTTACATGCTTGTTAACAAAAACTGGATTCTTCATCTCTGGGTATATTCCAACAACTCTTGGTGCATCCAACGCAATTGAAATAAATTCCTCAAAAGTAATGATAGAATACTTTCCTGAGAAGTACAAGAAGATATATTATAAGTCAGTTGCTTGTAATGTAAGTTGAATAATCGAAAATAACTATATAACGAGGCTTACCATTATATTGCTGATCTCTGAAAGGGTATCTCTGCTTCACTCGTAATCTCTTTAGTTCTTCCAGTGTGAAATCCACTGCACAATATAAGTACATTTTTTCACTATCATCGCATATGAGACAAAAGTTTGTTAGAAGTGCAAAATATGTGAAGAAAATTATTGTGGTAGTTATACATAACATGAAAGTTCAATAAAAGTTTGTTACAAGTACAAAATATGTGAGCAATTGTGGTGGTAGTGAAACATAAGAAAGTTCGGAACTGCATGATACATGTGCTATGGAGATATCCACATTGGCAAAGTGAAACCAACAAGGTTTTTAGTACATTAAAACAAGCAATGGAAATTAAAAGCAGCTATACCAGTGAAAAATCCAGTGGTATTGACCCATTGCACTTCGTATGTCCTTTTACGGTCTGCAAACTCTTTGTGGTCTTCAATATCGGTAGTGGTATCAAGGATAACATCATGCACACATATGAGAGCGCCATCTTTGGTTGCTAGAATATCTGTCTCTATAAAGTCAGCCCCTTCTTCAATAGCTTTCTGCAAGAAGAGGTGTCATCTAAGTTGCTCAAACTAAGCATTATATCAAAATTCAGCATGCAAAACACAAGCAGTATACCACAAGTATTCAAGATCCAAGGCGAGAAATGATATTACAGTCTAACTAGAAACATTCCAGACCAAACATACTGGAAATACAAATTCAGTAAATGTGTCTAGCTGTCTGAACCTACCATGTATGCAGCAGCAGTTTCTTCTGGGAGCTCTCCATTTGAACCTCTATGGGCAAGATTATATGGACGTGAAGTCTGCAGAGGCTGCTTATGAGCATGAGCTACTTTACTAGGGAGGGGATAAAGAGGCCTTGCAGAATTCATAGCAGCAAGTGATAGAAGCAAAAGACAGATAAAGCCTGCCAAAAGTTATGATAAATGATCATGAGCCGAGAGAACAACCAATTCAGGAATTTTGCTAATACAACAAGAGAGATTAATGTAATCACTGCAGGAGCAGCAATCTGATATTCAAGTGAATCATCAATTATGTTTAGCAGATGGCACAAGTCGAGCAAAGGAGACCTATTCGACTTGAAGGTATACGCTTTCAGATATTAGCCAGGATCATAATTTACCAGAAATGAAAAGTCTATCCCCGGTTTGAAGGACTAAGCATGCACACTGAGCTTGATCTAAGGCAAGAAAATCCAGCAATACATGATCAAAAGGATTACACAAGTTCCAGATATCGATAGGTAAAGCCAAATGACATTTAGGATCTCAAACTAAACCAATTACAGCTCACCGAGTCAGCAACTTTTTTTATAGCATGGCAAGCAAAAAACAGAAGTCAATTTCGATTACATATGCAATTGAACATACAGCTCGAGAATCCGAAGTAACAAGAAGTGAGAACCGAGAAACACCAATTATACAAAGTAATGGCCAAAATGGGAACACCAACATCCCATAGCAGACGAACCAAAGAAACCCAGAAACCTCAAACTTGTGAAACCAAGCAATCTAAAACAAATAGACATAACCCAGAAGAGAGCCGATGAAAACCCAGAAAGGAAGACGAAAAAGGTTGAAACTTACATGGGAAAGCCATGGTTTTGGAAATTTGCTTGCTCTTCCCTCAACGCTAGCGTATGGTATGGTTGTGAAAGCAGTGTTTTGCCGCATGCATTCCTCTTAGCTATTAGTTTTCATTAATATTTATAATGATACAATATAACATGTGAGATAATTACAACAAGTATTTCGATCGAAGCTAAAGAACAGAGGAGATGAGGATGAGATGGAGACGAGAAGAGACAGGTTGGATTTGAGACGGTAGACTACAGAGTTACGGTTTCCATCCACTTTCATCATAAAAGGAAAAGATTTATATTAGGATATCCATTTTAATTGTAAAAGGAAAAGATTTATATTAGGATAGTTATCTCTAATTAGAAGATTTTTTTTTCTCAGAATCTATAATCTACAGGTTTAATGGCATGAGGAGGGGAAAGAGGAAAGAAGGGAGGCTCAAACTCGGTGCCAACGTGTTGTAGGAGCTCATATCCCTTATACTTTCACTAGTTGAGCTGACTGTGAGGGACTAATTAGAAAATTTAATTGATTATTAAAATTAAAGAGATTGAGATAATTATGATAATTATCATAATAAGTTTAATAACGTGTGAAGTATTTTTCTTTGGCCTAAAGGCATCTGTGGTCCCTGAACTTAGGTCACCTGGACAATTTACCCCCTAAATTATGAATCAGTTCAGCTCATCCCTAAACTTGCAAAAATGATGCACTTTACCCCTTATGGCCCTCGTACTCAACATGTGATGGATCGGAAACAAAAGCCGTCTCCTTCTCCACCCTTCGTGTCAATGACTCTCTTCCATCACTGACTTCAATCACCCGCCCTCTGCTTTCTCTCTTCCCCTCGACCTACTCCACCCTTCTTCCACTATTTGCTCATCCATGTTAGGTTCCGGCTGCTATCCGCTCTACCATTGTCCAATTACTTAGCACCCTAGACCAATTAAAAGGCAATGGTGAAAGACCTTCTCTAAAATTGACCCTAAAAAAATCCCATCTAGTCATCCTGAACAATTCATGACTTCATAAAATGGATTAATTCTTGAACAGGCAAATCTTGAACTTTCAACAGACAAAGAATGCATATAATCAACCAACGTGAAAAGGGAAACAAGCAATGGAAACCCGAAAACCCATATGGCGATGGCAATTAGGAGTAGTTGGGTCATGGCGAGCCTAAAACACATCAAGCAACTCGCGCCCTAGAAGCAACCGAAAGGTCAATTTGACGCCCTAGAAGTAGCTATCATCGAACTGGGCAAACTGCTGGCCAGCCTCTAGGACATCGTCGTTGGGGGCTTAAGCAATTGATGAGTTGGCATTCGGCGACTCGCTAGGGCAAAAGAAGCTGAAGCCAAGGTTCTTGAAGATGTTCATGGGGTTTTGCAGAGAGAGATGTGCCTGGCGGGCTGGGATAAGAAGAGAGGGAAAGAGATACAGAGTTCTAGAGAGTGGGAGAGGGCAAGTTTGGCGATGAAAATGGAGGAAGACGAAGTGAGAAGTGAGAATTGGGCCAATTAGAGTCCACGAAGAAGAATCGTGGAGACGGAGAGAATTGGTGTTTGTTCCAAACAGTCACATGATGAGCATGAGGGCTATAAGGGGTAAAGTGTACCATTTTCGCAAGTTTAGGGGTGAGTTCGATCGATTAATAGTTCAAGGGGTAAACTGTTCGAGTCACTTGACTTCAGGGACCAAAAGTGTCTTTAGGCCTTCTTCTTTTATTCCATTCCTTATTCTTTGCCTTTGTAGAATTCCTGTGCATCTTCTTTCAGTATTTTTTTTCCTTACAATTCATCGATTTGGCACATTATTCTTTTTTTTTTTAATTTAGAAGTACTGAACCAAATTGGCCAAATTCTCGAAGGCAAATCTTTGAACAATTCCACCAATACAAAATCTTCATTCCTGAGACGAAACGAGCAGTTTCAAACTGCTTATTGCAGGATGAATCATAAGAAAATCAGCAGCCAATCTAAATCTCTGATAGTTGAAAAAAAACTCTCTAAGGAAAATCCATGAGGCACAAGAGAATCTTGATGCATCTTTCCAAGGAAATGTTGGTAATTTTGTTTCTTTCTAGGGTTTTTAGTTCTTTTTAGGAGTCACAGGGCAATGAAACCATGCAGGAGGAAATCGTAGAATATTTTACTGACTTGTTTCAGATCTCTCAGCCTCCTAAAATAGAGCGAGTAGCCTCATTGATTACACCTGCAGTGACAGAGAATATGAACAATGAGCTACTGCAACCATTTGTTGAATAGGAGGTGTGCTTCGCTTTATTCCAAATGTCCCTAACCAAAGTGCTGGGGCCGGACGGAATACCACCCCTATTTTTTCAGAAGTATTGGCACATACTAGGCAAGGAGGTGTCGACCTTCATCCTATCCATCCTAAACAATTGAGATATGCCGGCGGCTGACTTGAACTATGCACACATATTGTTCTTATCCCAAAAGTGCTAAATGCAAAGTCGGTGACTGACTTCAGACCAATAAGTTTATGCAATGTCTTGTATAAGTTAATCTCAAAGGTCTTTGTGAACCGTTTGAAACCAGTCCTTCATAAGCTTATTTTTGATAATCAAAGTGCTTTCGTCTTGGGGAGATTGTTGGCGGATAATACACTGGTAGCTTTGGAGACTTGCCATTATATCAATGGACTCTATGGGAGACGAGAGGGAGCCATGACGGTTAAACTAGACATGTCCAAAGCATATGACAAAGTGGAATGGCAGTTCTTACAGGCGGTGATGACAAGGATGGGATTTCATACATGGTGGATCCATTTAGTGATGAGGTGCGTAGAGACAACATCTTTCTCGGTGTTAGTTAATGGGAGACCCATGAAAAATTTCACCCATCCTGAGGTCTGAGGCAGGGGGACCTCCTTTCACCGTTCTTTTTCTTATTATGTGCAAAAGGTTTATTAGCTTTGCTTTGGCTAGCAAAAAAGGAACAAAACACTTGAGGGGTGGCCATAAGTAGGTATAGTCTGCATGTATCGCATCTTTTATTTGCTGATGACAGTATTCTTTTTCTATGAGCTAGGGAAGAGGATGCCAGGCACGTATTAGCTATTTTGAAGCTCTACGAGAATGCCTTGGGCCAAATGGTGAACTTACAGAAAACATGCCTTTTCTTTAACCTCAATTGCAATACTCGTACTCGGCAGATTAACTCAGCGATATTCAGAACTCAAGCATGTTTGAAGGCGGATAAATACTCGGGCTTTCCCTGGGTGATATATTATGTTAGCAAGACATTGGATAGAGCTCAACAAAATTATGCTACTACAAACAAGGAGTTACTAGCAGTGATGTTCTCGGTGGATAAGTTTCGCCCTTATATTGTGAGATCTAAGGTAGTAGTGCACACCGATCATGCGGCCATCAAGTACTTCTTCACCAAAAAGGATGCCAAGCTAAGATTAATCAAGAGTTTGATCTTGAAATCAAGGACAATAAGGGTAGTGAAAATTTGGTGGCGGATCACTTATCTCAACTTGAAGTTCATATGCCATATATGGGGAACCAAATCCAAGAACATTTCCCGAATAAAAGCCTATTCAAGGTGGAGGATAAATTGACATGGTATGTGGACTATGTCAATTATTTATCATGTAGTGTTCTTCCTCCCAACCTTTCAACCCAACAAAGGAAGAAATTTGTTGTTGATGTTAATCATTTTCTTTAGGATGGACTTCTTCTCTTTCGCCAATGTACTGATCAAATTATAAGGAGATGCATTTCTCATGAGGAGGCCAAGGATGTTCTCCACCATTGCCACTCTTCACCATGTGGTGGACACTTTGTAGTTTCTAAGACGACAAGTAAGGTATTGCAAACTGGTTATTATTGGTCATCTTTATTTAAGGATGCATATACCTTTGTGTTAACATGTGATAGATGCCAAAGGTTGGGAAACATTTCTAGGAGAGATGAAATGCCTTTGCAAAAATTCTTGAGGTAGAAGTGTTTGATTTATGGGGCATAGATTTTATGGCTCCCTTCCTTCCTTCATTTGATAATCATTATATCTTGCTTGCGGTTGATTATGTTTCTAAATGGGAGGAGGCCATTGCCACCCCTTCTTGTGATGCTAATGTGGTTGTTAAGTTCTTTCAAAGGAATATTTTTGTAAGATTTGGAGTGCCTTGGGCTATTAGCTTTGATGAAATATTACAATTAATCAATAAGACTTTGGCTCAAGCTTTGATGAAATATGGTGTATGGCACAAGGTGGCTCTCCTTTATCACCCACAAACAAATGGGCAAGCTGAAATTTCAAACCGGGAGATCAAGAGAATGTTGGAAAAGACGGTGAGCATCAATAGAAAAGATTGGTCACAAAAGTTGAGTGATGTGCTTTGGGCTTATCGCATGGCATTTAAGAAACCAATCAGGATGTCTCCTTATAGGCTTGTGTTTAGGAAGGCTTGTCATTTACTGGTGGAATTGGAGCACGAGTCATATTGGGCGGTGAAGAAGATGAACTTTGATTTGAAGAGTGCCCAAGAAAAGAGAGCCTTACAATTGGATGAGTTGGATAAAATTCGCCTTGATGCTTATGAGAATGCAAGGATCTATAAAAAAAGATCAAAACTTTGGTATGAGAAGTTAATTGTGAGGAAGGATTTTCCAACCGGGTCAATAAGTATTGCTTTTTAATTCAAAGTTGAGGCTTTTTCTTGGAAAATTAAAGTCAAAGTGGTCCGGGCCCTTTAAAGTTGTCAAGCTGATGCCCAATGAAGTGGTGGAGCTCAAGGGACAAGTTGGTTCAACATTCCAAGTTAATGGGCATAGAGTGAAGGCTTATTATGGTGATGACCTCTGTCACATTGGCCAATTAATTTTGGCTGATCCCCTTTATTTGAAGTTGTGGTTAAAGGCGCTTAGCTAGGGGCGTAAATTTTAGTGTTTGTCGAGAGACAAATTGTTTTCCCATCTTTGTGCTTAGCATTTAGTTCTCAGTTTTAGTTTTAGTTAGTTAGTTTGATTTTTCTTGCATTTATGAGGTGTTTGTTTAGTTCGTGCTAGGTGAAATGGATGAGGGAACGACACTCTTGGAGCATTCTTGAGTTCAAATACAAGGTGAAAAATTAGTTGTGCATGAAGTATCATAGGTAAAGATAAAATTTTGGGGTAGTGTGAAAACCTTGGTGATGCGAATGCTGCATGTGGTTGGTGCGTTGGCACGAAATCTAGTAGCTGAGACTTTTCCAGACTTATGTGAACACATCATGGGATTGGTATGTTAGCACGAAATCTAGTAACTGAGATTTTGCGGTGAAGTGAATGCACCAAAATTGGTATGTACGCTTCTCAAATATGATTAGTCATTATTATTATTATTATTGTTATTATATTATGTTTTATTCTGTTTGATTTATTTTATTTTATTTTATTTTGGTTAAAACAAAAAAAAAACCAATAACGAATAAAAGCAATCAGTTCTTTTAAAATTTTAGTCTTAGTTTGATTATGACAGTTTTTTAGTGTTGGGTAAAAAAAAAAGATAAAAGAAAAAAAAAACCTATCAAACTATTAATTAAGGGAAATGCGTGCGCACATGAGGGAAATGTGAGCGCATCAATTCCAGGGCCTTTTACTTCTGCCTCTCCCCCACACACGCACACACGATGCGGACGCACGGCTACAATATTAAACAAATGGGCCTTGGGGAAGGATGAGGTGGCCTCCTTTTTAGCTGAGGTGGAGTTGAACCCATTTAGTTTTCTCTCTTTTTTATTTAAGGAAAATGAGAATTTTATTAAAAGAATTAGGAGAAATACAAGAGCAACAAAAGCTACAGACTAGCACTCAAGCACAAGATAAAATACAACATTAATTAGTAGAACCAGAACTCAATTGGAGAAGACTTGGAAATGCTTTCTGTAGCCAACTTATCAGCTTCGGTGTCACCTTTCCTTACGAATATGAACAATTCTATAGCTGACGACAACAACTTATTAAACTCAGACAAAATACAAGCTAACCTTCAAAGTCTACAAACCGAGTTAAGCACCCAGGGTACAATGTTTGGTAAGAGGTAAAAATTTTACTGAGTTTCTGATTCCCGTTGAATTTGTCGCCATGTTTGTCCTTATTGTTACCGGTAATAGCGAGACAAGTTCATCTGATTCGCCATCCTCCAATCATTGTCGCCATCGCCGTCTCCGATTTTTCATTCTTCAATCGTTGTCCTCTGATTCGCCATTCTCCAGTCGCTGTCCTTCCAATTGCCGTCACTGTCTCCGATTTGCCATTCTCAATTGCTGGTAACTCTTCGATTCACTATCCTCCAATCACCGTCATCGTCGCCGTCTCCGATTCGCTGTCTACTAATTTCAACAACTCAGTAAAAAGTTCATCAATTTCTCTGTTTCCTCCAATCTCTGACTTGTTTCGTGTCTCTTAAATAGCTAAGTTGAGAGTTAAAACCACCGTTTATTCCAACTCAGCAATCCATTAAATGCCACATATGTGTATGCTAATGCCATTTGTTTACTACAGTGCATAATGGATTGAAGTGCATAGTTTTTGAAAGTTAAGGGGCTAAGTTTTAGTGAGTTCTTAGTTTTGGACCAATTCGCTCGAGTTGGCTAAGTTCAGGGGCTATTCCTATAGTTAGGCCTTTATAAAACCCCCAATTTAGTCAGACCCTACCACATTCTCCCTACATTTGAAATTGTTCTTCTTCAAACCTCCCAAACCTTAACCCCACATCTCTTACTTACAGTTCACGGATCCAATTTCTCTTCAAAACATTGTTCAAGCAAGTGATTTCTTCTACTTTCCTTGCAAGATTTTTCTTGAAGCTTTTGAAATTCCTTGTTTTTTTTTTCATGGATTCAAATTGCTATGAAAATGTGTCAATTTTTCTTGTTTGTTGTGATTATTGCTTGCCATGGTATGTATGTCGATGTGGGATGAATTTATTGTTGAGATAATTAAATGTGAGTCGAAGAGCATGCATTTTTCAAGCTTAAGAAGGGGGTGGCGAATTTTTCATGGTGATTTGCATATGAAGTGTGTTTGTTGTGTTTTGTTTGTTTGGAACTCAAGTTTCTAGCTCTAATTTGATGGGCAAAATAAGACTTTGACCATTCATGAGCCACATTGCAAAAATTGGAGTCTTGATGTTTTTCAGAAAACATAGAACACTTAGTTGACAGTTTTCACATAGGGTAGGGGGTTTGTGGGGGTTGTATGAGCTTGAATGTGGATCATTTTACTTATTTATTTGATTGTCTAGCTTCTAGGTGTGCAATACTACAAGAATGCATCTTTCTTTCACAACCGGATGTAACTTTTCTTTGTCTAAAATCATGGAACTTTCCCTTAGTCATCATGCTCAAGACTTTGATACTTATGGCTTTGAACTTGCTTCCTTTGAGTTGGAATTTATTTCGTGAGTTTGCTTTAGCTAAGCTTTCATTATGGGAGTTATCTTGCATTCATGTTACTCCAACTCACTTGTTAAACGGTTAAGTCCAAGTTCATGCGCATGCACAAACTTTATGTATTACCCACCTTGTGACATACTGTACACCACCATGCTTAGTTCCCTTATCACTCCACCATTTTATTCTTTGCTTAAATTATTGCTTGAGAGAAGCATTTTTTAGAACTCCCTTTTCTTGTTTCCTTGTAGGACAGTGCCTTGGACAAAAACAATTGTCATCGGGATGAGCAAAAATAAAAAATGAAAGGAGCCGACAATAAAATATAAGAAGTGAAAGGAGCTGGCTCCCAATACTTTTCCACCGCGAGAGGATTGCTTCAACTCACCGGCCGCCCAAAATTTTTTTTGAGGAGAATGCAAATAAGAGTGTTAACTTTCAACGAGGTTGCGACTTTATAGACACTTACAATCAAGATATCTTGGCGAGAATCCAATGACGTAAGTGGGAAAAATGGTGTGCACATCCTGAGGTAGCATCTATGACCTTGGTTCAAGAATTCTATGTCAACTTATTTGTAGCATTGCAAACCAATCGATTTGAGACCATGGTGATGATAAGGGGCCGAAAAGTGGACTTCAATGGCAAAGTCTTGACTGAAATTTTGGGCATCGCGTATGATGAAAGCTTGGATGTTTTATTGGAAGCAACAATGGAGCAAATGACCTTCACACTTTGTGGCAAGAAAATGGAGTAGAACATTGTCAAGGGAAAACATATGCCCATTCTTTATGGTGAGCTCTCGAGGGAGGCAAAGGCATGACACAACTTTATTACTAGGAACTTACTTCCATCCATGCACAACACATCATTCAACTTTGAGCGTGTTGAGATATTGTTCAAGATCATACTTGACCGCCCCCTTAATGTTGGTGACCTAATATGCTGTAGCATCTCTAGAGCATCGAAGGGGCCGGGAAATAGCATGGTATTTCCACAACTTCTTAGCACTCTTATGGAGCTTCGGGGCGTGTCGTGCATTGATGATCCTTTGTGCATCTAAAACTTGGAACAAAAAATTTCAGTTCACTCCTCGATCCAACATGAGGCGGTCGAGCTCGGATGGCTAGAAAAAGCATGGAAAAGGGCAGAAAGAAAAGAACAACAATCTGCACCTCATGAGAGTGTGGACAATCATAGTGACCAAGAGTATTTGGTAGACCACCATCATCCCTCCCTACAAGATATTGCTCAGGGGCTAAATCATTTGTTTGTTGAGATTCACTAGATAAAAGGCCGCATGGTGAAGATGCACGGGATCTCTATGGATTGTCTTAGTCACTTGACTGACAGGGTGAGTTATCTTTGAACAACATCGAAGGGTTTTTATACATATCCAGTAGTGCCCGAGCAAACTACGGGTCGATGAGGTAGGTTGCCCAGTAGTAGCACCCTGACCTACCAAGTGCCTGCCTAATTTTCCTGCCCATGCATCCTAGATACTCTGCCTACCCTTATTCGTGGTGTCCCCCTGGTTCATTCCCTATGACTTCGGTGCCGATGCGCCTTCCATTTTGTGGTTGTGGAAAGTCATCATTTGACCATGCCATGCAACCACCCCCACCTCAGGATCCTTTTGGCCCATCTTCCGGGGCTCCTGCCAGCCCCCATGCCATGCATGAGGATTGAGGGAGGTGACTTGTTCGCCTCCCCAGGTATGATTCTTTGAACATTCTCTTTCTTTCATTGAGGACAATGATTATTTCAAGTTTGGGTAGAGTTTGTTTAAAGATAATTGCCTGTTTACTCTTGTATGTTGTTTTTACATTTTAGGTTTGGACGTGCATGTAGGAAATCTTAACTATAGCATGACATACATTATGGATCAATAATTTTTTTTATTATTTCCTTGTTATCATCATCATGATCATGTAGTTGGCATTTAGGTGCATATAGCTTGTATTTAGGTTGTTGATTTACATTTAGGAAACCAACTTGTGTCAACACCATAATTGATTGTGTACCTTGAAAAATTTGAAATGGTTGTTAATTTTTGAAAATAGCTAAATTATGTTGCTTGCTACCTTAGGTATACAATTAACCTGATGAGCATTTTGAGTCCCTAGTATTTAATAAGTTGTGGGAGCTTTTTTCTTGAGAATTCTTGCTTTATGTTTTGAGCTAGACCTTACTTAGATATGGTTACCTTAAGGACCTATGCAACTCCGCTCATTGTGTGTGAATGTAGGGAAGAAGATGGCATTTTAGGGCTAACCAAATACCAAATGGCTAACCTTATACATTATCCCCTAGTGAGCCCCTTTGAGCCTATAAGCCTAATTCTTTATTTAACCCACATACTTAACCATTTTTACTTCACTTTGATTCCTTTGTTGCCCTTGGAACTAGCAATGCTTGTTTTATTTTTTGGCATTAGAGAATTGAAGTGAGTTTTTTTTGTGTGAGGGTAAAAATAAAAAACAAGTGTGAGAGAGGTCATTAGGATTTTGTGGGTTGATTTGCATTTAATTTTCAAAGTGGAAGGTTTTGGTGTTTTTGAGCATGAATTTTTTTAATGTGTTGGCTATCAATTAGAGGTTGAGTTTTGGACATTGTTTGGTTTATTATTTCTTGATGAAATAGGCAAGGATGAGCACAATGTGAAAAAGTCCTCACAAAAAAAGGTTGTTTTTTATAAAATAAATATCTACTTCATTGTTTTATAGTATTGAAGTAGGTAGGGGGTATTCTCTTAAGACAAGAGTCGATCACTGCTCGAAAAGATACTTGAAACATGAGTAAGATTGAAGATCACCTTAGGATTACGTTGAGTTGATAACTTAGGTATAGACAAAGCACTTGTTGGTACACTTGCTAAAAGGTGAAATACAAGAAAAGGATTTGGAAAAAGAAAAAAAAAAAGGACATGTTTACAATATGTTAATAAAGTCCAAACTTGGCCATTTGTTTTTCTTTAAGCCCATGTTTAGGGTTGGGAATTTGGTCATGGAGATTGATGGTTATTTTAGGAATTAGTATTGAATTTGGAATTTTAGGTGTTTTGATTTACTTCTAAATGTTCATGTTCATGTGTAGATGTATTGCTAGTTTTCTTAGCTCTACCATAAAAAGCCTTCATCCAATTCCAATTTCCACTAAGCTTGGCCCCATTACAACCATATGTAAAGACCATTGGATTACATTTACATGCAAACCCTTTGAGGAATTTAACAGATGTGAGGTTGGGTTCCTTTAGAAGCTCCGGATTGAGAAACACAAAGCAAAGCTATTATAATAACCTCATCTTAAATTGAGTGCAAACACTTAGGGAATACCTTTTAGTTTTAGTAAGAAGGACTTGAATTTTTCTCCTTTCATTAATTTCTTCCAATTCAAGTTTACAAAAGTTATATTTTCATAGTGTGGTATGCCATGAGTTGTTAGTTTGTGTGTTTTGTTTGGTTTCCTTAGTTTTTATAGGTTGCATTTTCTAGGGACTAGCAAATATTTAAGTTTGGGGGTATGTTAAGTGTGTCATTTACTTGAATTTTCACTATTATTCACGCTCAAGTTGGTTCCATTTTGCTAGCTCCTAGTACATGTATTTGCATTGTTGTAGTCATTCCATGCATTTAGGGGTCAAAAAGAATGAAAATGCAAGATTGGAGGACTTATTTGGCAAAGGGAAAAACATTGGAGGACATGAAGAGAATAAACGAAAAATATCATGGAAGTCAGTCGTGATGCGAATGCACTTCCTATTTTGTGTGTACACATCGTGCCTAAGAGGAACAAAACAACTTGTGATGCAAACACACCACACAGACTATGCATTTGCAGCAATTTCAGTGTTGATAAAACATTCATGATGTGAACACACCACCTAGGCAAGAATAGGGGACCATTTAGTGAGATTTGGAGCCAAAATTTGAGTTTGTTTTCAAGTGAGGACCAATTTTCACCTAACCCCTACCTCATTGGTGGTGCCTAATAGATAGAAACCCTAGAGATAGTGACAAAAAAGAAGAACTTCTTAAGGAAGGAGGGTTTTTTTGAAGTAAGGGAGAACAACATATCTCATTCTAGGGGAGGAGAAGGAAAACAAAAGGACTTTTCTAGAGAGCCACCATTGAAGACTTTTGGAGAGCTTGCTTGAAGATATCAAGGAGAAGCTTGAAGGCTAAGGAAACTTAAGGTTCTAGGGGTTTCTTTTGGTCATTTCTTCCCTTTTCTCTCTTATATTTCTTCATGGTTTCCTTGAACTCTAGTATGATGTTTGTTTCTAGTTTGGAAATGGAGTAGACTCCACTTATCTCTTTAGGTTGAAACTCATGTTCCTAGTTATCTAATGTTTATTTGAGGTTTTTCATGGGTATTGACTATCTTGTGTTGTCTATTCTTATGCCTAATGCTTGTGTATTGAATGGCCACTTCACACAAATCATAATCTTACTTTATTCTTGAAGGAGAAAGAAGGGGAGTGGAAATGAATAATAGAGTATGATGAGTTTTTGTGGATTAAAGATAATCTAGAAACTAATTAGGTGTTTAGAAAGAGGTTAGAGCTTAATCCATCTTAGGTTAATTTATGAGCTTGAGAAATGCCATATTTAATCTTAGGTGAGCAAAAACTTAATCTTGAGAAAGAGGGTTTTTGAACATTAGGCCTTTACACCACATAGGAAGTTAGTACCCTTAGAGCCTCATTTAACTTAGGCAGCAAGTAAGAGAGTGGAGTCCTAGGGAGATAGTTTTCTTAACCAAATCTCTTTATTTGTAAATAGTCTTCTCATTTAGTTGCACCTTAGTTTTCATTAGTAACCTTTACATTCATTCAACAACACATTTTAGATTTTATTTGGTAGTTAGTAGCTTCATTTACTTTAGTTCATTTCTTCTTATTCACACATTCATTTAACCAACCTTAATTTTACTCATTTCAATTGCTTTCTTTCTCATTGTAGTTTAAGTGGTTTTGGGTAGCTAGAACTTGACTCTAGATAGAATATTTCTATCTTTTGGGACAACACCCATATTTTCCATTTGCACACAACTACGCCATACACTTGCGGGTGAATAGGGCTTATAAATTTAAAACTATTGTGCTTACAACACTAGCTTTCTTGCCTAGATCATGTCTTCTAAGAGTTTCTTCAGCTGATAACAGTCCTCAGTGTCATGACCTTTGTCATTATGATACGGGTAGTACTTGTTCAAATCCTTCTTATTTGAGGGACCTATCGGCAAAGGCCACATAAGGACTTGGTTTTTCTTTCTAGGGCATATAGTATATTTGACCTTGTTTCCCTCAGGGGAGGTAAGATGGGATTTAGCTGTGATTGCTCTGTGCCCCTATTCTTCTTCTTAGGGGCAGACCCGCCCTCTTTAGCCTCTGGTTGTTCCTTTTGCCCCACAGGCTTGTTGAACTTTTCCACATGCATATATTACGTAGCTTGATCAAGAAACTCTTCAATATCTCGGACAGGGTTTTCATGAAAATCCCACACCAATCTGGAGTCCCTTGACAATACTTGAGTGATGGCCACCAAGTATAGTTCCGGGGACAAGCTTTGTACTTGTACCACTTCAGAATTAAATCTCCATGTAAAGTCCCTTAGTGACTTTTATCGACCTTGTCGTATCTTTAATAAATGGGCCACCATCATAAAGGTCAGCTTACTCCCCAAAAAGTAGCAGAGGAATACCTAGGAGAGATCTTTAAATGAGTAGAAATGATGCCCTTTATTGGTCTGGAACCAGAAGATGACTACTCTAGTCAACGTCGAACTGAATGCCCTATACATGATCGTGTATGAGGCCCTTTTTAGCCTCATGGAGGTGATATATCTCTGAAGATGGTTAAAAGGGTTTATAAGGCCATTGTATAGGTCGATCTTAGGCATACAAAATCCATTAGGAGTTAAGGCATTGATGATCTTGTCCTTGAATGGTAGGAGTCACTTGTAATCAATATTGATGGTAGAACCAGAGCCTACTGTGGGGGCCTCAGGGATCCTCATATGTTGTTCCATCTAATCAAGCCCTTGTAGAATGATACTTATGTCATCGTCAGGGAGGCCATCAAATTGCCTTAGGGATGTGGGGGGGGACGCAGGTCGATGGCATGGACCTTCAGGGGTGGATCTCGAGGAAGAACTCACCGGGGTTTGTCAGGTGCTAACTACCTCTCCACGGCTTCTTTAGGTGCCTTTGGTAGCACTCTGTGAATCTCCTACTGAACAGTCGTTCTAAACTTTTCAAAAAATGTGTGTTGGAGAGCATGAAACTAATCGTTATTTAATGGGGTGTGACCTTTTCCTTTTCAAGAGTTTCTTTGAGGTGCCAAAGAATTTTTCTCCTTTAACTCTGTGAGCAGTCTCCTATTCTAGGGGTGTTACGGACCCTACGGGATGGTTGGTCTGGCCCCTAAATGGGCTCTTATACTCATTCCTTGGTTGATCTTGGTTATCCATATGAGATCTCTAGGTGTTCACCATGGTTCCTACAGATGGCGCCAAATTGATAGCCAACAAGGTCATTTAGGCTAGGCCTAGGAGCTTGATGTGTAGTGAATGAAGATTCTGCACACAAAGACAATGTTAGAGCCCTCGTATGTTTTCTTAAGGAAAACCCTATGGCAATCAAATCAGTTTCTGATGCGTGAAGAGATAATAGAATGCATAGTAGAATTCTTGCACCTTAGGTTTAGTGAATGGGGCGGGTTTATATACCTAAGGGATGGTCCGAGAATATCACTTTTGGATGGAAATTCTCTAATCAATCCTGTAATTTTGGGATTTCCTTTCCTTCTGAGTTGGGTTACCTCTTTGGCTTGCTGGGCCTTTTGACTTCAATCTGTTTGTTATGGACTTGTTCGTTGTGGGCTTAGCGTTGGGCCTATGCGCTACCAAACATATTAAGTAAAAAATATCCAAGTTTTCAAGATATGTTTCCAATTAATAGAGGAATCAATCGAAGGCCTTACTTGCGAAATGTTTTGCCCCTTAATATAATAAGCATGTACCCACTTAATCCATAGGCTTTTTTTGTCTGTCAACAAATGTCATAACTTTGTCCCATTGGCAGCGTTATTCGAACCAAATAAATTGAAACTACCAAGAGCTCCCTGCTCATTTGGAACATAAACAAATTTCTAAGTCATAGGGTATTTCTTACCATGAATAGATCCAATCCAAAGGAAAGCTTTACAACATTACTCTATGTGGCCCAAAACAGTTTTAGGAATAGGAAACAAAGCAAACCAGTATGCCTACACACTAAAAATGACTGATTTGATCAATTGAGCTGTACCAACATAAAAAAAAAACTATTAGCTCAAGTGTTCAGATTATGCTGAATTTTCTCCTTAAGAGGCTTATAATGATTGATTTGCAATCTTTTATCGATAAAAAGGACCCCTAAATATGTAATAGGCAAACAACCTTTAGGCATATTCAAGGTCATTATAATCTCATGTTTAGAACTTTCAACAACACTCCTAAGAATAGCCTGGCTCTTTTCATAATTGATAACCAGACTAGTAGTCTTAGAAAACATACACAAACAATACTTAATAGTTTGAGCAGAATTAATATCACCTTTTGCAAATATCATAATATCATTTGTAAACATAAGATGAGTCAAATATATCTTTTTGCACTTAAGATGATAAACAACATAATTCCTATAAAATTTTTTTTCCTAAGGCACTAGATAAGTAATCCATGACTACAACAAACAATGGGGGAGAGAAAGGGTCCCCTTGCCTTACCCATTTGGCACAACACATGATCCAATTCACCCATTTTAAAGGAAAATCTATACTAAGTGTAAACTTTTCCAAAAAATCCTAATTCAGCATATCATAAGCCTACTTAAGGTCAATCTTCAAACACATCCCAGGTTTAATATTTCCTTTACTACAACCCCTCTTAATCTCATGAAAAAGTAAAATATTATCAATAACAAATCTCCCTTTAATAAAAGCCCTTTGACTTTCATGAATAATATCAAGCAGAATTCTTTGTAATCTAGTAGCCAAATTTTTTGAGATAAACTTGTAGATCACATTACAACAAGAGATTGGTATAAAATCAATAGCAGTAGAAGCATAGGCATGCTTAGGAATAAGATGCATAGCAATTGTAAGAAGGGCAGAAGGCAAATCACAAATTTCAAAAAAAGAGTATATAGCTGCAGCTACATCAGCACCCATTATCTCTTAATTATACTAACAGAAACCAACTATGCATCCATTAGGACCTGGGTTAGTAGCATGGCAACCTTGAATAGCTCTAACAATCTCAGCTGTAATAATGTCTCTTTCTAGTATACATCTCTGATCAACAGACAACCTAAACCATTCAACACAATATTAGGATTGACATTTAAACAATGAACATAATTAACACCAAGAAGATTGGAGAAAAATTGAAGGAACTCATTTATAATCTAGGATTACAAGTAAAGCTTCCTCCTATTCCTAGTAAAAAGGCAAGTAAAATTTGCTCGAAGAAGTCTCTTTTCCATTTTTGAGTGAAAAAACTTATTGTTGTTATCACTAAGCTTCAACCAATCAATGGCAACTTTCTGGTGATAAATTCTTCCTCTATGTTTTTCAAATTGAAAACTTTAACCTTAGTTCTTTGCCAATCAATATAACGGTTCTTCTTCTCTAGATTTTGATTCATTCTAATGCTAAGAGATTCCAATTCTTGTTCTTTCCTTCTAACTCTATTAGAAATTTCAAAGAAACAATTAGCATTTTATCTCCTAAAAACTTCCTTAAGACTCCTTAACTTACTCAAAATAGTCCTCCAAGAAGAATCATGGCTAGCCCTTGTTATCTGCCAAACATTTATAACAATCTGACCATAGTTAGGATGACTTTTCCATGTGTTCAAGTATTTAAAATGAGGTCTTCATTGAATAAGACATTCCTCCAACTCAAAAAGAGCCAAAGAGTGATCAGAACACCATTTCCTCTTAAACCCAATAGATACATAAGAAAAAAATAGCAAGCCAATAGCTATTACCCATAACTCTATCTAATTTGCAAATAATTTGATCTTTAAAGACTTGGTTATTACTCCAAGTAAAAAATTCACCAATACTATGAAGATTAATAATCCCCAGTAAGTTTCTCCTCAGAGTGCATAATTTCATTAAAGTCACCACATACTAACCACAGGACCATCACATTATTGAAAAACTGCTTAAGATTCTAAAAATAAAACTCTTTTATATTAAGGGTCATTTGAAGCATAAATAACCGAAAGTACACACTACAAATTCTTTAGTTTATAAAAGACATCACAATGAATAACTTGATTAGAGGCAAATATATATGTAATCTCCAAGATATTAGGATCCCAGAGAAGCCAGATTCTTTCATTTAAAGCAAAAGCATAGTTATTAAGAAATAAGGAAGTCAATTTGCACCCTTACCCATGGGTACCTTGTCCTACCCCTATTAAATGGGTAGAGTTTTTTCATTTTTTTTCAATTGGACAGGATTTGGCTGGTTTGGGTATTTTTTTTGCTTTTGTATCCGTCGGGTTTGGGAAAGATACGGGTTTAGGGGTTTACCCTCCCTGAACCCGGGCCGTATCTTACCCACATATTATACATAGTATATAAGTATCTAAAATATTACATATATTGTATATATATACCCAATCCTAGTCATATTCAACCTAAATATATAGTATAATTCTAACTTAGTAAACCCTAAAATTCACAGCAGTATGACTGGGCTACTTTGTTTTCGATTATGTTGTATTACTTAAGCATGTCTTGCATTCTTTAATTTTAATTTTATGTTATGTTATTACTTGTGCGGGTATTACGGGTATAATACCTAACCATACCCGCTCTAACATGGGGAAGGTTTAGGCAAATAAATCTTACCTGTTGCGGGTTGCGAGGATGGTTTGGGTAAAGCAGTAGGTTTTGAGAATCACTTTACCCTCTTCAAACTTGGCCTGTTGACATCCTTATTAAGAAATTGCCAACCAGGAACAATACTGTTTCGAATACTAGTAAATTTCCTACTCTTCACATGAGTTTCCAACAAGGCAATCATACTAATACTACTTTTATAAATCAATTTTCTTCCCTCTTTTTGCTTGAGGCTCAAATTGAGCCATCTAATGTTCCAACAATACCACTTCATTAAGTAGGAATAAAAACATGTTTAGTGCCATACCTGGTTATAAGCTCAGCTTGTATATTCATTTGAAGGTTTTCAAAAGCATTAAAGAGCATTATTTTATCCACTTGTTGTGGAGACTTACTAACATCCTGATTTGCCTGCCCCAAATTTTGATTCCTACTCAAAGTGGTGTTTGTCTTAGGTTTGTTGGACTAGACCATTTGGAACTCTTCATTTTTTGTACCACTAAAGCTGGGATCACCGGTATAAGGGACAACAACCTTGGTCATTTGAGACAAGGCCATAACCTCCTTAACCTACTCAGTAGACTTCACCTTTGGGTGTGGAACATGATGCTTCTTTAAACCAGGATTACAATCTTCCTCTTGGTGCCCCCACTTCTTATATTTTTCACTTTGACTAAGCCATCATTCATACATCACTTTTTGTTCCTCATACCCAGTTGATAATTTTAGCATCACATGATCAAGAACCACATCCATACATTGGACATCCACCAAGACTCAAGCAAATGATAGTTGAGTGCGCTAAACAGTTATGGCGTTAGCCAGTATAGGCCCACCAATGTTATTCATAATATGACTTATAATCTTAGGATTCCAATACTGAAGTTTCAAACCTAGTAATAAAATCCAAACAGGAATGACATCAAACAACTCTTATTGACCTTCATATCCATATCTCATTTCTTAAGCAGTAAAGGCTTCCCAAACACAAAGTTCATTTATTCATTCAAAATTTTCAACATATATGCCTCCAATTAAAACCGAAATAAGAATAGCCTCGATTGAATCTTTGTGACAATAAGGAGCATTACTTGTTTCCACTAAAATTGAACAAACTTCTTCATATTGTCTAGAGAAACTTTAGTACCAACCGTTGTGCCAACAAGCGTTAAATGCCATTCGCTACGACCTTACATCCAAATTGGATTCCCCTTCACAGTATTATAGTTCAAAATTTGCCAGTTTTTGAACCTTAAGGTACCTGGGACCATTATTTTCTTCCACCATTTGAGCTCAGGTTTTCGCCATTCTCTTCTATTTCCTTGTTCTATGCTCTATAACATGTGAGGACTCGCCCTCCAAGCCTTCATCGGTGTTTAACGGATCATAGTAAAATCCTGAATGCAGATTCTTCCCAAGATCATTAACTTCACTCAATACCCGTTTATGACCTTCTCTATTATGCCAGCCACACAGCCCACGTCGATGCTGCCCCATCCGCTTGCTTTTAAGGTTTGAATCAAAACCCTAGTTTCTATAGAGAAGCTAGAGTTTCTCTATATATAACTAAGCAAGCTTTCAAGCTTATTTTGTATACTAGTTATGTTGGGTTTCGGGAGCCAAACAGCGCAGCGGAATTTAACCAAAACCCTCCAGGATCCAAGTGAAACGGGGTAAACCGGGTGTTCGAAAATTTTCATACCTAATTTTCGGTTGAGATCTCTCACTCAACTGTAGAGTCGAATCACAAAACTTGAACAGTTGACGTGTTCAGGCTCTCTATGGTATCCACACAAGCCTCTCGGGATCACCACGCTTCCACCACGTCCCGGCAGATGCGTTTCTCTTGCGCTCACAGTGCTAGCTTGCGTCCTCCAAGGAATTGCAAGAAAAGAGTGCGGCTGTCTTTTTGGGAGGCTAGGGCAAGGAGACCTGTGAAATTTCTCACTTAAAAGTTGTATTTATAGTGTGACTCAACTTCCAGGCCTAATTGGTTTCAAAACCCTAATCCAATTAGGATTTAATTTCGGGCTTAATAATGGCTCAACTCTTTGGCCCATTATTAATGCAAAATTAAAGTGAAACCATAACCCAAATAATTAGCCTATGCACTCTAATGATCCAAATAGCTCTATGTGTGCGACCCAATAGGCTCTTGCCATGTTGGCAATGATCATAAATCACATTTATGATCATAAGCAATGAGCGGTGTCTAGCAACACATCATTGCTACCCAAGTGACAAGATTGTCGATGATTCGACTAAACCTTTATGATCATCATTAATATATGCCATTGTCTCTTTGTCCAAGATATCAAGACTAAGCACGAGACATGGAATGTGTCACTCTCGTATAGCCCAATCTTTGGTTTCTTGATTACCGAGTAGACTAACTTAAGCTGATGACATTGATATCGTATATCAACTCATCCGAGCATGGCCATGCATTTTCTAAGTCTCACTCTATCAATGGGCCCGAAGATATCACTCCCGTTACATAGGAGGGACAAATCCCATCTTGATCATACAAATCCCTCCACATGATATGTGACATACCCAATGACTTCCTTCAAGTTCACTCAGTTACGAGCAACAAAGGAAAGTATCAAAGTATGTGACTCACATGTAGGGAACCTTGATGATGTTAGGTCGAAGGACTACATATACCATGATCACTATGAGAATCACTTATGACACTCATATAACGATCCATGTAGTGTTCTCATGGTGGGTCGGTCCAGTACACAAGTTCTCCAACTTGTACCCATATGTAGACTACATATCTCATATTAGTCTCCACATATGCTAGTCATTATGTATTATTGCAACCCGCTCCACAATAATACTAGACTAGGGACGTTTAAGAATATCATTATTTTAGGGTTACGATTATGTTTGTTAATTTACGCAGAAACAAAACAACAAACATAATTGTTGGATTAATGCCTCAATAAAATATCATGACTTAATTGTGCAAAAATACAATCATCTCATGATTGGCTTTTTGGGCACAACACTAACAAGTTGAACAACCTGTGCGATGAACGAGAATCAATTCTTGAATTGAAATTGGGTTAATATGTTAGAATGTAAGTTATATTTTCATTATTTGTATATGTAGTCTAGCTGTATAATACAAAACTTATCTAAACTCTTATTTTCTATTAATAATATTATTCGACATGAAACATTACTCCTTGTAGAACCTTTAATTCTAATGAAATATATCTTAGCTGCTAAGATTACAAATCTTTCATAATTTTATGTACATAATCTTGTAGTGCTTTAACCATTGCTTTGGTTTTCTTATAGTGCTTTAACCATTATATATATTCAAATATATAATATAAAATCATGGGTGCTAAGTTATTAATCAAAGTAAGACATATATTATAAATCAAAAATTGGTTTTAGAAACCTACATGAAATCATCCTTTATAATGCTAACCTCATGAATTTGAAAATTTAAATAAATCTTTCTTGATCTTGAAGTTCCTATTGGTCGACCTATATACAAAAGTAAGTTAGTTAAAAAGTTTACATTATAATAGAATGAGAATTAAAGTTGAATGTGGATATGATAATGTACAACATGTTAGAAATCTTGAAAAGTTTTGATAACTAAAGAAGTAAAAACTCCTACAACACAAGATGATTCATTTTCTCCCTTTTTTGCCAAAATTTTTTTGGAGAACTCTAACCATAATGTAAAATTTATTTTCGCTGTAAAAAAAATGGAAATTAATTAAAAAATATACACAAATAGTCAAAGGGAAAACATTGAACATCGTAGTGGAGAAAATACCTCAAATCTTGTAAGTTTATGGTTAAGGTGTCAACTGAATCATGCTTAACAATCTATTGCTCTATTTTATCAACATCCACAAAAACTCCCACAATATTTTTCATGCAAAAAGGAATTGAAATAGTAATATATAGATCGTACATGCAGCATTCGATTGTATTTTTGAAAAAATTGTAAGAAAACCTGTAAGAATTCTTCTTGGTCCACATGTGTGCTAAGTTTGTCCAAATTAAGAAACTCAAATTTATGCGTGGGAAAATCATGAGGTTCATGATTCACATCATAGATTTGTGTATTATGAGTAAGGTGAATCATAAATAGGTGTATATCTACAATCTAGTAAGTCTTCTTCTTTTGAAGAACTGTAAAATTCTTAAAAATATACGTACTTTCTTCATGAAGTTTTGTTTTAAACTTGTATGTCAAAATTTTTTTTATAAGCCCATAAATTCTCACACCATGCATATGTAAACCAAAGACATAGTAGCCAATAATAGATCATAAACATATGTTTATAGTAGGGTGAAAAGAATAAATTGCAAAATTCAGTAGAATGAAGAAAAAAAAAAAGAATACCTTCTCATGTACAAGAACAAAATCAATACTGATAAATTGGTCACTTTTTAAAAAATTTAAAACATCCTTTAAACAACACACACTCACTTGAATAGTCCAGTTAGTCCCCTCAGAAGACAATTCCTCCAATGCAATATGTTCTGTTGGGAAACTATAAAAATAAGAAAAGATTCATAAAAGAACATATTTGTCCATTGTATAAATTCAAATACTATGAAATAAAAAAAAAAAGAAAATCTGTTAGTCTTTTTAAATAACTACCTCATCTTTGACATTGGGGAGAATCTAAAAATATAAATTAGTGAAGAAATGAAAAAAGATAGCAAGAGATGATAGGAAGAAATGAAAGGAATGAATGATAATATTGAGTGTATGCTGAAAGCAAGTGTGAAAATATATATAGGAGTTGTTTGGACAATATTATTGAAACCAAATAAATTTTTAATGAAAGCATTCTAATTGACCTAAGTATTAATTATTACAAATGAATTTTGAAATTAATGCTATAAATGTACTATAAAGTTAATGCTAAAGGAAGTGGTCTTGAGGAAGTTGGATAGTCAATGTTAATACCATTGAAACCAAATAAAATTATAATCAAAGCATTTTAATTGAAATTAAAGCAACTAAATGAGAACAAAGAGATGAAATATATTTAAAACAATTGATTAAGGAACAATATTATTAATAAACCATTAAAAAGGGAACAAAAGCAAATAGTGTTTTATTATGTTAAGACGATAAAAAGTAGAATTTTAAGGGCTCTCTACCATGATACAAAGAGCTCATTAAAAATTATATTTCAAAATTTAGATTTTAGAGTCATGACTATATCAGGGCCTAAGTTACCAAATAATATAAATACACTATGCAATTAATGATAAAAGAAATATTTTTAGGGAAATGGGTGAATTTTAGGGTAAGGGCTATATAAGAACCTAAGTATTAATTATTGTAAATGAATTCTGAAATTAATGCTACAAATGTACTATGAAGTTAATGTCAAAGGAAGCAGTATTGGGAAATGGGTGAGTTTTTTCTTTATATATACACACACACACATATATAAGAAAAATAAAATTTTAAAGATTGTCTACTATGATAGAAAGAGCTCACCAAGAATTACAATGCAAAATCTAAATTTTGAAGCCATGTATGACTATATGAGGGCATAAGTTATCAAACCATAAAAACACACTATGTAATTAATAGTAAAAGAAGTAGTTTTGGGGAATGAGTGAATTTTGGAGTGAGAGTTATATAAGGACCTAAGTATTAATTATTAAAAATAAATTATAAAATTAATACTACAAGTATACTATGAAATAATTGGCATGCTATTGTTTATTGGGTTATATATATTGATTTCAGTGGGCTATAAACCCAATAAACAATAGCATGCCAATTAATTTTTGCATATAGGAGTATAAGATCGCTAACCCTAAAGGTAATTAGCAAATTGTGATAAATGAGACAGACGAAGACCTGCATTTGTCTATTATTGAAATGCATTAGATTTACTAGCATGTTTGTGATATAATAAAGAGCCAATAACACAATTAAATTTTACTAATTCAATGATATACATGATTAAAATTCATTAGTTTTACTTGCTTGTTTGTGAATTACTGATTCAATAATTTGCCCATGATCTTTTGGATTTAATCGTAAGGGTAAAGTATTTAAATTAAAATTTTCTTGCAAGTAATTTAAATTGAATGTTATCTTTTATTTGGAATAAAAACCATAAGAAATTTATTATATATTTTTATATTCATAAAAGATTCAAGATAAAAACCATAGGATATAACATGAATATACGACTTCTAATCCCCAATTTGGGATATAAAACAAAAGATTTATGCCTAGAATTAAAGAAATTATTTGAGATTACCTTTTTTAAATTAGATTCAATAACAGCATGTGTGAAAATTAGTATTATTTTAATCATCCTTTATTATTGAAAATGTAGTGTTTTAATTGTACCTGTTATAATTTGACTTTTCATAAATATATAATTGAAAAGAGATTTAATAAATTAATGTAAAGTTGTAAAGATCATAGATACCAAACTGACAGTAGTAAAAAGAATATTTAATATAGCAGTAATTGTAAATGAACTTGTAAATGAGCATTATAATGCCAAATTACTAATAGTAGTAGTGGACTTGTAAATGAATAGTTACCCAAACTAAAATTAGTAATGTTGAATATATGAATCTATGTATAGTCCGAAATCTGGACATTATTCATATACAAGTCTGATAACAATAAAAAAAAATTAACTAAAAAAATAACTAATACCCTTGTTAAAAGGAAAAATCCTAGTCCAAGCTATTCATGCCTATATCCTGCATTATTTTGGCCCAGTCCTCGTCTTCCCCAAGAGTGACTACATTTGTTGGGTTCATCCTACACATTTAGGAAACATATCCACTTCATGCTAATTTCTCATCAGTCGGCTTGGCATTTACTGTGAACGAATTTAGGGATTGAGAAAAGGGTTACTGAATATTAGTAGAGATGCAGATGCTTGACTTAAAAGTGATTAAAATCAGTGCATACTTACCAAATGCAATCTCAAGATACGCCACTTTTTTTTTTTTTTAAGATTTTCATTTTTCTTCCTGGAGATTCTGATTCTCCCATTCCAACAAATGCATTAAAGCGCCACTAACCGCCGTTAAAATTACTGTATAAGAATTTATTGTCATGTCCATCAGTTTCTCCAATACTGATGAAAAGTTTGAGTCGTTGTGGTGATACAATGAAGACTGTTTAAATAGGCGAGTGAAATTAACCACTAATGTTTATGATGCGGCCAATTCATCCATTAATGTTTTTTTTTTTTCAAATGAGCTGTAGTGTTTCTGAGTCAGACTAAGTTGCCCACTACTGTTAAGCGAAGTTGATGTAGCTTCCTCTTCATCATCACACCATATTTGTCTATCTCTCTTCTGCATGTTTCACTCTCCAATTGGTATATTCGCTTATTTAACCAGAAACGGCCTATTTGTGTTGATTTTAGAACATTAATAGTTTATCTGACCCAAATAAAATATTAGTAGCCAATTTGAGCCAAAGTTCAAACATTAGTAATTTTTTCATTATTTTTGCTCAGTTGTGGTGATACATGAAGGCTATTTAAATAGGTGAGCGAAATGAATTTTTTTAATTCAAACTTTGTTGATAAGTGCACCAGTAATACCATTTATCTCGTAATTAACAATTTAGATCAAAAAATACATTGGGAAATTTTGAAATTTAAAAGTTCTATCTTGTTGTTAACCTCTTTCAAAGATAAGAATGTTATTGTTTTTTATGCAATGTAATCTAGATGCAATTAGTTGAACCGAATTACTACTATACTCTAAAAGCCATTAAGGGTCTATCGTTTATTCTACAGTAGGCTATCGTGTTCGGACCTTTTTACCTCTTTGGGTTGTGGCACTTATGCGTCAGCTGTGTCTTTCTTTTTTTATTTTTTATTTTGGATGCGATTGTTTTGTTTGGAAGCTTGATCAGATTTTGAGAGGCAATGGCTTTCTTGAGAGTCTGTCTCACTATTGTCCCACTCTCATTTTGTTTCACGTTTCTTTTTTGTGAAACATGTTTCCAGTTCTTACATTGTTTCCATTTACCATATTAGACTATAAGCTTGATCCATTTTGCATTTTGGTCCCTGAACGTAATAACTACTTAATTATAGTAATTCACCATGGTTTGTTATTTTTTTTAGTAAAATAGAGATTTTTTTCTTAACTTTTATTAAGTCAATTGTTAAACCCTTAATACCTAAAATTTTTATATTTTTTCTCTTGGTCCCCAAACTATTTTTTTTGTTTTTCTTCATTATTGTTTTCTCAAACAAAACTTTAGCTATCACTATGATTTGTCCTCTTTAGTATAATTTTGGTTGATTCCACTTTAGTCAATTTATTTTTTTCTTTTTCTTTTACCTTTACTATGTTAATGGTTAAACCATTCATTGATTAACATAAATTAAACACAATTATATATTTTTTTATGATATATTATTATCTAAAGTAAAACATTTGTTACCATTAATGTAGTAAAGGTAAAAAGAAAAGCTCTATGGCTTAATAAAGTAATTTGGTCAATAATTCCTAAAATTGAAAGTAAATTTTTCTAAATAAACTTTTCATCTGTATTAAAAATTGGAATTTAGATTGATAAGAGATAAAATTTCTTAGTGAATTATTCTTTAATAAAAAAAATCCATAATTTTAAAGAATGTATAATATTATGTTTCACAGTTTTATGTTTTGATCATAACTGATAGTTTTAATGATAAGAACATAACATAAAAAAAAAACTTAACTCAAAATTAAGATAAAATAAAATTTTAATTAATGAACATAAATTTATAACTTGAAATTTTTAAATTATTATTATTGATATTTATTTTAATAATAAATTTATTGAAAAAATTACCCGCTACAACGTATGGGTTAAAAATAACCACGTCTACTACTAAAGCAAAGCAAAACCAAATTTGCACTGCAATTTTTCCGATTATTGATACATTATGTTAGATGATTGTGAATTTGAAACAAAAGATAAGTTGGATAATTATCTAATTTTTAACTAGTTTACATACCCAATGTTGCATTAGGATTCCATTTTTTTTAGTTTCATAAAAGAATAAATATTTAAATGATATCTAAATCTTAATAAGAAAAGTATTATCATTAATCGAATAATAATTATTTCTCTTTAATTATATAATTATACTTGTTAGTTACCAACTAAGCTGTCACAAGTAAACATAATAATAAATTAATTTAAATAAAACTTCACGGTTTAATGGAGTCTGACATTAAACTTTAGAAAAAGAGAAAATATAAATATACCAAGCCTACGGGTCACTTGACATTTAACAACAAATTGAAGTACCTGAAAAAACATGACAAATGCCTAAAAAGCAAATCCAAACAAATTTGTTTTTGAAAAATCTTAGCAACAGTTTAATCAGTGTTCACCCAATTTATTATACTTCGGAGTCTTCTAACCTCACTCTCTAACCTCTTAACCTTCCTTCTCGTTATCATATTTTCCGTATCTAGTCGATCAATGTGAAAACCAACACCACAATAATTGTTGAACTCATCCTTGAATTTCTTCAGCTGATTCTCAATATTCATATAATTAGAATCTATAATTTTGATCTGGAACATACATTCTAACTCCTTCACTGCCTCTTCTGATGCACTTTCATTTACATTTTTATTGTTGTATGTGTACACATATCCTACTAACCTAAGTCACACTATGATTGATAGTTTCAGTTTCAACATAACCAGGGAATAACTCCTCACAGTCCCATATGAGATGGTAAACAAGATTATGAAATGATAGACACATTTTTTTTTTGTGTGTTCAAAAGCATTTACAAGTACTAGGAGTTAGGAGGTTACAGAAAAGTGCCATTACTAGGGTGTTTGGGCTAGAGGAGAGTTCTTTCCCTGCTCCTTAAACCAGAGCCGGCTCTGCGGGTATCCCTTGTTTTAATCAACTGGGCTAAATGCACGAAACAATAGATACTTTGTTAGGTAAGAAAAATTGGAGAGTCTGATTTTTTTCACTGTCTGCAACAATAAAAAAAAAAAGAGTTTCACTAATATTCCCTAATATATTACATTATCTGACAAAATCTAAATTAAAGATTTATATGCACAATATTTATATAAATTACATTTTTTAGTATATATATATGTAGAAATTATAAACATGGGCTAACTGAAAATTTTTTATTTATCACAAATTAACATTTAATATTAAAAAATGTTATGAATTATAAATCTATTTAAAACTAATATTAATCAATTAAAAAATAAAACTTTTTTAAAAAAATCTGTCACCTATTAAGTTGTCTTATTTTTAATATCAGTTACGCCCATATAGACCAAATTAAAATTATTAAATTATGTATTTTTTATGGTTTGTACCACCAAATTCAAGATACTAAATTAGTTGGTCCATATAACTGGGGCGATAATCTATTCAGTTTTAACCGAAAAAATAGAAAAACTAAATTTTTTTTCCAGTTTTTTCTATTAGGACAATTCGGTTATTGATTTGGTTTTGATTATAACTGAAAATTTTTTTTATTCGGTATTCAGTTTGGTTTCTAGTTTCAAGTACGAAAATCAATTTTAATGAAGGAATAAGGCTGCCATTTGTTATGAACAGGCCTATTACATACCCAAATTCATAAGCCTAAATGAATTTTAATGATTTAGCCTAAACCAAAGTTAAAACAAAAACCTAGTTACTTACCTCTTTCATTACGTCTTTGTCCAGGTTGAATGGACTGAACCAGGTTGCACTGCCTGTGTGACAGTGAGTGAGGGGATGGCGGTGCTCACTGCTTAGTATCGAAGAAGTGAGAAAGGGAAGTGGTGACGGTGGGCTGGTGTTTCATTTCCTACAGTTGAACAATTGAGAGCTGAGAGCGAAGGAGGCTCTTTTCAGCATCGACAATTTGTTGATAGTTTGACTGAGAGCTGAGTCAGGTGACCCTCATGTCAGATTTGATCTGGAAAATAGTAGAGCAATTGGAGATGGAAGAAGTTGATGTAAGTTCTATGATTTTCAAAAACAAATTCTTTTCCTGCTAGAATTCGAGATTCTGATGGTGCTATTGCTGTACTATAGATTTTATGCAATACATTATGGTGGGAAAAACATGTCTTTAGTTTATTGAGATTTTATAAACCATTGGATCGTCTTTGATTAGGTTTTTGATTTCGTCTAAAACTTTTTTTTTCCTTTGGTCCATCTGAAACTTGAATGTGCACTTAGAGTTAACTCATTGATGTTTACGTTTTTTCTTTTTTTGAACAATTCTGTTGGCCTAGGTGTAACCAAGAAATTGGTGAATTGGTTGCTTTAAACAAACTTTAGAAATTTAAATTTTGCAACCAAATTCACTCAACCAAAGATCAAGAATAAACCAAGCAAGTATGAGGAAAATATAAAGAGAGACAAGGAAAGAGTGCACTGGGATTTATGGAGGTTCAACTCTACCAACCAGAGTCTATGTCATTTCTTTAAGTTAGCCCACTCGAGAGTTCCTTCACCATCCCTTAATCAAGATTACAATAATATTTTCTTCAAGGTTCACACTCAACCAAACACTAGTTTTCTCTAGGCTAACTAAAAATCATTCCTTAGTTTTCTTCAATGATCACTAGGAACTACTCCCTCAGACAAGAGATTCAAAGGTTTGAAATGTTTACAAGCTCAAAAGCTCACTTAATAACACTCTTACTAGATATACAAGTGAAAACACAAATCTTGGCTCTTTTCTCAAGTGATAAATACTTTAATGAGCATTTGGTGATGAATATTTGATTGTAGGGCAAAGAGTTTTCCTTAAGGTGTTTCTCCATGTATTTATACTCCTTTAGGAGCTAAAAAGACATTAAAGAGCCGTTGAGAAGGTTAGAAATGTTTCCAAAAACGCAAGTGACTATTGCTGTCAAATTTGACAGAAAATAGCCTTTGTCACCCAATTTCACTTGGGTGAAAAAATTTCACTCGATTGAAATTTTGGTCTTGTATCATCACCCAAGGTTTGAACTTCAACAGCTAGATTGCTCATTAATAACATATTAGCACTTGGTCCACATGGCTGACTGAGTTGGCATAATTTTAAAAAGAATTTTCAATATTTTTTCAACTGGAGATTTACACGCAAGTTTGGACTGAAACTTTCACCCGGTTGAAAAAATTTCACTTAAGTGTTTTTCAATTCCAGAACCAAGAACAACTTAGACTGAAAACTACTTCAGTTTTACTCAGTTGAAAGTTGTTTGTTGAAACAGCACCTCCAAGTTTTTTCAACCTCCAAAACTTCTAGATTTCAACATTGATTTCTTCTAATGAATTTTTCTTTCACAAACAACACTTGGAACACTTCACACACCTTGAGAAGCACTTCAAACAACTTGAGAAACAATGAACATCATCTAAAAAACATGTAAATTTACCTAATTACCTTGCATACTAAAATAAACATATTAGTCCTTTATAAATGTTTGTTATCATCAAAATTCTAAGTTAATTGATTGGAACAAATCCAGCAATCTCCCACTTTTTGATGATGACCAAAGCAACCTTTCAAAAATCATATATAACATCCAAACAATAGGCATAAACATTGATTCTTCAATTCTACCTCTTTCCTTTTTTCTCATAATAAAAAAGACACATGGATGATCAAAATAAAACGTGGAAATTTCTCAAGCATGGTCACCACAACATGCAACAACCTCTCCCTTAATCAAGGCATACAAACTCTAAGGTACTTTTATTAAAAAAAAAAACATCCTCCTCTTTAGTCTAAGCATATAAAAAATTTAACATGCTCCTCTTTAGTCCAAGCATATAAAAAATTTTCTCCCCTATCTAAATCAACAAAATAGCCAAACAACAATTAATACACCAGCAACATAATATTATTCATACAATATCATATCATCAAAATATTGGAACAAATCCACAATAATCATAGTAACATTAAGCACTTCACATATCTTCAACAAAAAATAAATAACTCATATATACTTATCAAATAATGTATCACAAACAAATAGCTCAATGCATCAATAATCATCATTAACCAATGAAAATCAACAATGTTACCACAAATAAACTTTATCTCAGGTATTTACCATTGAACTTCAAATCTCCAATTTCTTTGTGCATAGAGTTTCATGCATATGCTTTTAATTTTTGCTCTATGCTCCAGTACCCTATAATAAATCTTAAATTTTGATCTTTGGCACCCAAATCTCTTTGGGTCCATAAGGGTTAACTCCAATAGTTTTGGTTCCTTTAGGAACCCACACCGATTTGTATCCATATGAATAATGTCATTTTTTTACCACAAGCATAGTATGTTACAAATGAACCACTTGAAGAGGATGAGGATACATCAATAAATCTATTCCCAAATTTTCTTTCATTCATTAAAGGATTAAAATCAATTCTCACTTTGTCATATACTCCCTTTTGAGCACCAAATAATAAATCAAGTTTTTCTTTACTTTTGACAAATTTAAATAAAATTGACTAAGATCAAATTTATCCTTTTTCAATTCATTTATTTCTTGTCTCAAGGATAAGCTAACATCCAAATTCTCCTTCTTCAAGTCATTTATTTCTTTTGTTAGAGAGACATTTAAAACTTTCAATTTATCAACCTTTTTAGCAAGTCTTTTTGAATTTTTAAAAAGCTCATAAAAAGTATCTAATAATTCTTTATACGAGCAACTAGATGAGCATGATGAGGATGATAATGATGTGTTACTAGAATAAGTACTTATTACCTCATCTTTCTCTTTTTTCATGAGATATAAGTTGTCTACATCACTTGATGTTGAAGCACTTTTACTTTGACTTGAAGATAAATCGCTATCACTCAATGCCGTTACCATGGATCTATTATTCTTCTTATTGCATCTTTTTTTTCTTTTTTTTCCCTTTTCTTGTCACCAACGCAATTTTGATTCTCATTCACTTTTCCATTGTTTGCTTTCTCTTTTCCATCCACTAAAGTAATTCTTTCCCAAATTTCATTAGCGAACTTGCAATATAAAAAACTCTTAAGTGTTTCATTGCTCATAGAGGAATAAAGAATATGCATTGCTCTTGTATTTAGAATACATGATCTCATATCAAAACTTTTTAACCCCTTTTCAACTATTTTCCAAAGCTCAAAATCGTTTGCTTGAATAAAAATTTTCATTCTTTCTTTCCACAAGTTCAAATTTTCAAAACACAAAGGAAGTATATAGATAAAACTTATGTTATCACATAAGGTTGCCATAAATCTTTAGATTTTAAAATCATAAAGTTTCCAAAACAAAAATCACCAAGCTCTTATATTAATTGTTGGCCCAAGTAAAACCAAGAGGGGGTGAATTGGTTACTTTAAAGAAACTTTAGAAATTTAAATTTTACAACCAAATTCACTCAATCAAAGATCAAGAATAAACCAAGCAAGTATAAAGGAAATATAAAGCAAAATATAAAGAGGGATTAGAAAAGGGTGCACAGTGATGGAGTCTACGTTATCTCCTAAAGTTTGCTCACTTGAGAGTTCCTCCACTATCTCTTGATCAAGATTATAATGGTGTTTTATTCAAGGTTCACACCCAACCAAACACTAGTTTTCTCCAAAGCTAACTAGAAACCATTCCTTAGTTTTCTTCAATAATCACTAGGTACCACTCCCTCACACAAGAGATTCTGAGGTTTGAAATGTTTACAAGTTCACAAGTTCACTCAATAGCACTCTTGCTAGATATACAAGTGAAAACATAAATCTTGACTATTTTCTCAAATGATGAACACCTTAATGAGCATTTGGTGATGAATCTCTAATCTTATGGCTAAGGGTTTTCTCCAAGGTTTTTCTCCATGTATTTATACTCCTTTGGGGGCTAAAAATACATTAAAGAGCTATTCAGAACGTCAGAAAAGTCTCTAAGAATGCAGGTAATTGTTGCTGTTAAATTTAATAGGAAATAGCTTTTGTTGCCCAGTTTTACCCAGGTGAAAAAATTTCACTCGGTTGAAATTTCTGTCTTGTATCATCACCCAAGGTTTCAACTCCAATGACTAGATTGCTCTTTAATAACATGTTAGCACTTGGTCCACGTTGCTGGCTAAGTTGGCATGGTTTTAAAAATAATTTTCAAATATTTTTTTCAACCGGGGATTCATGTGTAAGTCTGGACTGAAGCTTTCACCGAGTAGTTTTTCAAGTCCGAGTCATTCTTAGTTCGGTAGAAAAACACTCAAGCGAAATTTTTTCAAGAAAAAAATTTCACTTGAAAAAATTTCACTTGAGTGTTTTTCTATTCCAGAACTAAGAACGATTCGGACTCAAAAAACTACTCCAATTTCACTCGGTTGAAAGTTTTCACCCCGTTAAAACAATACCTCTAGGATTTTTCAATCTCCAAAACTTCTAGATTTCAATATTAATTTCTTCCAATGAATTTCTTCTTTCACAAACAACATTTGGAACACTTCAAGCACCTTGAGAAGCACTTCAAACAACTTGAGAAACACTTCAAACTACTTGAGAAACAATGAACATCATCTAAAAAACATGTAAATTTGTCTAATTACCTTGTACACTAAAATAAACATATTAGTCCTTCGTAAATGTTTTGTTATAATCAAAATTCTAAATTAATTGATTGGAACAAATTCAACAAATTCTAACATACTTTCCACTAAACATAAGAGTTAACAATATCCTAAACTTCAATGCTCTATACTAATAGAAAAACAGGAGACTTAAAGGAAAACAAAGTTGAACAAATGCATGGATTTCTTTATCTTGGTGTTAAACTCTTCAAAACACCGGTTATTTTGGTCAAATAACTGAAAAACCAAATTTAAATACAGTTTCAGTTACTTTGGTTTTAGGAGAAAATTCGGATATTTGGTTACTAGCTTTTACAGCCGTATTATTTCAGTTATTTGGTTTCGATTTTAACCAAAATAACCTAGTGATCAGCCATACACGTAACCCCATTTAAAAAGTACAAAAATTATAATATGCCTTGAACAAAAATTAAAAACAAAGCTTTTGAAAAAAAGTAATAGACCGAATCATGAGAGGAGATTTGGACCAATTTATATGTTAGAAGTTCCATCCCCATGGCTTTGAGCCAATGGCTAAAGCAATGGGGACATTATGAAGAGGTTTAGGGTTCAAACCTGACCTCTTCATTTTTTACTTCAATAATGTCATATAAAGCTAGTTTGGTTGCACTATAAGTTTGAAAAAGCTATCATTCTGCTTCCCTTGCCAAGAATACTAAGGCCCCTTCCCTTTTATATTTGTAAGTATGTTTTTTAATACATAATAATAATAATAATAATAATTTTTAACTGGGCCTTCCGCATTAACATTTAATATTTAACTATGTTAAGATTTATAAATTTGTTTAGAAATAATAAAAATAAACTAAAAATTAAATTTGATCTGTATTATTTTCAATAAACGTATTTTCTATGGTTTGGCCAACCAAATGTGAAATATTAAATTATTTAAGTCTATATAAGCCCATATTGTCTTAAAGATAAAATAAATAGGCATATTTTTCAAATAATATAATAATAAATTAAAAATAAAATTTACTTTTTCTTGTTTTTAATATTATTCAGGCCCGTATAGTTGAAAAAAATAAAATACTAACTTAAAGTAAAACTTAACGAAAATGAGAAAAGGTATTGGGCCGGGTTTGTTTGAAATAAAAAGTGTAGTGGGGCGGCCTTGTTGTTGGGTTTCAGCCAAAATGGCCCAAACAAATAAAATTCCACAAAATATAAAATTCAAATAGAATTTGGGCCATTATAGGTAAGGGCAGAAAAATTTGACTTAACCCGAAAACCTAGACAGACTCATTAAAACAAAAATCCGACCTGACCTAATTTGACCAGAAAAGTCAATGACCCGAATTCGGTTGTACCTAACCCAATTTAAACCTGAACATGATTAAAGTGAAACCTGAAAAAACCCAAAACCCAAATGACCCAAACCCAAAATACCCGAACCCAAATTGGCCCGAACCCGAAATGACCTAAAACCGAGATTGACCTGACCCAAACCTGAAAATACTCGAGTCTAAACCTGATAAGACCCGGTTTCTAGGATTTGTTAAATTAACCAATAACTTTGTGAAATCATCATATTTTACCTTAAAAAATTACCAGATTTACCTCCAACTTTCTAGAGTTCACAAGTTTGCCCACAAATTTTCAATTTTGCCTAGAACTGTCTAAAAATCTTCAATTTACACCCAAACTTTTTCATTTCTCTTACATTGACCTCAAACAACCTCTAGGGCTCCAAATTAGTACCTAAATTAAATTAATTCTTATTTTTACCCTGAATAATGATTCTAAATTCCTAAAAAATTATAACTCAAAGTGACACATAATTTAAATGCATCTAATCCTACCAACTTCTTAAGTTCTAAAATGACCGAGTTTATTGCTTCATGAATAGAATTTGCAAAGTTTTGAATTAGATGTTTTTACTAAAATAATTTTATATTAATATATTTATATCTAATTAAATTAAATTTTTTAGATTATTTTTTATGCCTAGTAATTTTTTAGTTATGAGGTATCTAAATTTTAAAATTTTCATTTTAGTCACTCATAAAAATTGCAACATGGATCTCTAAACTTTTCAAATATTTGCATCAAAAATAAAATTCTTTAATTTAAATTTTAGCAAAATCTAAATAAAATATTGAATTAATCCAACTATTCCAACTTCTGCACCAATAATTTAATTAGACTCGAATATCAACCCAAATCTAACTCGAAACCAAATAACCCAACCTGAATTTACCCGTGACTGAAATTGACCAGACCTGAATGAAACCCAAACCCAAATAAGACTGACCTAAACCCAACTTGAACCCAAAATCTATTTAACCCGACCTGAACCCGAATTGATGCTAACCTGACAAAACCCAAACCTGAATGACCTGATCCAAACTCAACCTGATCCACCTAATTGTCATCTCTAACTACAGGGAGAAATAAATAGGCATATTTAAAAAAAATGTTAAAAGAACAAAAATTGGCCACTATGCGCCCAATATTATTTTCTTTATTATTTAAAAATAATATTTATTTATTAGATAAAAATATTAAATGTGGTATAGCTACAATGGACTTAATCGAACATTTTTTTTATTCATAACTGATGTTGATTTTATATTTAAATTTATTATGATTTTTAAATTTATTTTGATATAATAATAATAACTTTAAAAAATTAAGTTGTCTTACTTTTCGTATTATTTTGACCCATATAGTCTTAAAAATAAGATAATTTTAAAAAAAAACTTAAAATTTGATAATATCTGGCCTAACTCTTATGTCAGCACTACTCTAGTCACTAAAATGTAAGGAACAGCAACATATGTAGCTAAATGAATCTATATTATCTATGTAAAGAAGAAACCCAAGCAATAGGTTGGAATCACTAATTATGGAGTTTTTTTATATTTTTTAAATTTTTTAACTCACTGTTCTCAATACTGAAATATTTTATGGGCCTTTTAACTACACTCTATTATTTAGATTTTTATTGTATTGACTTCCTCATGAATCTTTGTTAAGTTATAATTTGGTCTTCATCTTCTATTTTTACCCATTTTAAACACAATTCTACCTATTAAAATACACCAATGGATTTATAGCTAATCATTTATTCACATGACTTGTCAATTTAATGATTGATATAATTGGACTCCTTATGGGTTTTTTTTCTAGAGTTGTTGCTACCAAGTAGAATATTATGATAGTAATTAATTCTATTATAATTATTTGTTATTTTATTTAAAATTTTGGTTACCAACATTTGTTAGCCAATAAATTTGATCCACTAATTATGCCAAATTTAAACATTGAATGCGTAATTCAATTCTTTAAACTATAATTAATTACATAGTAATTAGAGAAAAATAATTAGCATAAATTAGCCTAATACTATGAGTTAGAGGAAGGAGCAAAAAACTTTCAATTCTATGTGATTCCAAAATAGTTACGCTTTGGATTTATAACTTTAAGTAATTCTAATTCTATTCACAGTTATTTCAATCCTTTTTTTTTCTCTTATTTTATTTTTTTAATTAAAAAAAACTTCTCATACTATCTAATACTTCTATCCTTTTTGCATTAGTGGTGATGGATTTATACTTTTTATTTTTTAACTTATCTAAAAAATTAAAATATTTATACAATTTCCATTTCCCTTTTAATTCAGTTTGCCTACTAACAATTAATTTAAGTAATTTTCTATTAAATGCTTAATAATATAAAAGTAAAAAATATAGACTAGCATCAATTATACATATTTATATTCCCTGTAAGTTCTATACCGTATTCTGTATTTAGTTTTGGCATAACTTAAGAAAGAAAAATGTTGAAGATCGAACTTACCTTTTAGATTTTAAATAGATCATTATTCTTTAATTGTTATATTCATTTTGTATAAAAAAAATAGCTAAATTTTATTAAACATATAAAATATAGAATTATTTTCAAACTCATACATATTATTATTATTATTATAAAAAATAATTAAGTAATTATATTTACATTTAAAATATATAAAAAAATAAACTCAAACATGGTATGGGCAAAAGAACTGGTAAGTATAACGAATGAGTACTACTGGTGGGGATGGCTAAATTTAACCTGACCTGACATACCCGAACCCAAGCCCTACCTGCCTTGATTTGACAAGAAAAGTCAATGACCTGGACCTGACTGTACCCAACACGACCTGAACCCGAACCTGATTGAAGTGAAACCTGAGAAAACCCGAACCCAAACCTAAAATGACCCAATGATTAAACCCGACAAGGCCCAATTTTAACTTAAATTAATAAAAAATATATTGTCAGTAAAGATTTTAGAAAAATTATGATTTAATTTATGTGAATAAGTTTTTTCTATTCTGTTGGTCTGTTTTACATTGTAGAGCAAACGAGTAAGAGCTATGAGAAATGATTAGTGAAATGGTAATATAGCGATAAGAATAATTAGATTTTAGAAATTATAGTACTTCTTCCGTCCCAAATTCTTTGAAATATTTGACTTTTTCAAATAGTTTGAATTACATTTATTTATATTACTCCATCTGTCTCAAATTCTTTGCACCATTCATATTTCAACAATTAATCTATAATTTTTTGTTTTCAACAATTTAATATATAAATATAAAACTTTATACATGATTTTTAAATATATATTTTTTAAATTTTTCAATAAACAATAATATAAATAAATTCAAGTCAAACTAGTTAGAAAAGTTAAATGGAGCAAAGAAAATGGGACGGAGGGATATTATTTGTTAGAAAAGAATTTAAAAAGTATATGTTTAGAAACTATATCTCATTATTTATTATTTAATATAATCATTTTTTATTTTTATACTAAAATGTTGAAAATAAAAATTTATAGATTAATTATTGAATAGTGAATGTTACAAAGAACTTGGCACAGAAGTTGTATTTTATTAAAGAAATTACATATTAATATATCTTCATAAATTTTATATTATTTTTTATATCTAGTTAAATTAAATTTTAATCAAAATTAAACAAAAAAAATTGAAGCGATTCAGCCATTTTGGCTTATGTATCAATGAACCAAGTAAATCTGACAATCAAGTTGAATTTGGTCTAAAACCCAATAACCTGACCTGATTGGATCCGAACCCAAATAAACTCAGACTGACTCAACTTGAACCTTAAATCTACTCAACTCGAAATCAACCCGAACCCAAATAATCCGACCTAAACCTGACCTAGACTCAAATACATGCTGACCTTATTAAACCTAAACCTGAATGACTTGACTCGACCCACCTAATTGTCATCCCCAACTATTGGCAATGAAAGGAAACATTTGGAGGACGGTCAGCAAGCTTTTTACAGACTTTTGGGACTTTACCATAGCTAACCTTTCCCCATATAAAATTCCTTCCACACGCTAAATTTCCATTCTCCTTTCTGAAAAACACACTCAGTACCACCTCTTGTTTCTCTGCCATGGTTTCATTACAAAACGGCCAGCGTGATGGCTATTTGCAGTGTCTCCGATGGCCAGGGAACAATGACCGCTCCAACTTTCTCTCGTGTTCTCTTTCTTGTTTGATTTGTTTTTGTTTCTATTAGATCTCCACGGACCTCGCTCGATCGATCTTTTCTTCAATTGGTTTCTGTTGTTTTTATTAGTTTGTGTTTGTTTCATTTCAATTAGATTTGCAAACTTTTTTGAATAGTTCCATGTTTCTTATCTGTTAATCTTTTTTGTTTTTGTTTTGGATTAGTTTGTTTTCTTTTTTTTTTTTGTCTATTGGATGTGGAATAAAAAAGTAAAAAAAATATTTTTATTTTATTAAATGCAATTAATAGGGAATTAAAAAGTGAAAAGAAAATTAACAAAAGTACTTGACAAAGAAATGATTCACAAAAGTATGTTTACACTTACCAAATCTATTGCTAAAACGATCTTCATTAAATTTCCTTTCGCTTTAAAATTTTTTTAATTTACATAATCCTTATATTTGGTTGGCCACATAGTTGCTTCCATTTTTGCCCTTAACTATTGTTTCACTTTTAATTTTTGTAACAGTTTACTTAAATTTTAAAAAGTCACACTTTCTTCATTCTCAGTCTTCCCCCTGCTTTCAAAATTTTTTTGTATAATTTGGAACATAATTCATCGGCTTTGTGATTGATTGATAGAGACTGTCTGTTCAAGGTTTAATTAGGTGTTTATTTGTTAATATTGTAAAAATTGATTAGTTTAGATAATAATATTATTGATCTAATAAAGCATACAGACTATTTGAATTAAAATTATAAAGTGATCATCTTTGAAGATGATATTAATTTTGTATGAGTATCTTACACCTAATTCGTTTTAACTTAAACCAATTTAATCTAAAATGACTTATTTTTATTTTTAAATCTTTTTCACCTAGAACCAATTTTATTTGAAACCCAATATTATATAGGTGTAATAATCCATTTGAATTTTTTTTATCATGTTATTAAATTTCTATGAAATTTTCTTTTCTAATGTTTAAAAAATAAAAATTCGTAAAAAATTAATAGTATTATAAAAATTTTACAATCAATGGATTATTTCACCTAAAAAATATTGACTTTAAAATAAAATTGGTTTCAAGTAAAAAAGATGTAAACATTAAAATAAGTTATTTTGAATTAAGTTGGCTTAAGTTAAAATGAATTTGCTAATTATCAAATTTAAAGATACCACAACTCAACAATTTTTGAAATTGATGATTATCATCTTATTATCCGAGAAGAGATAAAATTTATTTATTTTTTATCTTTTATGATATTATCAGGTAATTCTCAATCTTTTTTAGATATAAATCTATCTTTTAACTATTAATTTGAATTTTGGTTAAGACGATAATGGTGAGTTCAACTGTTACTTGTCATTACATTGTTACTTCATAGTGCATGGGGTATACTTAATAGATCATGTGAAAATCCATAAAGGTAGGTGAAAAATGTGAAGTTAGCATTTAAAGGCTGCAGTTTTTATTCATGTTTGCTCTTCCGTCAAACTTGAGTAATACTTACACATACGTATTCAATTCCTCCAGCTAGTTATTTGACACATAGTGAATTTGGCCTCTCATAAGGTTTCTTGCTAAACGAGTCAAATGTTCAAACCTTGACACATTGGATGACTTTGATCTACCACATAATCAAGTATATTAACACATAATAGTTATATTTTCATTGATTTTCTTAGAGAATAATTGAGACTAAAAGTAATATTTTGCAATTAAGAGGATAATTGAGGGAAAATCCATTACTTTACTGTAGTCAACCCCTCTCCATATAAAATCCCCCCCACACGCTAACTTTCCATTCTCCTATCCAAAAAACGAGCTTGGTAACACCCCTCGTTTCTCTAGCAGGGATTCATTACAAAGCAACCAGCATGATGGCCTTTGTGGCTTCTCTAGTGGCCAAGGAACAACAACCTCTCCCGCATTCTCTTCTGTTCACTTTCTTGTTTGATATGTTTTTGTTTTTGTTAGATCTCCATAGACCTCGCTCGATCAGTCTTTTCTTCAATTGCTTTCTATCTTTTTGGATTAGTTTGTGTTTGTTTTGTTTCAATTAGATTTGCACATTTTTTGAATGGTTCCTCATTTCTTATCGGTTAATTTTTTATGTTTTTGTTTTGGATTAGTTTTTTTTCTTTTCTTTTTCTATCGGATGTGGAATAAAAAAAAATAAAAAACATATTGTTATTTTTATTAAATGCAATTAATAGAGAATAAAAAATTGAAAAAAAATTAAAAAAATACTTGACAAAGAAATGATTAACAAAATCATGTGTACGATTACCAAATCTATTTATAAAGCAATCTTCATTAAATTTCCTTTCGCCTTCAAAATGTTTTAATTTAAGTAATCCTTATACTTAGGTGGCTGCCTAGTTGCTTCCATATTCGCTCTCAACTATTATTTCTATTCTAATTTTGGTAACATTTTATTTAAATTTTAAATAGTCAAACTTTCTTCACTCTAACTCTCTGCCTTACTTCCAGAATTTTTTTGTATAACTTAGAGCAGAATCCATCGCCTTTATGATTGATTGATTAGAGACTGTATGCTCAAGGTTTAATTAGGTGTTTATTTTTTAACATTGTAAAAATTGATTAGTTTAGATAATAACATTATCGATCTAATAAAGCATACAGACTATTTGAATTACAATTACAAAATGATCATCTTAGAAGATGATATTAATTTTGTGTGAATATCTTAATTATCAAATTTGAAGATGCCACAGCTCATCACTTTTTGAAATTGACGCTAATCATCTTATAATTCTAGAGGACATAAAATTTATTTATTTATTTTTATCATTTATGATAATATCGAGTAATTATTCAATCTTTTTTAGATATAAATCTGTCTTTTAATTATTAATCCAAATTTTGCTTGAGACGATAATTGTATGTTTAACTATCCTTTGTCATTACATTGTTACTTCATAGGGTATGGGTTATATTTAATAAATCATGGGAAAATCCAAAAAGGCCGGTGAAATATGTGAAGTTAGCATTTAAAGGATGTGGTTTTTATATATGTTTGCTCTTCCTTCAAACTTGAGTAATACTTATAGATGCATATCCACTTCCTCTAGCTAGTTATTTGACTCATAGTTAATCTAGCCTCTCATAAGATTTGTTGCTGAATGAGTCAAAAGTTCAAACCCTGACACATTGCATGACGTTGATCTACTTCATAATTATGGATATTCCCACATAATAGTTATATTTTCTTTGATTTTCTTTGAGAATAATTGAGACTAAGAGTAATATTATGCAATTAAGAGGATAATTAAGGGAAAAGTAATTACTTTACTGTAGTTAACCCATCTCCATATAAAATCCTTCCCACATGCTAACTTTCCATTCCCCTCTCCAAAAAACAGCTCGGTATCACCTTTTGTTTATTTGCTACGGTTTCATTACAAAGTAGCTAGCGTGACGGCTGTTTGAGGTGTCTCCAGTGGCTAGGGAAGAAGGACTACTCCGAATTTCCCTCATGTTCTCTTTCTTGTTTGATCTATTTTTATTTTTGTTAGATCTTTACATACCTTGCTCGATCAATCTTTTCTTCAACTGCTTTTTGTTTTTTCAGATTATTTTTTGTTTGTTTTGTTTCAATTAGATCAGCACATTTTTTTGAACGGTTTCACATTTCTTATCTATTGATCTTTTCTGTTTTTGTTTTGGATTTGTTTGTTTTGTTTTCTTTTTCTTTCTAGTGTGGAATAAAAAAGTGAAAAACATATTGTTTTCTTTATTAAATGCAATTAATAGGGAATAAAAAAGTGAAAAGAAAATTAACAAAAGTACTTGACATTGAAATGATTAACAAATGCATTTGTACACATACCAAATCTATCTCTAAAACAATCTTTATTAAATTTCCTTTTGCCTTCAAAATGTTTTAATTTACATAACACTTATATTTAGGTGGCCGCCTAGTTGCTTCTGTTCTTGCTTTTAACTATTGTTTCTATTTTAAATTTTGTAACATTTTATTTAAATTTTAAAAATTCATGCTTTATTCACTTCACTTTTTGCCCCATTTTCAGAATTTTTTTGTATAACTTGGAGCAGAATTCATTGCCTTTGTGATTGATTGATTAGAGACTATGTGTTCAAGTTTTATTTTGGTGTTTATTTGTTAATATTATAAAAATTGATTAGTTTAGATAATAGTATTATTGATCTAACAAAGCATAGAGACTATTTGAATTATAGTTCGCAAGTGATAATCTCTGAAGATGATATTAATTTTGTGTGAATATCTTAGTTCTCAAATTAAAAGATGCCACAGTTCAATATTTTTTGAAATTGATGGTAATCATCTCATAATTCTAAAGGAGATAAAATTTATTTATTTTTTATCTTTTATGATATTATCGGATAATTGTTCAATTTTTTTTTTATATAAATCTATCTTGTAATTAGTAATTTGAATTTTGCTTAAGACAACAATTGTGAGTTTAATTGTCACTTGTCATTACATTGTCTGTTACGCCCCTAATTTTATAAACCTTAATTTTAAAAGATATCTTAAATTCCCAGAATTATAAAACATTTAATTAAAAATAATTTAAGAAATATGAGGTAAAACATTTTATTTAAATTATTTTTCAAACAATGAGAGTATTAAATGAAATCAAAGTAGTTAAGTAACAATCCCAGGAAAACTAATATGCGCATAATGTGTCAATTTAAACAAACCATATGTTTATTTAGAAATCAAATAACACAAAGTTAAAACCCAGTCCCAGCCAGTTCTACTTTCGAGGGGCTACAGCGTACCCTCACTCAGTCTGCTCCACATCTTGAATCTCGTTATATGGTTCAGTGTACTCTGTCTTCTCATAGTACTCACCTAGAAAAACATGTTAAGAGGAGGGGTGAGCACAACTTGCTCAGTAAGGGGGAAGTATCAGGGCCATCATGTGGGTCCTAATATTCCCGTAACAAACAACAACGAATAATAAACTTTAAGCTGTAGCAATTTAATTAAAGAACAATTCCATACAACATCATAACAACAAAATCAAAGTCTTACTAGCATGCTTGAACTATCATGCATATGCATAATTCTTTTTACCGATTAAATAATATCTTATTGATCGATCAATTAATCCAATACTTAAATGCCGTCGGACGAACCTAGGGTGGTGAGTGTGTACATCACCCACTCTCGGGATAACTCTTAGGCAGTGCCACTAGGGATGCCACCAAGCCAGAGCCTCCTGGGATACCTACGCCGAGGTAGAGCCTCTCATGATACCAGCCATAAGCATGGTCCCTCGCCAGCTATGGTCTGACAGTGCACAAATCATATCTCCATGCTCCGTGTCAATATCGGGTCATCACTAGGGACGGTCCGCCGCCACCCTAACATGCCTCTCGGGTTCAAATCGTCCGTTCCGAACCTCTCGTCTAAATTTACGGCTTGTTAGGTCATGTAGATATGGTTCATCACCAACCTTGCATGCCTCGTATTTTATCTTACTCTTCAAATCTTTTACTTAATGCAATCTTGTGTATGACAAACATCAATCATATGCAACAACCAATTGATGCATGACCGTAGCTCATTTTATTTTAGCTCTTTTTAGTAGAATGCCATGATTCTAGTGCATCCTATTTCTTTTATCATGTTATCTTAGTTTAGTGTTACATGATGTCATGACAATCAATGATATCTTTTAAGTGTATTTGTGATAAATGTTCATCTCATTTCTCGTGAATTCTTTCTAAATTGGTCATTTAGTATTTACGCTCCTAATCCTTTATCTATCGGCTTATAATAATTTATTACGGCCCTAACATGCCACTAACGGTTCCTTCCAATCTCATCATGTTGCTAATGAGCTTGTCGGCCCTAAACATGGTACTAGCGGTGTTTGTCTCGCCGGCCCTAAACATGCTACTAGCGGTGTTTATTTAGGCGGTCCTAACATATTTCTAATTTAATTCTTGTTATAAGCGGTCCTAGTATGATACTAGCGCCAAACATACATCATACATCACATCATTAGAACCATACAACCAACCAACCAAAATTACATCTCAAAGGAAGAGAACTAAAATAAAATAAAATAAAATAAAATAAAATTCTAGAAAAACTAATTAATTACCCTACCCATGTTGCCCACGCGTTTAAAGATTTTGTTTAGCCCAATTGTTTACTTAAAATTTATTATTCGGGTTGATGCTTATTTTGGGCCTAAGAGGGCCCACGAGAACTAACCCGCTCTTCCCCCTTACCTAGTTCGGAATAATACGGCGAAAGATGGCGATTTCCTAGGATGGTCCTACAAAATGTTAGTAAGGTAGAAAATTAGAAAAATATACTAAAAATTGGAAATTTCCTAAATGGTACTTGGAAGTATCATGTTCTTGGCATCTAAGCCGAAATTTTACCTAGTGGGCAAAAAAAAAGGTCTCGGGGTGTCTTCGGTGGCCTCGTGCCTACTCGGGATCGTGCCGGGAGCCTTCTTGATATTGATCCTAAAAATTACAGTGGCCATACACTAACTTATAAGCTCATTTAATGGCTGTAAAAATTGATCTTGGAAGGAAAAATTTTTTATTTCGGTTACCGATGTGTTTTCGGGATCTCTGACGCTCCGGGAGTCCAACGAAGCGCCAAACCTTCAAGTAAGGATTTTCTAACCCTTTATAACAACATGGACAGCAAAGATAAGATAATTTTTAGGGCTGTAAGATTTGAAATTGGCAGCCGAAAGAATTTTAAAAAGACTACGGTGGCTTACCGGGGTTTAGGAGCAAGTATGGACCCGATTGAACCGGAAACGAATGCAAAACCCAAAACTTGGATTAATGATAATCTACCAAATATTTACAGCAAAGATATAAGGCCTTTAGGTGCTGGAAAGAAGAGAAAAAAGAAAAAAAAAATTAAAAGAGGGATACAAAATAATTTAGACTTACACAAATGAATTCAGAATTGCCTGTGCGTGTAGGATCGTTTTTGTGTCCCCGACGGGGTTTCTCTTCAATCTAATGAATCTAAGAAAAATATAAAATTAAAATAATGTTCCAATACTCTAGAATAACTAAGAATCAAAGCATGGAGGGCTGACTTACATAGGTTTGTTGGAAGGATAAGGGGAGACAGAAGATGATCGGGTGTTTGTCCGCGGCTTCGTTGTGGTTTAAGCGATGAAATACTCGCTAGCAGTTGCTCGCACTCATGAACGGAATAGAACAATATTGTCTAGGCTAGAAAGAAAAGAAAAATTGATGGCAAATTTTGAAGGTGGCGGCCGAAATTCTCTTTTCCTTAGAAAATGTTGCTTTACGGCTTATTGGGTGATAAAAGACCAAGATTCTAGTTTGCCTAGGATTTTTAATTGCTGGAGGCGCACCAGCCTTTTTGACCTAGGAGAGATACGGGAAAAGAATATTAAATTAAAAGAAAGAGTTATAGTTATATTAGGATAATGATAAGGTTTTTAAAATAAGGAAAATATAGATAAGTAGGTAAATTAAATTAAATTGTTTTTTTTAAACAAAAAAAATTTCAAGGAGGCATGCGGCTGAAACTTTTTAGAAAAAAAAATAGGGTTAGTTGGGAAATTATTATATACAACAAAAGCACGAACCTAGTTTAAACCCTACACGCGCGTAGGCTAAATTTTTGGAAATCTAAGCAAACGGATTCAGAATTGAGTGAAACAAATTTCTCTTGACTCATTTTTGCGAGAAGGATCCAATGGTGTTCCTAGATTTTTCATCCGATGCTCAGTTGGAAATGACAAAAATGCCCATAGCCTAAAGAAAATAACTTTAAGCTTCCAGTTTGGAATTATGACTTAATAAGTACTAAAGGAATTATCTAAGGATTAAGATTCTTAATTTTATATTGACTTTATAAATTTGTAGGTAAAAATTACAAAAATACCCTTGAGGACAAAATGTTAATTAATTTATTTTTAGTTTTTATTTTTATTTTTATTTTATTTTATTTAGGGCAATTGGTAATTTTCTTTTCCTTAATTTCTAGGGTTGTTACATTGTCACTTCATAGGGTTTGGGGTATATTTAATAGATCATGTGAAAATCAAGAAAGGCAGGTGGAAAATGTGATGTTAGCACTTAAAGGTTGTGGTTTTTATTCTTGTTTACTCATCCTCCAAACTTGAGCAATACATATACATATATATTCAATTCCTCTAGCTAAGTTATTTGACTCATAGTGAATATGGTCTCTTGTAAGATTTGTTGCTGAATGAGTCAAACGTTCAAAGCCTGACACATTGGATGACGTTGATCTACCTCATAATTAAGTATATTCCCACATAATAGTTGTATTTTCTTTGATTTTGTTAGAGAATAATTGAGACTAAAAGTAATATTTTACAGTTAGGATGATAATTAAGGGAAAACCAATTACTTTACCATAGTTAACTCCCTTCCATATAAAATCCACTCTACACGCTAACTTTCCATTCTCCTCTCCAAAAAACACGCTTGGTACCACCCATCGTTTCTCTGCTATGTTTTCATTACAAAGCGGCTAGTGTAACGACCATTTGTGGCATCTTTGGTGGCCAGGGAACAATGATTCTCCGGTTTTTTCTCATGTTCTCTTTCTTGTTTGATTTGTTTTTGTTTCTGTTAAATCTTCATGGGCCTTGCTCGATCGGTCTTTTCTTCAACTGGTTTATACTTTTCAGATTATTTTGTGTTTGTTTTGTTTAAATTAGATCTGCACATTTTTTTAACGGTTCCACGTTTCCTATCTATTAATCTTTTTTATTTTTGTTTTGGATTAGTTTGTTTTTTTTCTTTTTCTGTCAGATGTGGAATAAAAAAGTGAAAAACATATTGTTATTTTTGTTAAATGCAATTAATAGGGAATAAATTAGTGAAAATAAAATTAAAAAAAAGTACTTGACAATAAAATGATTAACAAAAGCATGTGAAATTAAAAAAAGTACTTGACAATGAAATGATTAACAAAAGTATGTGTACACTTACCAAATCTGTTTCTAAAGTGATCTTCATTAAATTTACATTTACCTTCAAAATGTTTAATTTATGTAATCCTTATATTTGGTTGGCTAGTTGCTTCTGTTTTTGCTCTTAACTATTGTTCCTATTCTAATTTTTGTATCATTTTACTTAAATTTTATAAAGACATGCGTTCTTTGGTTTCACTCTTTGCCCACTTTTAGAATGTTTTGTATAACTTAGTGCAAAATTCATCACCTTTGTGATTGATTGATCAGAGACTGTGTGTTCAAGGTTTAATTAGGTGTTTATTTGCTAACATTGTAAAAATTGATCAGTTTAGATAATAATATTATCGATCTAATAAATCATACAGACTACTTGAATTATAATTAGACAATGACCATCTCAGAAGATGGTAATAATGTTGTGTGAATATCTTAATTATCAAATTTAAAGATGCAACAACTCAAAATTTTTTGAAATTGACGGTAATTATCTTATAATTCCGGAGGAGATAAAATTTATTTATTTTTTATCTTTTAAGATATTATTGGGTAATTTTTCAATCTTTTTTAGACATAAATCAGTCTTTTAATTATTAATTAAAATTTTGGTTGAGATGATAATTGTAAGTTTAACTGTCACTTTTCATTACGTTGTTACTTTTTTGGGTATGGGATATATTTAATAGATGATGTGAAAATCCAAAAAGGCAGATGAAAAATGTGAAGTTAAGGTTTCAAGGATGTGGTTTTTATTCTCGTTTGCTCTTCTTTCAAACTTGAGTATTACTTATACAGACATATCCAATTCCTCCAGCTAGTTATTTGACTCATAGTGAATTTGGCATCTCGTAAGATTTGGCGTCTCTAGTGGCCAGGGAACAACAACCTCTCCAGCTTTCTCTCATGCTCTCTTTCTTTTTCGATCTATTTTTGTTTCTGTTAGATATCCATGGACCTCACTCGATCAGTCTTTTCTTCAACTACTTTCTGTTGTTTTTCATACTAGTTTGTGTTTGTTTTTGTTTCAATTAGATCTGCACATTTTTTGAACGGTTCCATATTTCTTATCTGTTAATCTTTTCTGTTTTCATTTTGGATTAGTCTATTTTCTTTTCCTTTTCTATTAGATGTGGAATAAAAAAGTGAAAAACTTATTGTTATTTTTATTAAATGTAATTAATAGGGAACAACAAAGTGAAAAGGAAATTAACTAAAGTACTTGACAATGAAATGATTAACAAAAGTAATTGTACACTTACCAAATCTATTTTTAAAGTGATCTACACTAAATTCGTTTTGCCTTCAAAAGGGTTTAATTTACATAATACTTATATTTGGGTGGCCACCCAGTTACTTTCGTTTTTGTTCTTAACTATTGTTTCTATTGTAATTTTTCAAACATTTTATTTAAATTTTAAAAAGTCACAGTTTTAAAATTTTTTGTATAACTTAAAGCAGAATTTATCGACTTTATGATTGATTGATGAGAGACTGTGTGTTTAAGGTTTAATTAGTTGCTTATTTGCTAATATTGTAAAATTTGTTTAGTTTAGATAATAGTATTATTAATCTAAAAAAGCATACAGACTATTTGAATTATAATTAGAAAGTGATCATCTTTGTAGATGTTATTAATTTTGTGTAAATATCTTAATTATCAAATTTAAAGGTGTCAGAGCTCAACACTTTTTGAAATCGACGGTAATAGTCTTATAACTCTAGAGGAGATAAAATTTATTTATTTTTTATCTTTTAAGAAATTATCGGGTAGTTGTTCAATATTTTTTAGATATAAATTTGTCTTTTAATTAGTAATTCAAATTTTGGTTGAGACAATAATTGTGAGTTTAATTGTCACTTGTCATTACATTGTTACTTCATAGTGTATGGGGTATATTTAATAGATCATGTAAAAATCAAGAAAGGTAGGTGAAAAATATGAAGTTAGCGTTTAAAGGCTATGGTTTTTATTCTTGTTTGCTCTTCCTTCAAACTTGAGTAACACTTATGCATATATATCCAATTCCTTCCGGTAAGCTATTTGACTCATAGTGAATATGGCCTATTGTAAGATTTGTTACTAAATGAGTCAAATGTTCAAAGCCTGACACATTAGATGACGTTGATCTACCTCATAATTATGTATATTACCATATAATAGTTATATTTTCTTTGATTCTGTTAGAGAATAATTGAGACTAAAAGTAATATTTTGCAATTAAGAGGATAATAGAGGGAGAATACATTACTTTACTGTAGTTAACCCTTCTCCATATAAAAACCCTCCCACTCGTTAACTTTCCATTCTCCTATTTGAAAAACATGCTTGGCACCGTCTCTCGTTTCTCTGCTACGATTTCATTACATGTTGGCCGATTATGGCATCTCCAATGCCCAAGGAACAACGACATCTCCGGCTTTTTCTCATGTTAGCTATTTTGTTTGATTTTTTTTTTGTTAGATCTCCACGGACCTCACTCAATTAGTCTTTTTCTTTAACTGGTGTTGACACCCAATTTTGTACGGGCACTGACTTTTTACTTAAGTTTTAGGTTAGGAAAATTAGTTTAGGGGGCATTTTCATTTTTAGGGACTAATTGGTCATTTGTTAGGAGTTTGGTCATTTTTGTTATTTTAGGGTTTTGCATAGTTAGTTGGTCTAGTCACATTTAGGTTATAGGAGTTAATTTAGTTTTGATACTAATTTAGAGTCTTAAAGGTCTTGTAAGGTCAATTTAGGAAAAATAGGAAGTTTAGGGAAAAGCTAGAAATTTTTAGAGGATTTTAGGGAAAAATTGGAAAGTTTGAGGTAAATTTGTCAGAAATTGAGAGTTTTGGGGCAAATCTGTCGAAATCCTGAAATTCTAAAGAAATCTGAAAAATATTAGGAAGTTTTGGGCTCAATTGACAAATCCTTAAAGTTTTGGGTCAAATTGAAATTCATATAGAATTCAGGGCAATATTGGCAGCTCGAGAGTTTTTGTTGGACTTAAACTGACACTTTATCAGATTATATCCTAATCTCCTCAAATAGAATTTGGATCAAGTTAAACTCTGTTAAGCCTAGCTAATCTCACCTAGCCACTCTTAGTATAAGTAGGGGTCATTAATTGAAGAGAAAAGAGGAGAATTTTCGAAATCCTAAGCTCCCATCGAAAAAAGTAAAACTGCAGCTTCAAGCCCCTGATTTTTCTCTCACAGCTCCCCAAAACCCTAACCTTTCCCAGCCACGCCGCTGGTCATCCCTCTGTCCGCCACTCCAGTCTCCATCTGCCACCATCAGCCCTCATAGTTGGCCGCCCTTGCTCCGCCCAACGACGCACCATTTCGTCTTGACTTGTGCCGCGGTTTCCAGGCTTTCTGTCTGCTGTCCCACAACTCCCGATTCATCAACCGCCGCTGTTTCGCACGTCGTCCCCTTGGTTGGAGGGCCGCCATCGTCTTCTTTGTGATTGACGCCCTTTATCGTCCCAAGGCCCCCGCCCCATCGCTACTGGAGTCAGAGAACCGAAGAGGACCCGCTCACTCAACCCGTGACCAACCCAGTTTCATTTGAAACCGACCTAGTCAATTTTTCCTCTTCTTGGGTACAACCTCAATTTAGCCCTCCAATTTTCTATTTCGTTCATATAAACCACTAATTTTTCTTCTTGTTGTAGATCAGTCACTGACAGCAAGTTTATTTCTTTGTTTTCCTTTTGTTTCTTTCTTTCTTTGTTTGTTTAGCCATGCATTAGATTTAACCATTAAATTCGCATAAGGATGTAACTTAGGATATTTATTTATTTATTTTTTATCTCTTTGTTTCTCTTTTATTTCCTTTTAAGTTTTCTTAGAACAGTTTCATCTTATTTTTATTTTGATTTACATAATGCATCTTAAAATTTGATAACACACAAAAGAATTATTTGTTATGCTAGGTAATTCAAATTCTTAGAGATTAGAAAGAGATTAAATTAAGGCAAATTACAAGATATTTAGTAGACCTTCAAAGGTTCGTTCTTGGTGATTTGATAAAATCTCGAGACGATCATTCGTTCGAATCTGATTGGTCTGATAAGACTCATGGGCTAGAACAAGATGTTCCTTTCAAATTCTTGGTGGATTTGATAAAGTTTCGAGATTTCAAGGACGTCTAGGATTCCATATCCGGTTGATCTGATAAGATTCACGGTTTGGAATTAAAATTCATTAAAATATTTTCAACCAAAGATTAGGTTAAAAAGCAAAGATTTAAGAAAAGACAAAACTGAACCCCATGGTACCAATTTTCGATCGCTTTAATAAGGTTATTTTAGCGTAACTGACTCACGATTTTAGAATCTCTCGTAGACCATAACAGGTATCCAATCGACCTAGTAAAACTGATTAGTGGCGACTCCTAAAAAATCATGTTGCTACGACTAGTTCTTGTTTTTTTCAGAGTATTTTGTGTTTGTTTTATTTTAAATAGATTTGCCCACTTTTTGAATGGTTCCATGTTTCTTATTTGTTAATCTTTTCTATTTTTGTTTTGGATTACTTTGTTTTCTTTTTGTTTTCTGTCAAATGCGGAATAAAAAAAATGAAAAAATTATTGTTATTTTTATTAAATGCAATTAATAGGGGATAAAAAATTGGAAAAAAATAACAAAAGTACTTGACAAAGAAATGATAAACAAAAGCATGTGTACACTTACCAAATCTATTTCTAAAGCGATCTTCACTAAATTTCCTTTTGCCTTTAAAATAGTTTAATTTATGTAATCCTTATATTTGGGTGGCCGCCTAGTTGCATCCATTTTTGCCCTTAACAATTGTTTCTATTCTAATTTTTGTAAAATTTTACTTAAATTTTAAAAAGTCACACTTTCTTCACTCTTACTCTTCACCCCGCTTTAAGATTATTTTGTATAACTTAGAACAGAATTCATCTCTTTTGTGATTGATTGATCAGAGACTGTGTGTTTAAGGTTTAATTAAGTGTTTATTTGCCAATATTGCAAAAATTGATTAGTTTAGATAATAACATTATCAATATAATAAAACATACAGACTGTTAGAATTATAATTAGAAAGTAATCATTTCTAAAGATGATATTAAATTTGTGTGAATATCTTAATTATCAAATTTAAGATGCCACCACTCAACACTTTTGAAATTGATGGTAATCATCTTATAATTCTAGAGGGGATAAATTTTATTTATTTATTTTTTCTATTTTATGGTATTTTTTGGTAATTGTTCAATCTTTTTTAGATATAAATCTGTCTTTTGATTATGAATTCAAATTTTGGTTCAGACAATAATTGCTAGTTTAACTGTCACTTGTCATTACATTGTTACTTCATATGGTATGAGGTATATTTAATAGATCATGTGAAAATCCAGAAAGGTAGGTGAAAAATCTGAAGTTAGTGTTTAAAGGTTGTGGTATTTATTCTTGTTTGCTCTTCCTTCAATCCTAAGTAATTCTTATACATATGTATCCAATTCTTTTAGCTAGTTATTTGATTCATAGTGAATCTGGCCTTTTGTAAGATTTGTTGCTAAATGAGTTACATGTTCAAAGCTTGACACATTGGATGACGTTGATCTACCTCATAATTAAGAATATTCCCAAATAATAGTTATATTTTCTTTTTGAATAAATGAGAGTAAAAGTAATATTTTGCAATTAAGAGGATAATTGAGAGAAAATCCATTACTTTGCCGTAGTTAACCCCTCCCCATATAAATCCCCCCCTCCCACAAGTTAACTTTTCATTCTCCTATCCAAAAAACATCCTTTATACCACCTCTTGTTTTTTTGCCACGGTTTCATTGCAAAGCAGCCATTGAGACGACTGTTGCATTATCTCTGGTGGCTAGGGAACAATGACCTGGCTAGCTTTCTCTCGTGTTTTCTTCCTTGTTTGATCTATTTTTATTTCTGCTATATCTCCACAGAACTCGCTCGATCGGTTTCTGTTTTTTCGGATTAGTTTGTGTTTGTTTTGTTTCAATTAGATTTACACATTTTTTGAACGGTTCCACATTTCTTATCTGTTAATCTTTTCTTTTTTTGTTTTGGATTAATTTGTTTTCTTTTATTTTTTTGTCCGATGTGGAATAAAAAAGTGAAAAGCGTATTGTTGTTTTTATTAAATGCAATTAATAGGGAATAAACAAGTGAAAAGAAAATTAAAAAAAGTACTTGACAAAGAAACGATCAACAAAAGCATGTGTACAGTTACCAAATCTATTTGTAAAGCGATCTTCATTAAATTTCCTTTTGCCTTCAAATTGTTTTAATTTACGTAATCCTTAAATATGGGTGGCCGCCTGGTTGCTTCCATTTTCGATCTTAACTATTGTTTCTATTCTAATTTTTATAACATTTTACTTAAATTTTAAAAAGTCACTCTTTCTTCACTCTCACTCTTCACCCCATGCTTATAGAATTTTGTGTATAACTTAGAGTAGAATTCATCGTCTTTGTGATTGATTGATCAGAGACTATGAGTTCAAGGTTTAATTAGGTGTTTATTTGTTAATATTGTAAAAATTTGATTAGTTTAGATAATAATATTATCCATCTAATAAAGCATATGGACTATTTGAATTACAATTAGAATGTGATCATATCAGATGATGATATTAATTTTGTGTGAATATTTAGTTATCAAATTTAAAGATGTCACAAATCAACACTTTTTGAAATTGACGGTAATCATCCTATAATTCTGGAGGAGATAAAATTTATTTATTTATTTACTTATCTTTTATGATATTATCGGGTACTTGTTCAATTTTTTTTAGATATAAATATGCCTTTTAATTATTTATTCAAATTTTTGTTGAGACAATAATTGTGAGTTTAACTGTCACTTGTCATTATGTTGTTACTTTATAGGGTATGGGGTATATTTAATAGATCATGTGAAAATCCAGAAAGATAGGTGAAAAATGTGAAGTTAGCGTTTAAAGGCTGTGGTTTTTATTCTTGTTTGCTCTTCCATCAAACTTAAGTAATACTTATATATATATATAACTCCAGTTAGTTATTTGACTTATAATGAATTTGGCGTCTCATAAGATTTGTTGCTAAATGAGTTTAATGTTCAAAGCCTGACACATTGGATGATGTTGATCTACCTCGTAATTAAGTATATTCCCACATAATAGTTATATTTTCTTTGGTTTTCTTAGAGAATGATTTAGAGTAAAAGTAAATTTTTGCAATTAAGAGGATAATTAAGGGAAAATCCATTAATTTACTATTGTTAAACCCTCTCCATATAAAATCATTTCCACACACTAACTTTCCATTCTCCTCTCCAAAAAATAAGCTTAATACCACCTCTCATTTCTCTACCACGGTTTCATTACAAAGTGGCTAGTGTGACAGTTGTTTGCAGTGTCTGCGGTGGCCAGGGAACAATGACCTCTTTGGCTTTCTTTTGTGTTCTCTTTCTTGTTTGATCTGTTTTTGTTTCAGTTAGTTCTTCGTGGACATCGCTCGATCAGTCTTTTCTTCAATTGGTTTATGTTTTATTGGGATTAGTTTGTGTTTGTTTTGTTTCAATTAGATTTGCACATTTTTTTAATGGTTCCACATTTCTTTTTTGTTAATCGGTCTATTTTTATTTTGAATTAGTTTTTTTTTCTTTTTCTGTCGGATGTGGAATAAAAAGTTGAAAAACATATTATTATTTTTATTAAATGAATTAATAGGGAATAAAAAAGTGAAAAGAGAATTAACAAAAGTACTTGACAAAGAAATGATTAACAAAAGGATGTGTTCACTTGCCAAATCTATTTCTAAAACGATCTTCATTAAATTTCCTTTCATCTTCAAAATGTTTTAATTTACGTAATCCTTATATTTGGGTGGTCGCCTAGTTGCTTTTGTTTTCGCTCTTAACTATTGTTTCTATTCTAATTTTTGCAACATTTTACTAAAATTTTAAAATGTCATGCTTTCTTCGCTCTCATTTTTCCCCTGCTTTTAGAATTTTTTGTATAAGTTAGAGCAGAATTCATCGCCTTTGTGATTGATTAATCAGAGACTGTGTGTTCAATGTTTTGTTAGGTGTTTATTTGTTAATATTGTAACAATTGATTAGTTTAGATAATGAAATTATCGATCTAATAAAGCATACAGACTATTTCAATTATAATTAGAAAGTGATCATCTCTGAAGATGATATTAATTTTGTGGGAATATCTTAATTATCAAATTTAAAGATGCTACAGCTCAACACTTTTTTGAAATTGATGGTAATCATCTTGTAATTTTAGAGGAGATAAACTTTATTTATTTATTTATTTATCTTTTATGATGTTAACGGGAAATTTTTCAATCTTTTTTGGATATAAATCTGTCTTTTAATTAGTAATTCAAATTTTGGTTGAGACAATAATTGTGAGTTTAACTGTTACTTGTCATTACATTGTTATTTCATAAGGTATGGGGTACATTTAATAGATCATATGAAAATCCAGAAAGACAAGTGAAAAATGTGAAGTTAGCGTTTAAACGTTGTGGTTTTTATTCTTGTTTGCTTTTCCTTCAAACTTGAGTAATACTTATACATATACATCCAATCCCTTTGGCTAGTTATGTGACTCATAGTAAATTTGGCCTCTCATAAGATCTATTGCTAAATGAGTCAACTATTCAAAACCTGACACATTGGATGACTTTGATCTACCTCATAATTAAGTATATTCCCACATAATACTTATATTTTCTTTGATTTTCTTAGATAATAATTGAGACTAAAAGTAATATTTTACAATTAAGAGAATAATTGACGAAAAATCCAAAGAGAAAAGCAATTAAGATTTCCAAATCCAGCAATTCATTTCTTCAAAGGAAAAATCTGAATTATTAGGTTTGAAAATCTAGATTTTTTTTCTTTTAAATGTATTTTCCTCCAATATCTTGTTAATCACAAAATATTGCTTATAGTCTCAATTATCTTCTGAGAAAATTAAAGAAAATATAACTACCAGTGTATGTGCGAAGAATATACTTAGCTATGAGGCATTTCAACAGCATTCGACGCGACAGGCTTTGAACATTCAGACCCACTAGGAGTCAAACAACTATACTTCGATATATATATATATCTTAGATTAGAATTCATCACCTTCGTGATTAATTGATCAAAGACTGTGTTTTCAAGTTTTAATTAGGTGTTTGTTTGCTAATATTGTAAAAATTGATTAGTTTAGATAATAATATTATCGATCTAATAAAACATATCGATTATTTGAATTACAATTACAAAGTGATCCTCTTTGAAGATGATATTAATTTTGTGAGAATATCTTAATTATCAAATTTAAAGGTGCCACAACTCAACACTTTTTGAAATTGACAGTAATAATCTTATAATTCTAAAGGAGATAAAATATACATCTATTTTTATCTTTTCGGATTTTCTATCTTTTTGGATTAGTTTGTGTTTGTTTTGTTGCAATTAGATCTGTACATTTTTTGAATGGTTCCTCGTTTCTTATCTGTTAATCTTTTTTTTTTCTTCTAGATTAATTTGCTTTCTTCTCTTTTTCTATCGGATGTGGAATAAAAAAATAAAAAACATATATTTTTTTATTAAATGTAGTTAATAGAGAATAAGAAAGTAAAAAAAAAATTTTAAAAAGTACTTGACAAAGAAATGATTAGCAAAAGCATGTGTACAATTACCAAATCTATTTCTAAAGTGATCTTCATCAAATTTCCTTTTACCTTCAAAATGTTTTAATTTACATAATCCTTATACTCGGGTGGCTGCCTAGTTGCTTCCATTTTCACTCTTAATTGTTGTTCCTATTCTAATTTTTGGAACGTTTTACTTAAATTTTAAAAAGTCACGCTTCCATTGCTCTAACTCTTCTACATGCTTTCAATTTTTTTTTTATAACTTAGAGCAAAATTCATTGCCTTTGTGATTGATTGATCAGAGACTGTGTGTTCAAGGTTTAATTAGGTGTTTACTTCTTAATATTGTAAAAATTGATTAATTTAGATAATAATAATATAGAGCTTATAAAGCATACAGGCTATTTGAATTACAATTAAAAAACAATCATCTCAGAAGATGATATTAATTTTGTGTGAATATCATAGTTATCAAATTTAAAGATGTGACAACTCAACACTTTTTGAAATTGACGGTAATAATCTTATAGTTCTTGAGGAGATAAAATTTATTTATTTATTTTTATCTTTTATGATATTATTGGGTAATTGTTCAATATTTTTTAGATATAAAATTGTGTTTCAATTATTAATTCAAATTTTGTTTGAGCCAATGATTGTGAGTTTAACTCTCACTTGCCATTACATTGTTACTTCATAGCGTATGGGATATATTTAATTGATCATGTGATAATCCAGAAATGCAGGTGAAAAGTGTGAAGTTAGTGTTTAAAGGCTGTGGTTTTTATTCTTATTTGATCTTCCTTCAAACTTGAGTAATACTTATAGATATATATCCAATTCCTCCAGCTAGTTATTTGACTCATATTGAATCTGGCCTTTCGTAAGATTTGTTGCTAAATGAGTCAAATGTCCAAACCCTGACACATTGGATGATGTTGATCTACCTCATTATTAAGTATATTTTGAGATAATAGTTATATTTTCTTTGATTTTCATAAAGAATAAAATGAGACTAAAAGTAATATTTTACAATTAAGAGGATAATTGAGGGAAAATTCATTACTTTATTGTAGTTAACCCCCTCCACATAAAAATTGCTCCCAAATGCTAACTTTCTATTCTCCTATTTGAAAAACATGCTCGGTGCCACCTCTTGTTTCTCTGCCATGATTTCATTACAAAATGGCAAGCGTGACGGCCGTTTGTGGCGTCTCTAGTGGCCAGGGAACAACAACCTCTCTAGCTTTCTCTCATGTTCTCTTTCTTTTTCGATCTATTTTTGCTTCTGTTAGATATCCATGGACCTCACTCGATCAGTCTTTTCTTCAACTGCTTTATGTTGTTTTTCATACTAGTTTGTGTTTGTTTTTGTTTCAATTAGATCTGCACATTTTTTGAACGATTCCATATTTCTTATCTGTTAATCTTTTCTGTTTTCATTTTGGATTAGTCTATTTTCTTTTCCTTTTCTATTAGATGTGGAATAAAAAAGTGAAAAATTTATTGTTATTTTTATTAAATGCAATTAATAGGGAACAAAAAAGTGAAAAGGAAACTAACTAAAGTACTTGACAATGAAATGATTAACAAAAGTAATTGTACACTTACCAAATCTATTTCTAAAGTGATCAACACTAAATTCATTTTTTCCTTCAAATGGGTTTAATTTACATAATACTTATATTTGGGTGGCCACCCAGTTGCTTTCGTTTTTGTTCTTAACTATTGTTTCTATTCTAATTTTTCAAGCATTTTATTTAAATTTTAAAAAGTCACAGTTTCAAAAATTTTTGTATAACTTAAAGCAGAATTTATCGCCTTTATGATTGATTGATCAGAGACTGTGTGTTTAAGGTTTAATTAGTTGTTTATTTGCTAATATTGTAAAATTTGTTTAGTTTAGATAATAGTATTATCAATCTAAAAAAGCATACAGACTATTTGAATTATAATTAGAAAGTGATCATCTTTGGAGATGATATTAATTTTGTGTAAATATCTTAATTATCAAATTTAAAGGTGTCACAGCTCAACACTTTTTGAAATTGACGGTAATAATCTTATAATTCTAGTGGAGATAAAATTTATTTATTTATTTTTTATCTTTATGATATTATTGTGTAATTGTTCAATCTTTTTTAGATATAAATTTGTCTTTTAATTAGTAATTCAAATTTTGGTTGAGACAATAATTGTGAGTTTAATTGTCACTTTTCATTACATTGTTACTTCATAGCGTATGGGGTATATTTAATAGATCATGTAAAAAACAAGAATGGCAGGTGAAAAATATGAAGTTAGTGTTTAAAGGCTGTGATTTTTGTTCTTGTTTGCTCTTCCTTTAAACTTGAGTAACACTTATGCATATATATCCAATTCCTCTGGGTAAGCTATTTGACTCATAGTGAATATGGCCTATCATAAGATTTGTTACTAAATGAGTCAAATGTTTAAAGCTTGACACATTGGATGACATTGATCTACCTCATAATTATGTATATTACCATATAATAGTTATATTTTCTTTGATTCTGTTAGAGAATAATTGAGACTAAAAGTAATATTTTGCAATTAAGAGGATAATAGAGGGAGAATACATTACTTTACTGTAGTTAACCCTTCTCCATATAAAAACCCTCCCATACGTTAACTTTCCATTCTCCTATTTGAAAAACATGCTCGGTATTGTCTCTCGTTTCTCTGCTACAGTTTCATTACATGCTGGCCAATTGTGGCGTCTTCAATGGCCAGGGAACAACGACATCTCTGGCTTTCTCTCATGTTTGCTACCTTGTTTGATCTATTTTTGTTTTTGTTAGATCTCCACGGACCTCACTCAATCGGTCTTTTTCCTTAACTGGTTCTTGTTTTTTCAGATTATTTTGTGTTTGTTTTATTTTAATTAGATTTGCACACTTTTTGAACGGTTCTATGTTTCTTATCTGTTAATCTTTTTTTTTTTGGATTACTTTGTTTTCTTTTTTTTTTTTCTGTCAGATGTGGAATAAAAAAGTGAAAAACATATCGTTATTTTTATTAAATGCAATTAATAGGGGATAAAAAATTGAAAAAAAAATTAACAAAAGTACTTGACAAAGAAATGATTAACAAAAGCATGTGTGCACTTACCAAATCTATTTCTAAAGCGATCTTCATTAAATTTTCTTTTGCCTTTAAAATAGTTTAATTTACGTAATCCTTATATTTGGGTGGCCACCTAGTTGCTTCCATTTTTTCTTTTAATTATTGTTTTTATTCTAATTTTTGTGACATTTTACTTAAATTTTAAAAAGTCACACTTTCTTCACTCTTATTCTTCACCTCGCCTTAAGATTATTTTGTATAACTTAGAACAGAATTTATCTCCTTTGTGATTGATTGATTAGAGACTATGTGTTTAAGGTTTAATTAGGTGTTTATTTACTAATATTGTAAAAATTGATTAGTTTAGATAATAACATTATTGATCTAATAAAACATATAGACTATTTGAATTATAATTAGAAAGTAATCATCTCTGAAGATGATATTAAATTTGTTTGAATATCTTAATTATCAAATTTAAAGATGCCACAACTCAACACTTTTGAAATTGATGGTAATCATCTTATAATTCTAGAGGGGATAAAATTTATTTATTTTTTCTGTTTTATGATATTTTTTGGTAATTGTTCAATCTTTTTTAGATATAAATCTATCTTTTGATTATGAATTCAAATTTTGGTTCAGACAATAATTGTGAGTTTAACTGTCACTTGTCATTACATTGTTACTTCATATGGTATGAGGTATATTTAATAGATCATGTGAAAATCCAAAAAGTTAGGTGAAAAATCTGAAGTTAGTGTTTAAAGGTTGTGGTATTTATTCTTGTTTGCTCTTCCTTCAATCCTAAGTAATTCTTATACATATGTATCCAATTCTTCTAGCTAGTTATTTGATTCATAGTGAATCTGGCCTTTCATAAGATTTGTTGTTAAATGAGTTACATGTTCAAAGCTTGACACATTGGATGACGTTGATCTACCTCATAATTAAGAATATTCCCAAATAATAGTTATATTTTCTTTGATTTTCTTTGAGAATAACTGAGAGTAAAAGTAATATTTTGCAATTAAGAGGATAATTGAGAGAAAATCCATTACTTTGCCATAATTAACCCCTCTCCATATAAATCCCCCCCATAAGCTAACTTTTCATTCTCCTCTCCAAAAAACATGATTTGTACCACCTCTTGTTTTTTTGCCACGGTTTCATTGCAAAGCAGCCAGCGAGATGACTGTTGCATTGTCTCTGGTGGCTAGGGAACAATGACCTGGCTAGCTTTCTCTCGTGTTTTCTTTCTTGTTTGATCTGTTTTTGTTTCTGTTATATCTCCATAGAACTCGCTCGATTGGTCTTTTCTACAATTGGTTTCAGTTTTTTCGGATTAGTTTGTGTTTGTTTTGATTCAATTAAATGTACACATTTTTTGAACGGTTCCACATTTCTTATCTGTTAATCTTTTCTTTTTTTGTTTTGGATTAATTTGTTTTTTTTTTCTATCTGATGTGGAATAAAAAAGTGAAAATCATATTGTTGTTTTTATTGAATGCAATTAATAGGGAATAAAAAGTGAAAAGAAAATTAAAAAAAGTACTTGACAAAGAAATGATCAACAAAAGCATGTGTACAGTTACCAAATCTATTTGTAAAGCGATCTTCATTAAATTTCATTTTGCCTTCAAATTGTTTTAATTTATGTAATCCTTAAATATGGGTGGCCACCTGGTTGCTTCCATTTTTGCTCTTAACTATTGTTTCTATTCTAATTTTTATAACATTTTACTTAAATTTTAAAAATTCACGCTTTTTTTGCTTTCATTCTTCACCCCTGCTTGCAGAATTTTTTGTATAACTTAGAGTAGAATTCATCGCCTTTGTGATTGATTGATCAGAGACTATGAGTTCAGGGTTTAATTAGGTGTTTATTTGTTAATATTGTAAAAATTTGATTAGTTTAGATAATAATATTATCCATCTAATAAAGCATATGGACTATTTGAATTACAATTAGAATGTGATCATATTAGAAGATGTCACAAATCAACACTTTTTGAAATTGACGGTAATCATCTTATAATTCTAGAGGAGATAAAATTTATTTATTTATCTTTTATGATATTATCGGGGACTTGTTGTGACGGCTCTCCTAGTTGATTAATCAAGTAAGTGTTTATTTTACTTTGATTAAGTGTTTATTAAATTAAGTACCTCAAGTTAGCACTTTGATAAGCAAGTAAGGTAAGCTTAATTAAGTAAGTGAGTTCCTAAGTGTGATTTGGCATAGTTAAATCAAGACCATTAGTTATTCTAGCTTTTAGAACCATCCTTGTGAGTTTTGAGAACTTGTGGCACTAAGTGTGTTTTTGGGCCATTTAAATCTTAAGTGGCTAAAGTGTCCAAGGAATCAAGTTGAGAAGCTTTAAGCATCCTTTAGAGCAAAGAAATGTAGTTTTGGGTGAGAGTTTAGTGACTCATTTGAAGATTTTGAGAGTATGAGGACTTAAGTGCAAGGGAGGGAAAAGTTGCCTTATATGCTTATAAGCTAAGTTCCTTCATCCTTAGCCATTTGTTTCTAAGTTCCAAAATTCGTAGCTCCCTCTACTCTCCCAAATTGGCAGCTCAAAGCTTCATTTCCTTGCAAGTTTTCATCAAATTAAGGGTGCCCAAGGTGTTAGAAAGAATCACCAAGCTTCTTTGCTAGTGTTCTTGCTTCATTTGACTCTTGGAAGCTAGTTTGGAACAAAATTTCGTGGGTAAGCTTCTTGGCATCATTTGGATTGATTCTAGGTTGTTTCTAGAGCTAGAAATGGTCTTAGTTTGATTGGGTTGGATGCCAAATTGCATTGGTTTTAGGTGTGGAACTCAAGGAAGCTTAATTGAGCTAAGGAGGCTATGTTTCAATGCTTGCTTTTGTGGCTGAATTGAGGTAAGGGTTCAAGTAATTAAGCTCAAATAATGCATGGTTTGGTAGTTTTGTGTGTGGGAATGAGTTAGGAACAAGACCCAAATCATTTGGATTAGAAATGAGAGAGTTTGAGTAGTTTAAGTGCAAGAACGCAGCTGTCGCGCAACGCAGAAAACGGCGTTGGCGCCGCAGCGCCAGAAGTAAGTGTACTGGCGCCGCAACGCCCCGCAGAAAACGGCGTTGGCACCGCAGCGCCGGAAGTAAGTGACTGGCGCCGCGGCGCCAGGGGGTGATTTTTCACTTAGGAAGTTTTGTTCGCCGGCGCTGCGCTTTTGCTCTTTGGCGCCGCAGCGCCAGAGGTGACCTTAAGGAATTTTGGGCCATTTTTCCGGCCATCTTAAGAGCAACTTAGACTCTCGGTTTCTATTCCTAGGCTATTCTAAGACGTTCCATAGCCTCGGTTGGGTCTAGAATTCATTCCTAGAGCGGGAATTGTGCATTATTTAAGAGGTAGTCAAGTTGTGTGGTTAAGAACAAAAGTGTGACTTGGTGGCTAAGTTATTCATAGTGCTTAAGCTTTTAGATGAGCATTAAGGGGATTTAAGTGGGTTTTTAGACTCTTTATTGGCCGTATAGAGCGTCATTTACATATGGTCAATGAAGAGAAAAACCTAAGTCGATCCCAACCGAACCATTTGGTTTGGTAAGCAAGCCACTAGTAGTGTTATGAGTTAAACCTTGAGGGTTTGGCTAGTTAAACCACATAGGAAGACTACCCTGTACAATAAGTTAAGGGTAAAGGCGGGTAAGTTTGAGATAGGTGACGACCTACTCTAGAACCCGTAAGTGGGACTTAAGTGAGGTAAAGTATCCGGGATACGAGGGCCAGTATCTCAAGTACCTCCGCCGTTTGAGCTCACGGCAAAGTTTTAAGGCACCTAGAGTGCAGAAAGTCCCAAGTGCATATATTGTGTGCATTTCATACCATACATCCATACATTGCATATCTTATATTTTGTTGATTGTTTGAGTTGTTTGTTGATTGAATTGCTTGTTTGGTTGCTTGGTTGCCAGATTGCATAGTTGCTGCATTTTTCCTTGTAGGTATACAAGGGATCCTTACTGAGTACTTTCAAGTACTCATTCCCTTAAGTTTTATTGTGCAGGTTCTAACTCCAGGCCTAATCACTAAGTGATAGCCGAGGCCTAAGTTTTCTATTTTGCAGATATTTCTCTTGAGAATCCTAGTGATTCTAAGTTACTTGTGATATAAGTCATGTACTAACCAAGTTGTGCCTTTACAGTGTAGAGGCTAAGAGTACACAAGAACAAGATCTAGTGAAGGGTTTACACTTGGAGCTTGGTATAGCTCAAGGTGGGACTCAAGTAGTTGATCTTAGTTAGTAGTTTTTGTCTTTTGTACATAGTACTTTGTGTACTAAGTAAGTTGCCTCTAATAGGATACATTGTGATGTAAATCCATCTTGTTACTTTTGGGTGCATGCTAGAGGTGTATTTTCAAGGTCTTGGCACGTTTTATATATGTTTTAGTGAAATGCTCGAGCAATGTTTTTAATCCACGACTTATAAAATTCGTTTGCATTGCCAGGACAGAAGCATGCATAACTTAAACCAAGTAGGCTAAGAAACTAGTTGCATATAAATTGTTTAATTTATATTGACAAGTAATAGTTAGCCAATAGTAACTAGTGGGATTCATAAATCCCTAAGGCCTACAAGGTTATGGGGCACTGGGGCCCCGTTCCGCGACACTTGTTCAATTTTTTTTAGATATAAGTGTCTTTTAATTATTAATTCAAATTTTTGTTGAGACAGTAACTGTGAGTTTAACTGTCACTTGTTATTACGTTGTTACTTTATAGGGTATGGGGTATATTTAATAGATCATGTGAAAATCTAGAAAGGTAGGTGAAAAATGTGAAGTTAGCGTTTAAAGGCTGTGATTTTTATTCTTGTTTGTTCTTCCATCAAACTTGAGTAATACTTATATATATATATATATACACACACACACACACCTCCAGTTAGTTATTTGACTTATAATGAATCTGGCGTCTCATAAGATTTGTTGCTAAATGAGTTTAATGTTCAAAGCCTGACACATTGGATGACGTTGATATACCTTGTAATTAAGTATATTCCCACATAATAGTTATATTTTATTTGGTTTTCCTAGAGAATAATTGGGACTAAAAGTAAAATTTTGCAATTAAGAGGATAATTAAGGGAAAATCCATTAATTAACTATTGTTAAACCCTCTCCATATAAAATCCTTCTCACACACTAACTTTCCATTCTCCTCTCCAAAAAACATGCTTGGTACCACCTCTCATTTCTCTACCATGGTTTCATTACAAAGTGGCCAGCATGACGGTTGTTTGCAGTGTCTCCGGTGGCCAGGGAACAATGACCTCTTTGGCTTTCTTTTGTGTTCTCTTTCTTGTTTGATATGTTTTTGTTTCAGTTGCTTGATCAGTCTTTTCTTCAACTGGTTTCTATTTTTTTTGGATTAGTTTGTGTTTGTTTTGTTTCAATTAGATTTGCACATTTTTTGAACGGTTCCACATTTCTTATTTGTTAATTGTTTCTATTTTTCTTTTGAATTAGTTTTTTTTCTTTTTCTGTCGGATGTGGAATAAAAAGGTTAAAAACATATTGTTATTTTTATTAAATGAATTAACAGGGAGTAAAAAAGTGAAAAGAGAATTAACAAAAGTACTTGACAAAGAAATGATTAACAAAAGCATGTGTACACTTACAAAATCTATTTCTAAAATGATCTTCATTAAATTTCCTTTCATCTTCAAAATGTTTTAATTTACGTAATCCTTATATTTGGGTGGTTGCCTAGTTGCTTTCGTTTTCGCTCTTAACTATTGTTTCTATTCTAATTTTTGTAACATTTTAATTAAATTTTAAAATGTCTTGCTTTCTTCGCTCTCACTTTTCCCCTGCTTTTAGAATTTTTAGTATAACTTAGAGCAGAATTCATCGCATTTGTGATTGATTAATTAGAGACTGTGTGTTCAGTGTTTTATTAGGTGTTTATTTGTTAATATTGTAAAAATTGATTAGTTTAGATAATAATATTATCGATCTAATAAAGCATACAGACTATTTCAATTATAATTAGAAAGTGATCATCTCTGAAGATGATATTAATTTTGTGGGAATATTTTAATTATCAAATTTAAAGATGCCACAGCTCAACACTTATTGAAATTGATGGTAATCATCTTGTAATTCTAGAGGAGATAAAATTTATTTATTTATTTATCTTTTATGATATTAATGGGTAATTGTTCAATCTTTTTTAGATATAAATCTGTCTTTTAATTAGTAATTCAAATTTTGGTTGAGGCAATAATTGTGAGTTTAACTGTTACTTGTCATTACATTGTTACTTCATAAGGTATGGGGTACATTTAATAGATCATATGAAAATCCAAAAAGGCAGGTGAAAAATGTGAAGTTAGCGTTTAAACGCTGTGGTTTTTATTCTTGTTTGCTTTTCCTTCAAACTTGAGTAATACTTATACATAGACATCCAATTCCTTTGGCCAGTTATTTGACTCATAGTAAATCTGGCTTCTCATAAGATCTGTTGCTAAATGAGTCAACTATTCAAAACCTGACACATTGGATGACTTTGATCTACCTCATAATTAAGTATATTCCCACATAATACTTATATTTTTTTTATTTTCTTAGATAATAATTGAGACTAAAAGTAACATTTTGCAATTAAGAGAATAATTGACGGAAAATCCATTTAAAAGAGAAAAGCAGTTAAGATTTTCAAATCCAGCAATTCATATCTTCAAAGGCAAACTCTGAATTATTAGGTTTGAAAATCTAGATTTTTTTTCTTTTAAATGTATTTTTCTCCAATATCTTGTTAATCACAAAATATTGCTTATAGTCTCAATTATCTTCTGAGAAAATTAAAGAAAATATAACTACCAGTGTATGTGCGAAGAATATACTTAGCTATGAGGCATTTCAACCGCATTCGACGCGCCAGGCTTTGAACATTCAGACCCACTAGGAGTCAAACAACTATACCTCGATATATATATATATATATATATATATATATATATATATATATATATCAGTCAGGTTTGAAGGAAGAGCAAGCAAACATAGAAAGCATGGCTTTCAGATGTAAGCTTCACATCTTTCACTTGCTTGGTTTCAAAAGTTTGCGTTTTCTGCGTTTTTTTTGGTTCCTCGGCCAAGAAATGTTGTTGTTCCTGGTGTTTCATTTCGGATGGTATCTTTCAGTTTCCGTTTCTTGTTAATTTGGATTCTCAAATTGTACCAGTTTTCAGTTTTTAATTGCCATTGCTCTAAAAATGTTATGGACTTGGTTTGTTGTAACTGGGATTTTGTTTGAGAACCAAATATTTTGGTTTTCCCTAATTGATCGTACTTTGTTGGGTTTTTTATTTCTCTGGTTCAAGCATAGTGTTCGTGGAGAAAGGTCCTTCATATATATGGATATATATGCTCTTCCTTTCTGCTAAATTCTGATCCTAGTTAGTCTCTGGAAGCCTTTAACTCCAGACATACAAGTCGAATAGGTCTACTTTTCTAGATTTTTGCTATCTTCTAAGCATGATTGATGATTGCACTTGAACATCCGAATTTTGGCCTCCTGTTACATTAGCCTTTCTAGCTGTGTTATCAAAATTCTTGATTTGGCATTGTTCATTGACAGAGTCTTCAGCTCAAGATTGTTTGTCATAACTTTTGGCAGGCTTTATCTGTCTTTTGCTTCTATCACTTGCTGCTATGAATTCTGCAAGGCCTCTTTATCCCCTCCCTAGTAAAGTAGCTCATGCTCATAAGCAGCCTCTGCAGACTTCACGTCCATATAATCTTGCCCATAGAGGTTCAAATGGAGAGCTCCCAGAAGAAACTGCTGCTGCATACATGGTAGGTTCAGACAGCTAGACACATTTACTGAATTTGTATTTCCAGTATGTTTGGTCTGGAATGTTTCTAGTTAGACTGTAATATCATTTCTCGCCTTGGATCTTGAATACTTGTGGTATACTGCTTGTGTTTTGCATGCTGAATTTTGATATAATGCTTAGTTTGAGCAACTTAGATGACACCTCTTCTTGCAGAAAGCTATTGAAGAAGGGGCTGACTTTATAGAGACAGATATTCTAGCAACCAAAGATGGCGCTCTCATATGTGTGCATGATGTTATCCTTGATACCACTACCGATATTGAAGACCACAAAGAGTTTGCAGACCGTAAAAGGACATACGAAGTGCAATGGGTCAATACCACTGGATTTTTCACTGGTATAGCTGCTTTTAATTTCCATTGCTTGTTTTAATGTACTAAAAACCTTGTTGGTTTCACTTTGCCAATGTGGATATCTCCATAGCACATGTATCATGCAGTTCCGAACTTTCTTATGTTTCACTACCACCACAATTGCTCACATATTTTGTACTTGTAACAAACTTTTATTGAACTTTCATGTTATGTATAACTACCACAATCACATATTTTGCACTTCTAACAAACTTTTGTCTTGTAAGCAGCGATAGTGAAAAAATGTACTTATATTGTGCAGTGGATTTCACATTGGAAGAGTTGAAGACATTGCGAGTGAAGCAGAGATACCCTTTCAGAGATCAGCAATATAATGGTAAACCTCGGTGTATGGTTATTTTAGATTATTCAACTTACATTGCAAGCAACTGACTTACAATATATCTTCTTCTGTTTTTCAGGAAAGTATTCTATCATTACTTTTGAGGAATATATTGCAATTGCGTTGGATGCACCAAGAGTTGTTGGAATATACCCAGAGATGAAGAATCCAGTTTTTGTTAACAAGCATGTAAGTGACTTGTTCGGTTAATTAATGTTTCTCGAGTTATATTGAGAACCCAGATTTATTTGCTGTTTATATCATTTCTAATATCAGGTTAAATGGGCTGATGGGAAGAGATATGAGGACAAGTTTGTGGAGACACTTCAGAAGTATGGGTACAGAGGATCCTACATGTCCAAAGATTGGTTGAAGCAGCCTATTTTTATACAGTCCTTTGCTCCAACTTCACTTGTGTACATATCAAATATGACAGACTCACCTAAGGTCTTCTTGACTGATGATGTCACAATACGAACTGAGGACACTAATCAGGTAGTCATAGTTAAGCTTCTGTGTGTTTTTTCTTTGTTTGGTGTTTGCATTGTTCATCTGAAAGGTTAATGATACAAGTTTCAGTAACTTTTAATGTTTAAATCTTTAAATCATGATACATACTGCCGGTACCTTCTTAACTTGTATATATATCAGGGGATGACTTTCAGTCATTGTGAAACGGTGCCTCCCTAATTTGAGAAGTCTTATTTCTACCTAGAGTTTGTCTTTTATGATATTCCTGCTCCCTACACTTGGTGGTCAGAATCTTAATGAATAGAGTTTCCTGTTATCTGACCTGCAGTCATATGAGGAGATCACTTCTGATGCTTATTTCCAGTACATTAGCAAGTATGTGATGGGCATTGGTCCATGGAAAGACACTGTTGTTCCTGTCAAAAACAACTATCTGCAGACACCCACAGATTTTGTGAGCCGAGCACATGCGTATAATCTTCAGGTTCCTTCTCCATACCATTTCCTTTGAAGCCCGGAAGGCGAATACTCAGGCCACATGCATATACACATCTACAACATACTTATGGAATCAACATGATGCCTGCTTAAACTGTTGGTGGTTAGCTTGCTGATTTTCCATTTTGAATGTAGGTGCATCCATACACATACCGAGCTGAGAACCAGTTCCTACATTTCAACTTCAATGAAGATTTCTACCAAGAACTTGACTACTGGATAAACACGATCAGGGTAGATGGCCTTTTCACAGATTTCACGGGCAGCCTCCATAACTTTCAGGAATGGACCTCTCCTCTAGGTTACAAGGACAGAACATCCAAGTTATTGAACAAAATTGGTGCATTGCTTTCTGCCTATAGAGGCTTATGAATCTGATTGTATCCATTGATTATTTGTAAAGTACACTTAACTGTGGCTTTCGTAACAATAATGTGTCACATTCCCAGCCTACTGTTCGAGTCTCGGGATATTTCTAGGATAGGATTAGATTGTGACTGAAGAGAGGGTTTGTTTTCCATTTTTTGTTCCTTTGGTTTGCAATATGCTCCTGAAGATTAGGCTCATATTTCGGAGAGAATCAATATATGTTTGAAACAAGTTTGGAACTTTAGACATAAGTGACCACTTTTAGCGTATTAATTTGGAACTTCAGGCACAAGCAACCTTATTCTTTGTTTTCTACTACCATTAGCTAGATGTTATGGGATCTGTAACAACGGTTAATTTCAATGGTGGACGTGGATCTTAATCTATTTAACCCAACGGTGATTTTTGGGTCAAGTAAAATACCAGATATGGTTCTATATTGGGCTTGATACTCTTTATGGTCATTAGTATTTGCCTATTTGACATTCTAGCCACTAGTTGATAGGTTTTTAAGGTTCAAAATGAGAAATAAATGTGTAATTGTAAATTTCGGAAAACCTCAAGGAAGATGCAATGCATTATTCTATTATTCTCAAGTTGTCTACTCTATTTCGGGTTTTTTACTAGAATTTATTTATATTATTATTTGATAAAAACTTGTAATACCTCCCGGTGCCGAAGGGAGGGAGAGAAGAGATTCATATTGATATGGTGGAAATATAACATCTGATTTGAGTAGAATCATCAATTATTTGTAGGAATGCCAATGGATACCCTAGCCAATGAAACTTCACTTCCACCTACTAAATATATGAGTAAGATTTTTTACATGATTAAATGAATACAGATACAATATGAGTTTAATTTCAAAAATATTACCATACTTGTATCCTATCTGGATACAACTACTTTCTTCGTTTAACAAATGTTGGCTCTTTTACATTTTTTTTATTAAAGTTTGACTTAAATATATTTATATTAATTTATATTGTAAAATTTTTTTAAAAAATATATTTATACACTTGAGTCTTTAAAGTACTATTTTCATATAAAAAATTTATATTTGTATAAGAAATTTTAAAAGAAAGAAAATCATGAATTAATTTCGGTAAATAGTAAATAAGACAAGTTTTACAAGATGGAGGTAGTATTATTTTTTAAATTTTTAATTTTGAAAATTTTAAAAATCAACTACACAACGCCTCCCAATCCCTTTAGGGAAAAAAAATGATTTAACGTTAATAGGGTCAATTTAACGTGCTATTAACTGTATTGAACCAAGCTGCATTTCTAGCTCAAAATATTTGGGTCTCCAATATTACAAAATTACGACACTACCACTCTAGTGCTTCTCCCCCGTTTTATTGAATGCTGCCGCACCGCTGCCTTACTTCGCCCTTAACTGTTTCTCTCTCCATCTAAAACTTTTGATACAAAAGATGTGTGTTAGAGTTCCACTGGCCGATCACTCAAAGGTTTGCTTCGGATTTGTTCAGTGATTCTTGTTTCTAGTTTGGTTTGATCGCAAGAAGGCTGGCGTTTCCAATTGCTCGTTTCTTGTTTCCGGTCTAGATTTCCTGTTTGTTTGGATAAATCTTGGGTTTGCTCGGGATTTGGGAATCGATTTGCCATGGGTTTGGGAATCGATTTGCGAATTGTTGGTGAATCGTTGCCATCAATTTGCTTGGGTACTGGGCAATGTTACAGCACTGGAGGACGCCGGCTATTGGGTGGACATTGCAACGGATGAGGACATAGGCTACTGCATGGACATTGCTGTCAATAGATGTGTTCAAGGTTGCCATCAATAGTTGTCATCGGTTTGCTTAATGGTTGCTGTCGATTTGCAAAGTTTAGCAAAACTTAATCGTACGTTTGCTTGCATTTGGGCTTTGTTGCGGTCGATTTTCTCAAAGTTGCAAAACGTTGTTGTTGATTTACTTGGATTTCAGCTTCATTGCAGTCGATTCACTGCCGGACAGAAGTTGCAGTGATGGAGGATGAGTCGCAGAATTCGGTGAACTCTAGGGTTGATTTAGTCTTTGTTCAAGTTAGGTTGTGGGTCCCACCCAACCCAGAACGTGAAAACACGTTAATTAGGTTCTGTTAACGCGAATAGATGGGTAGTTGGGTTTTACCACACCCTACGGCTACGAGCAATTGAAAATAAGTAGGATGTGAGAAAAAAATTACCCAACCCACATCTTAATTGGACCACTATATATTTTCGTGGAGTAAATTACATTCATGACCCCTAACATTTAATTATTGTACTATTTTATACCCTAATTTTGTTTTTTTGCACGAAAAATCCTTAACCCTGTTTAAACGTTTCATTTTGGACTTTTTGTTAATGAAAAACATTAATATGGATAGAAAATGCCACAAGACATGCTACCGTAAACAATTTGCCGCGGTGACATGGTAAATCAGTTGCAATAGATGATGTGGAAAAGTGAGAAAGAATTATAAAAAAAAAAGTACGATTTTTTTTTTAAAATAAAATCAAATCTATTCCCTGCCGCCTTCTCCCTGCCACCAGTTGCCCGCTCCACCTCCCCTTCCGTTCCCATCACACTCTCCTCCTCCAGCAACCTGGCCACCTCCCCTCCCTTCCCCGCCTAGCCTAACGCCGAGTCGACGCCCTTGCACCGCTGCCTCATGCCCCTCCTCGTGTTTCCTCATTATTCTTCAAATCGCGTTTCCTCACGTCTCTCCTCGTGTTTCATCGCGATTCTTCAAATCCCGTTTCCTCATGTTTCCTCCCGTTTCGATCGATCTCAGATTCTGTTTGAAAGGAGTCCCTTTTACTGAAAATGGGGTTAGATTGGCTTTGTAGAAAGCATTGTCCTTTAAGTTAGCAAATTCAAAACTGCTTTGTTTTGGGAAGGTGTTTTATGTGAGACAATGCTTCATTTGTTTGTGCTGGGCTCTACAATTGCAGATTGTTCGCTCTATTGGTTCAAACTCTGTTAAAAACTTCCCAAAGGATCCAAAGGATGGCCCAAGCAAGGTAAAAGAGAGTTTTGGGAATTCATTGCACTTTGTAATTTGAGTCCCTCCCTTCTTTGTGTCTGTTTATTCTCTGGGAATCTTATAGATTATTTTGCTTCTAACAGAATCTGGTGTGTGGTAAAAATGTTCTGATTGATATGAGCATACATACTGCATATGTCAAGGCCATTCGTGCTGCCCAGCACTTCATTTTATTGGGTCATCCTTCAACTGGAGCTCTACTTAGGTAGCAGGCTTACTTTCTCGCAAGTATATTTACTATTAAGAATGTAAAATCTTGTTATCACATGGTTCCAAATAAGTAGGAAGCTGGAAGCCGATCAGATTTTTTTTCTTAACAATCTTTAAAATATCTGTGGAAACAATAACTGCAGGTGCCAACAATTTGATTCCAATGGAAATTGCTCTTAAGATAGCAAGTAAAATTAAAGCACAAGAGAGATTTTCTGGATATATTGTCATCCCAATGTGGCCCGAGGGTGTTCCAACTGGTGCTGCTACTCAGAGGATTTTATTTTGGCAGGTAATCTTGAAGTTCAACTTCTGCAGTTGTCATTATTCGGCAATTCCACTTTTTATACCTCAAATAGCAATATCCTGAAATTCTGGTTGAGGCTTTAATGATTCACAAGTCTAACATGGACAAATATGAACTAAAGCTAAATTTCAAAGCAATTGAGGTCAAGGTGAAACACTTACAAGTTCGCCTGATGCTATGTTTGTACAGTTAAAAAACACAGTTACTTTGGTGGGAGTGATTTATCCAAAGATCACTGGGAAATCGAGTACAAACTGTCTAACATTCATTTCCTGCAGAGCCCCCTAACACCTCCCAACAGATAAAGCCTGATTTGTTTGTTTTTCTTAGTACTTAAGTTATATGATCATAATTGCCTGAAGGGTCTTCAATTTTTATAGTGGTGAAAATGATCTGCAACTATGAACAATGGTTCATTTATAGTTACTGCAAATTTCAGAATAAAACTATGCAAATGATGTATGAGACCATTTACAAGGCGCTTGTGGAGGCTGGCCTCGAGCATACCTACTCCCCACAAGACTACTTGAACTTCTTCTGTCTTGGAAATCGCGAGGCTAGAGATGGATACAGTATTTCAGGTTCTGGAGGTCCAAGTGCAGCTGCTGCAAATACACCTCAGGTATCAACCCAGTTTCTCTGAAACCAATCATTTTTTTTATCCTGCGTGCTTTTGAGAATTATAGATCAGAACATTGAATCTGAGTGTCCTCTTTCCTATTGGTTGATCTGCTTGAGATAAGCTACTTGTTTTCTTTGCCCTTACTTTTTCTTAAATTGCTCTAATACATTGATCTGCCCAGCATCCTAATTATCTGCTCAAAATGTCTCAGCACTGACTTGGAGCATGTCTCTTTGCCTCTCCAGGTACTCAGTCGTAAAAGTGGGCGATTCATGATATATGTACATTCAAAAGGGATGATTGTTGATGATGCATATGTATTGTTGGGGTCTGCCAACATCAATCAGCGATCCATGGAGAGCACAGGGAACACTGAGATTGCAATGGGAGCTTACCAATCATACCAGCGCTATAAAGCTATCAAGCCCACAAGGACAGGTAAACAGCAATTAAATTATGATGTCCCAATACCTAAAAAATTGAAGGACACTTACTGACACAAAAAATTTTTGCTGCTACTTTTGAATTCTTGCTTGTTTGTGGGGCGTGAATTATGAAACACAACTAACTATTCAGATTTGTCTGTGAAAATGTGCTTTGCAGATATATGGATACAGGATGTCACTATGGGCGGAGCATCTTGGTGTAGTTGAAGACCGCTTCACCAGACCAGAAAGCCTAGAATGTGTAAGACTGGTGAGGTCAATGGCAGAGATAAACTGGAAACAATTTGCTGCTGATGATGTAATTGAGCTGAGGGGGAACCTGCTGAAGTATCCAGTTGCTGTTGATGAGAAGGGAAAGGTGAAGCCCCTTGCCGGGTGTGAAAACTTCCCAGACGTTGGCGGAAATATATGTGGTTCTTTTCTTGCCATACAGGAAAATTTAACCACTTGAGCAGATGTTGGAGCCGTCTAGTTTGTTTGCTATAGTATTACAGGAAGAAGGTAGCCAAACTAATAGGCCTGCTACAAGGGTTGCATATTGGCATATACACTATACTGTACAGGTACAGCATTTTCTTGAGAATTTGTGTAAAACATATGAAGGAGAACGAAGAAGAAGCATCTCCTTTCCCTCCTCCTTTCTTTCTTTCTTTCCTTTTCTTTTTTCTTTTTCTATTTTTTTTCCTTTTGTTTTTGCTTGCAAGAAATTTGTGCTGATCTCTTTCTTTGTATATGTCGAGAAGTGAGAAGTTGAATCTTGAGCAGGAGGCTATAATCACAAAAGTTTTTATCTGCTATTAGAAGTTCGTTTGGTCTTCAGCCGTCAGTAATCTCTCTCAAATCACGCCCCCTTTCCCCCTCCAGCATCTCCCTTTTGACCAACCCTTTCTCATTGACCAATTAATCACATTAATGGGAAATGAATCAGTTCTAAAACACATGTATATACTTCATCTTAAACAATTTTCTTGGAGATGATCTTAATAGTTAACCATAGGTTATATATGTTATTTTTGTGACGAGAACAAAATCAACCAATAAGTACAAAATGAGATTTTAAGCAATTTTAAATGTGCTAAACCACTTTAAAACGATCTAAATTTAACAAGCTGTCACCACAATGATAAGGAATTGGGAAACTAGTAAGTCTTTTTTTCTTTTGCTGCACAATGTATGCTATAGTTCTATACTTCCTTCTTTGTTGTTTCATTGTCACTCCCTTAAATTGTCTCCTTGGTTTCCTTCTTTGTTGTTTCATTTTCCATATGTAAAGTACACACTTCATCTTGAATAATTTCTTGAGTAAAAGATCAAAACTATAGTACTACATGGTAAAATGAGATGTTGAGCAATTAAGAGCAATTATTCAAATTAGTCCACTACGTAGCACTTGCTTAACGGTCTCTATATCTACTTAAGTGATGAACGAGTCTATTTCCTCGAATTCATCTCCATTAAATGATGTAGAGTTATCTATCACTTCTAGTTTAGAGATAAATTATCACAATATATGTTTTTTTTTTTATCAATATGCAACTGCCACTTTTATAATCTATTCTCACTTTCCCAATTAAATTTCTCCTCCATTTCCTTCCCTCGTTTCATTTCACATCTCTAAAATACCTATTTCATCTTAAATAATTTCCTTTAAGATATCTATTAATCAATCATATAGGCGTGTAATAGGGAGAATAACAAACTATACATCCATACAATTTAAACCATCTTGATTGTGTGAGTTAAAGAGCTTTGAGGGACTACACAATGACATTGTAAGTGCATGCGTTTTCAAGTTTCTTCTATTGAAGTTGAATGGTACTAATTTTGTAGGTGCCCTGCCCTGTCATACCTTTTTGCATTAAGCGCATCCCTATCATGGCGGTTAATCGAAGTTCAAGCACTAGTCCAGTAACACTGCGGAACTTCGATGACCTCCTTGTGGCAATTCGATGCCATCAAGTTCAGGTACCAGTAAGACTACGGAACCACTAGACCAAGCACAGGAGACCAATTGAAGGTGTGATTCTCTCCCAATTTTACCGAATCTGCTTCAAATTCCGATCCAATTTTTGATTTCTATTGCTTTATGTTAAATTAGCGTAGGCACATGAATTCGTTTGTTTCTCTTCAATTTTTAGTTTATTTTTCTCTTTATCAAGGATCAATTTTTGTTCCTTTATCTTGTCCCAAGTCTGAAGATACCATGCCACTATGTCCATGTTTATGTTTGTAGCAATGCCCAATTAATTGCTTAGTCTATTCTAACTGCATTACTTAATTTCTTACATGTTGGTTTTTAACTTTGGTTTGATTTTGCTCCTTCCTCCATAGTGAAGAGATGTATAGGCTTGGTGGGACTTGGCCTGAAGAACTGGTGATTGGAATCCTATTAAACTTGCCACCAGTCTCTCATCAGATTTCAATGTTTCTCTAAATTTTGTGCTACTTTTATAGCAAGTCCCTGGTTTGTCCATTCTCACCTGAGTATAAGTAGAAAACGGCCTCATCTTATGTTATATCATGATGATAGGCTTCTGGAAGACTTTTGGTGTAGGATAAGGAAGCTACTATTTATTGATGAAGTGTTCTTGGATCTGTCACATAGTGAAATAAAATACGGTGACATTGTGCCCAAGCGTCTGTGGAATGGGCCACACTTTTTTCTGTCATGGATTATTGTTCTTGGTTGATTCGTATTGTCTTATTTTTGCTCTGTTAAATCCTTCAACAAGAGAGTTTAGATATCTACCCAGACTACATATTCTCCGCCCTTTTCATTTCATTAGTTTCTTTACTTTTGGATTTGGAGTGGATCAACTGTCCAATGACTACAAGGCCATATATATTCGGAAGACTTGGTGTCAGGAGGGTTGTGTTATGCTGTTTGCAGTTTATTCAATGACCACAAATTCCTGGAGAGAACTGGATCACACTAAGCTTGAGGATATTTGTGATATTATTGAATAGGTACGATGCAATTCTTGCATTAACGAGGCCTATTATTGGGTGGATGGAAAATCAAGCAACAAGGTAAAGCTTGTAGCATTTCGCCTTAGCAGTGAAGAGTTTGAAGCAATACAAGTGCCAGATATTTCAGAGCCAAGAGAGGAGTTTCTTAGTCTGTTCAACTATAATGGTTGCCTTGCATTATGTGTTTCTTATGACAGGGATATGTCTCATCAGTATCATATGTTTAAGCCTTTCACTTGTCATGACATTTGGGTTATGGAAAATGAAGGCCACTGGGCCAAACAATTTAAAATCGGGCCTCTGTTTGGAACCCTTCGAATTCTGGGGTTTTGGAAGAGGGATCAACTTCTTTTGACTTCGACCAAGGAGATGTTTTTGTTGTACAACATTGTGACTGGGGAAAGGAGAGATCCTTTGATTAGAAGCCCAATCGAGACTTATGCAGAGGCTTTTGAGTATCAAGAAACTCTTGTTACAATCAACAACATGGATAGGTAAAAAACACTCTTTGTGGCATGCCAAACCTAGCCCCTGGCCTATTCGAGCCCAATTACTTAATCATACAGCAGAATTTCCATATAAGGGGCATTTAATCCTTATCAAAACATATGGGCATGAACCCTAGGATATTACTAGCACTAGCTCATTAGTTATTTACTTAAAGGTTGATATTGTGCTCTCAGAAATAAGCTAGTACTTGTGTGGAACTTGTGTGTTCATTTCAAGCTCATTATCAAACATAGCCAAGAACATACATGACAACCAAAACACCAGACTCCAGTTTTGGAAAACTTGTTTATAATGCCTATGTCTTACATGCTCATATGTGTCTTGGTAACCCACTATTGCACATAAACACATATATGTCTTTAATTCCATCGGTTACCATTTTAGCTTGTTATAGGCATGCATTTCCTTTCTAGTTCATGTTTACTTAATGTTCATCTTTAAACATACATGTAAGGGCTAGACATACATGATTCCATATTTCAAACATAGGCTTAGAAGACATGATCATGCATATCTATCAACTTTTTACTTAGGCCCAAAGATGATTATCAACTAGAATGTCCAATAATTCACTTGTATGCCATAGACATACAACATGGCCAAATGTACTTAGTTTTGATTTTAGCATGCCATTTTACATAAGTACCCGAAAGGGTCCATAAATACTTAGAATCACAAATTTGGTTTTTAAGACAAACCAAAATACATAGCACATGTTTATACATGGCAAATCACACATAGAACACATTTCCACCTTAGAGACTTTGTTCCCACAATCTAGACTCCAAGTCCTGCACATAAAGTCCACACTTATTAGCTTGTTACACAAGCAACCCATAACACTTAGAATACTTAGAATATTGAGCAAACACATATGTACACACACAAACCTTTTTACCAATAGAAAGAGTATAAAATACTCTTGATCTTAGTTCCGTTCTAGTGCTCCTTTTCCTACATTAAGTAGAGAAGGGCGTGAGTAAAACTCAGTAAGGATTCCGTACAGCTCATAGAGCCTAACATAGCACAAGTATATCTTGGCAAAATATAATCCAAGCTCCTGCAAAGAAAACACTAAGACAAAGAAAATACAGGATATATGCATATAATAATAATCGGGGTCAGCAAGCACAACCAAACATAGAAGCACACAAACACACACACCACTTAACACCATATTCCCATGAAGGGCAGAGCAAGCATGAGCATATTTTCTTTAATTTTGGTTAACCATTTATTAGTCCGTATTAATCTGAGATCTCTTTATGCTTGGGAATTGAGTTGGCCGACCCAATTCCTAGCCGTAATGCTTGCACGGAGCTAGCTAGCACAGAGTTGCCTAAGCAACAAAACATAGCCCTCTGTAGCACCTTAGGATCACATGGCATCCAATATCCATCACCCAAGGGCCGGAATACTCAAAAGAGTATAAGAATCCTTACCAAACCGTTTGCAACCCTCGTTGCCCGAAAGCTTTTAGTAGCTTGTCTTTCTTACTTTTCCTTGCTTGTTGTAGCTAGAACTTGGTTTCTAGCTCAAGAACCTACAATGGCCGAAACATTAGCAAGTATATTCTTGCATCACCATAGCTCAAAAGCTTACATATACCAAGAAAACTTGGTGGAACACACAATACCTCAACCAAAGGAGGTATGGCCAAATCCTTCGGCTTGATTTCCTTCAAGCTCCCGCTCATCTTTTCTTGAATCCACCACTTGATTCCTTGCCTTGGAAGGCCTTAGAAGCTTATTCCCAACAAGGAAGCTTGCTTCACACTCAAGAATGCCAAGAACAATACTTGGCCAAAACTTCTCCTGGTTGATGACTTCCAAAAATGTCTCATTTCTTCAATCTACTTCTTGATTCTTGTGTTGGGGTGTTCTTAAGAGTTTTAGACACCAAGAACACTTGGTAAAATATCAAGGATGCTCAAGAATGAGTCTTGGCTGAATTTAGAAGGAAGAAGAAGTTTGGAAGAGTGTTTTAGAGTTTAAGGCAAAATTTGAGAGAGAAAATGAAGGAGTTTTAGTGAGAGATTGTAGAGAGAGATGAAGAAGAATTAAATGAAGCAATTGGAGTGTTTTTGGGCATGTAATGGTCATCCATATGGAGGGGAGAATGAGGGAAATCATGTGATTCACATGGGGTGAGTGGGAAACAAAATGGAAGACAAATTGGAAGACTTTGGTAAAAGTTGGGTGAATTTGTCAAAAGTGGGGGACAAGTAGGTGGAGGAAGGAATCCTAAGGATCAGTTGGATGGGAGGTGGATTAAAATAATGGGAAATGGAGGGAGGTGGCAGCCATGGAATCCAATGCCTTTAAAATTAGCTAATCCCCCCCTTAGTCTTTAAATTCATCGCATTTGGGTAATTGAGCCCAACCACCAAAAGTCCCCTTTGTCCAATTGAGTCCCTCGCCTTAAATTTCCATCATTTTGCTTGGCCTAAGCCAAGTTTAAATTTTGAGAGTGTCCAACACTCATCATACTCCCCGGTCCCACTTAATTTAGTGTCTCCTAAACTCAATGAGCTTAATTCCCAATTTAGGAAAAATTCTTAAGCCTTAAATCCTCATAGCCCGAGGCTTAATTACTTAGGATTTTGCGGGCATTACACTTTGCTGCATTGAAATTGCATTGTATTATGTAAATTGATGCTAAAGAGAACTTTGTTGGCCACAGGTCTTTTGAGGTGAAAACAAAGTTGAAGAGAAGAGGTGACCTCCGGGATGGTAGATGGAAACCACTTTAATGAAGCTTTGTAAAAATAAATACTGCTGAAGCTTATGTTCAAGAAGAGGGTCAATTAGGCATCAGATTTATCATCAGAGATGAAATTTGTAAAGTTGTTCATGTTGGAGGAGAAGGCTGTGGCCACAGTGAAGGACGACATGTGGGCCTTATAGTCATTGAGCAAAGAATCAGTAAGGCTCTAGAATTGAACCTTACAAAGGTTGAACTAGAGATGGATAACAAAAAGCTTGTGAAAGCTATTTCTTTCAAGAAAAAACGGGTTAATTATGTGTCTTTGAAGAAGAAGTTGGTTGAAGATGGCAAGACAAAAGTTCGGCAAGCTCAAGCTATGGTGGAAGCCATTAAACGTATAAGAGGATTGGCTAGGGAGTTCAATAAGTTCTCCATCTTTGTTACTTGTGAGAAGGCAAATATATTGGAAAAATTGCAAGAAATTGTACAAATAAGTAAATGTGACAAACATTTTGGGACATATAGAAAAAAATGGTAAGTATAGGGAGTAATAAGAGCAAGCCAGTTTTTGTAAGGAACAATTGCTAAATAAACTTTTCATTTGACAAATCTGAGTTTCTTTATGGAACATAACCATCCTCTATATAAAAAAATAAAAAATAAAAAATAAAAAAAAGGATGACACCTTGCATTTTATTTCATCAAACTAGCTAGCTCCAAGACAATCAACCACACATACTAGGTGCTTTACACTAAGAAGCTAGACCACCTGGTGGTAAAAGGAAAAAATCGTAGCACAACTACAACCAAAACATAGACTACAACCAAACTAGATCTCTAAGGAGCTAGACCCGATGGTGAAGTAATCCCTTATGGACAAGTTATGTTTCTTTTATAGGAAGAAGTCTGGGATTATGTTGTTTCCATGACATAGTTTACTTTTCACTCACTTGAGTTAACTTAAATCAGTTAGGTAATTCAACAGGGAAGTTGGTGTTTACAAGAGAGTTTAGGCTAAAATCGGTAGCTGTTCATGGTATTTTAACAAAAACAACAGGTTTGACATAGGGTATGATTTTGAGGATTACAACTTGGTTCCTGCAGTCATGCTTGTTTATGTGTTTATGAAGTTGTTAAAACTTGTAGGAACCATACCTAACCATGGCACAATAAGTAGTAACTTGACTAAAAAGTGAAAGTTTTCCTGGTTAGCTATGACATGGTAATTTATTGAATAAGTTAACCTTCTGGTGTAGGAAATATTTTTAATATGCTTTCTCCTTAAACCTATTTTACCTCCTAAATCTCTTAAGTTGGCTAACTTATAACTAGCCTATCAGAATTGCAAACCGAGAAGGGGGTGCATAACAAGAAATGAAAATCAGAACCTATTGTTGTTCCTAAATTGCTGTTAAATATGCTGTAGGTTTGACTTAAGCATTCACTTTTATTAATCCTAGGAATTTCTTGAACCCATACTTGTTAAAAGTGTTTAGGAGGCTCAGTAGAACTTGCAGAAACCCTGAGACACTTAGCTTTAAGTTAGGAAGTAGTCATTTGGCTACTACTTAGGTGGAGGTCGTAACAAGGATTAACCTTAATTAGTAAGTAGAATTGCTATTTTTGTACTTAATTAACCTAAAAATGGAAGTTAATATTACTAATCAAGTTAATTGTAACTATAGACAACTCTTGCCATTGTTAGTCCTAGAAGCTAGAAAAAGAGTGTGTGTGAAACCGTGAGACAATTCACAACCAGGAAGCGGAGAAGAGTGGAATCAAGAACAACAATAAGAGTTGAGTACTTTGTAACAACACACACACATAAACCACTCAAAAACTCTACATATATTTAATAGAACTACAAATAATGGCGAAATCCAGTATAATGCAAAGGAATGTCTTGATTGTTGAAATGTAAATCATAAACTATCCTAGCACAGTAATGTAAATCATAAACTATCCTAGCATAGTCCTAAACCAGCAACTAGCAATGAGAACAAGGTCAAAAAGCAAACAACATCATCATTAGCATTACAATGTAGATGAGTCTAGGAGTAGGAAGGATCTTCACTTTGCCATTGCTTGGGCCGTTGCAAAGGTAATAATAGACATTCTAACCGCAATTTTTCTTTCTTAATTGTACCCTTGCACAAGCAATGAAGTTCCTATTTGTTGGATTTGTTCCATTCATGGCTCACATTTATTTGATTTTGATGATAACAAAACATATTTGTTTTATGTGTTTCAAAGCTCTACCTAAAGATTTATACATTGGCCTCTTATTGATAAAGTTTTGATCTTTGGAAGAAAAATTGTTTCTTAAGTATATTTCAAGTATTTACGGTGATTCAAGCATTGCTTGTGAAGGAAGAAATATTTTTGGAGAAAAATTCATTGAAGTTTGGAAGTTTGGAAGTGAGAAAAAACTAGAGCTACAGTTTTAATAGAGTGAAAATATTTCAACGTGTTGAAATTGGAGCATTTTTTTGAACCCAAGAGCATTTTTGTTCTGGAACAGAAAAATACTCGAGTGAAATTTTTTCAACTGGGTGAAACTGGAGCGATTTTTTGAACCCAAAAGCATTTTGGTTCTGGAACAGGAAAACACTCGAGTGAAAATTTTTTCAACTGGGTGAAACGTTGATTCCAGACTTGCGCGCGATTTTCCGGTTTAAAAATTCTTTGAAAAATCTTTTTAAAATCATGCTACATCAGATTACCACGTGGGCCAGGTGCTGACATGTGATTAATGAGCAATCTAGCCGTTGGAGTTCAAACCTGAGGTTTCGCTATGAGACTAAATTTTCAACCGAGTGAAAATTTTTCACTCGGGTGAAACTGGGCGACAGAAGCAAAAACCTGTCAAATTTGACAGCAACGGTCACCTGCTTTCTTGGAGACTTGTATAACATTTTCAATGGTTCTTCAACATCTCTTTGGCCCCCAAATGAGTATAAATATATGGAGAAACACCTTGGAAGCAACTCTTGGCCATAAGATCAAAGATTCATCATCAAATCCAAGAGAAAGAGCTTATCTTGAGAAATTCATTGTTGTGGTTGTGCTTTCACTTGTATATCTAGCAAGAGTGCTATTGTGTGAGCTTGTGAGTTTGTAAACATTTCAAGTCTTAGAATCTCTTGAGTGTGGAGTGGTTTCTAGTGAGCCTTGAAGAAAACTAGAGAGTGGTTTCTAGTGAGCCTTGGAGAAAACTAGAGATTGGTTGGGTGTGAACCTTGAAGAAAACACCATTGTAATCTTGATCAAGAGATAGTGGAGGAAATCTCAAGTGGGCAAGCTTGAGGAGAGGACGTAGACTCCGGTTGGTGGAGTTGAACCTCTATAAATCCCGGTGCACTCTTTTCTTTATCCTCATTTATTTACTTGCTTTATTTGTGCTTAGCATTACTTGGTTTGTTCTTGATCTTTGGTTGAGTGAATTTAGTTGTAAATTTTGATTTTGCTAAAGTTTTTAAAACAACCAATTCACCCCCTCTTGGTTGCACTTGGGCCAACAATTGGTATCAGAGCTTGGTGATTTTTGTTTTGAAAATGTTGCAGTTTTAAAATCTAAAGATTTATGGCAACCTTATGTGAAAACATGAGTTCTATCTTTCCACCTCCTTTGAGTTTTGAAAATTTGAACTTGTGGAAAGAAAGAATGAAAATTTTTATTCAAGCAAATGATTTTGAGCTTTGGAAAATAGTTGAAGAGGGGTTAAAAAATTTTGATATGAGATCATGTACTCTAAATGCTAAGGCAATGCATATTCTTTATTCCTCTATGAGTAATGAAACACTTGAAGGTTTTTTAGATTACAACTCAATTAATGAAATTTGGGAAAGACTTGGTTTGGTGGATGGAAAAGAGAAGGCATACCATGGAAAAGAGAAGGGCAATCAAAATTGCATTGGTGACAAGAGAAGAAAGAAAAAGATGAAGAAAAATAAAGTGGGATGCAATAAGAAGAATCGAAGATCCATGGTGGTGGCATGAAGTGCTAGTGATTTATCCTCAAATCAAAGTGAAAGTACTTCAACGTCAAGTAATGGAGCCAACTTATGTCTCATGGTAAAAGAGGAAGATGAGGTAACAAGTACTTGCTCTAATAACTCATCATCATCATCATCATCATCATTATGTTTATCTAGTTGCTCATATGAAAAATTATTAGATGCTTTTCATGAGCTTTTAAAAAATTCAAAAAGACTTGTCAAAAAGGTTGATGAATTAAAGATTTTAAATGCCTCTCTAACAAAAGAAATAGATGACTTGAAGAAAGAGAATGTGGATATTAGTTTATCCTTAAGACAAGAAATAGATGAATTAAAAAAGGATAAACTTGATCTCGCCCAATCTTTGTCTAAATTTGTTAAAGGTAAAGAAAACCTTGATTTGTTACTTGGTGCTCAAAAAGGAGTTTATGACAAAGCAGGAATTGGTTTTAATCCATTTATGAAGGAAAGAAAATTTGGAAATAGATTTGTTGATGCATCTACATCATCATCTAGTTCTTGTGTAACATGCTATACTTGTGGTAAAAAGGGACATTATTCTTATGAATGCATGTTTAGGAGAGGAAAAGTTTCCTTTAGGATATAAATTGGTATGGGTTCCTAAGGGAACCAAAATTGTTGGAGCTAACTCACATGGACCCAAAGAGATTTGGGTACCAAAGACCAAAGTTTGAGATTTATTATAGGGTGTTAGAGCATGGAGCAATAATTGGAAGCTTATACATAAAGCTTTATATACAAAGAAATTGGGGATATGGAGCACAATGAGAAGTGCTTGCGATTAAAGCTCAAATTGTGATAACATTGTTGATTTTTTTTTGTTAATGGTAATTATTAATGCATTTAGCTATTTGGTTGTGCTATGTTGCTTAATAAGTATATATGAATTATTCAAAATTCTTGAAAGATATGTGATATGTTTTATGAGCACCATGATCATTGTGGATTTGTTCCAATAGGATTTGATGATATGATTTTGTATGTTAATATTATGTTGCTAACCTATTAGTTGATATTTGGCTATTTTGTTGATTTAGAAAGGGGGAGAAATTTTTTATATGCTTGGACTAAAGGAGAAGCATGTTTTCTTGTAAAAGTTCCTTAAAGTTTGTATGCCTTCATTAAGGGGGAGCTTGTTGCATGTTGTGGTAATTTTTCTAAAGAATTTTTCATGATTTATTTTGATGATATATATGTCTTTTTGATTATGACAAAAAGGGGGAGAGATAAAATTGAAGAATATTTAATGAAGGGGGAGAATCATTGTTCATGCTTGTTGTTTAGATATTATATATGTCTTTTGTTTGGAAAGGTTGTTTTGTCATCATAAAAAAGGGGGAGATTGTTAGATTTGTTCCATTCATGGCTCACATTTATTTGATTTTGATGATAACAAAACATATTTGTTTTATGTGTTTCAAAGCTCTACCTAAAGATTTATACATTGGTCTCTTGTTGATAAAGTTTTGATCTTTGGAAGGAAAATTGTTTCTTAAGTATATTTGAAGTATTTATGGTGATTCAAGCATTGCTTGTGAAGGAAGAAATTTTTTTGGTGAAAAATTCATTGAAGTTTGGAAGTTTGGAAGTGAGAAAAACCTGGAGCTACAGTTTCAACAGAGTGAAAATATTTCAACGTGTTGAAACTGGAGTATTTTTTTTTAAACCCGAGAGCATTTTGGTTCTGAGAACAGAAAAAAAACTCGAGTGAAATTTTTTCAACTAGGTGAAACTGAAGCGATTTTTTGAACCCGAGAGCATTTTGGTTCTGGAACAGGAAAACACTTAAGTAAAAATTTTTCAACCGGGTGAAACGTTGATTCTAGACTTGTGCGTGATTTTTCAACTGGTTTGAAAATTCTTTGAAAAATCTTTTTAAAATCATGCCACATCAGATTGCCATGTGGACCAGGTGCTGACATGGCATTAATGAGCAATCTAGCTATTGGAGTTCAAACCTGGGGTTTCGTTATGAGACCGAATTTTCAATCGAGTGAAAGTTTTTCACCCTGGGTGAAACTAGGCAACAGAAGCAAAAAGCTGTCAAATTTGACAGCAACGGTCACCTGCTTTCTTGGAGACTTTTTTGACCTTCCCAACTGTTCTTCAACATCTCTTTGGCCCAAAAATGAGTATAAATACATGGAGAACCACCTTGGAGATAACTCTTGGCCATTAAAAGTGAAGATTCATCATCAAATCCAAGAGAAAGAGCTTACCTTGAGAAAATTGTTAGTGTTCGTGTACTTTCACTTGTATATCTAGCAAGAGTGCTATTGTGTGAGCTTGTGAGTTTGTAAACATTTCAAGTTTTAAAATCTCTTGGGTGTGGAGTGATTTCTAGTGAGTCTTGAATAAAACTAGAGAGTGGTTTCAAGTGAGTCTTGGAGAAAACTAGAAATTGGTTGGTTGTGAACCTTGAAGAAAACACCATTGTAATCTTGATCCAAAGATAGTAGAGGAAATCTCAAGTGGGCAAGCTTGAGGAGAGGATGTAGACTCCGGTTGGTGGAGTTGAACCTCTATAAATCTCAGTGCATTCTTTTCTTTATCCTTTTTTATTTATTTTTTTTATTTATGCTTAAGATTACTTGATTTGTTCTTGATCTTTGGTTGAGTGAATGTAGTTATAAAATTTAATTTTGCTAAAGTTTTTAAAACAACCAATTTACCCCTCTCTTGGTTGTACTTGGGCCAACACTATTTTCATCAGGACAAACATACACTTCCGCCAAAATTGTGTTTACATTCATCTGTGCATCACATTGCAGCACAACTTTGTTTTCTCTGCTGATTCCTCTATGAATGGCAGCTTTCATGCTAGCGCTGGGATATGAATTACCCGGAAATATATTGTCATTAGCCAAGAGTTGTTTGATGTTAACTCTCTCTTCATATCCATTGTATAATTAAAGTAGTTTGATGGTAAAAAATAGTTCATAAGATCCCACCTACAGGGGTTGAGCCAAAAGATGAGATGATCAAGAATGTTAAAACATTAAAAATATTGGAAGCAAAATAGAAAAAAAAAAAAATTCTTGCTACAACTCTAGAGGATTGTTGCTGTGGCATTGTAAGGCCACAGACCATACAATGTGAACTCATTTGGAAGATCTAATTTGCACTGCTTTGTTAAGCAATAGCCAAAAAGCTATGTTTGGACCAACATGAAATATATAGGTGGTACTACAGGAGCTAGCGGCCGCTGACGAGGTCTTCTTTGATGTTAGCCCAGGAGCAGCAGCTAGAGCATCAGCCAAAGTCTGAATACACAGTAGAGCAGAAGGGGCTGGTGGGCTCCCTTGAGCTGGGTATCTCCAAACATCAACGGATGCCCTAGAAGTAGCATCCAGAACAAGAGCAACGGATGTGGATACAATAGAGGCAGCGAGTGGAATAGCCACCGTAGATCCTTTTGGTTCAGCTGTTGGAACATTTCGAACAGTTACATTAGACAATAAGAGAAGGAAGAAGAATGAGATCATATTTTGGTTCTAATTAAGTGCAAATGTTCTATTTTGAGATTTACTTTCAGCTCTATTGGGTTTTATAATTAGCAAAGGGCATTTTAGTGTTCTATAGCCAAGGATGGCAATAGATAGTATGTTGATAGGATAGTGCTAAACTTGCATCTTATTCATTATATTTGATATTCAATCCGTATTCTATCATCCATTTATCAGTTTTATAATTTTAATATTCATATCATATCCATTTTAAGGCGTGTAGAATTGGATAAAATAT